>CM014083.1:34369933-34517433 GCA_004119915.2 Collichthys lucidus
GCTTCCCATGGCGGTGGCGTGTTTCCCGGGCCGGCCAGCACACAGCACAAACCTACAGTCTTCACACAGCAGACATGAACAGGAATCCAGTCAGCATATGGCGGCTGTGGCCAAGCTACCTCGCTTCCCTTAGTCCTTCTCCCAGCCCCTTAGTGACAAGCATACACATGTGCTCCCCCTCTTTTTTCTCTCGCTCTCTCTCTCTCTCTCCCCTCCCTTCCGTCCCCTTTCGCTCACCCGCTCTCTCTATCCGTCTTACCCCTCCCTCCTTCCCTCCCTCCTCGCCCTAGCCGTCTCTAGCCTCCTCCCTCCCCTCTCCTCCCCTTTCTCACTTTCTGTTAAAGCAAGTCTTTCCGTCTCTCCCTCCGTCTCTGTCACCAGAAAAAACACACAGACACACACACACACACACACACACAAAGAAACATGCACGTTTCTTTTTTGTGTGTGTGTGTGTGTGTGTGTGTGTGTGTGTTAGAGCAGGAATGGGGAGGAGCTAACGCAAAAATTCATCTTTTGTTTCCTGAAAGACGTCAAGGGAGAGAAAAAAAAAGAAAAGACAGAAGACAGTTATGCAATTACAACGGCGAGAGAGGAAAAACTTGTTCTTTATGATATGAGGAAAACTATTATAAACCATAACACTTTGTTTGTAATAAACACGAACATGTTGTGAGGCTGTAATTAGTGTGTGTGCGTGCTTAAGAAAACAAAAACAAACCCCTTAAAAAAAAAAGGAGTCGCCTCAGACAAACTTAATTGCTGGTTCTTCACTTTAAAATGTCACTGCAGTTACTAATGGCCTTTAAAGTCACATTCAGAGAACGCTAAATGATGAAGTGGGCGTCAAGATTTTCATAAATAATTTAGGATTTCTATGGGAGGAAATAAGCTTCATGTGTTTCATACAAACTCTTACAACAATGCAGCTGTATTTCTCTGCATTTCTATTTTAAATGAACTCTTTGTGGTGTTTTGTGCTATAAATACAATGTAAATAAATACAAAACTTGTAATAATAATGTTGTTATTACTACAAAATTTGGCAAAAACTGTTGCTGACGACACTGATTATTCTTTGTCGTCGATATTTCTTTTCTTGTAGGACAAAACACTTTCAAAATACTATTCCGGGTACTAAAATATTGAAATATATGTTAAAGGTTAGAAACTTTTAAACTTTACAAATTACAGGACTGCTAAAATTTCAGTAATTTTCAAAGTCAAAACTGCGAACACAGAAACTTAAAGATAAATGATACACAGGAGCTAAATGTGGAAAAATTAGTAAAAAAGTAATTTGACAAATAAACGAGATCAAAATAATAAAAAACGGATAAAAGAAGATAAAAAACGTACAGCCACAGTGACAGTGATTAAAGGACAAGACTGCAGAGCATTTAGCAATTGGATCATGGTAGCTGCTGTTAGCTCAGCTTGTTAGCTAATATTGGTTCAGTTTGTCAGCGGTTGTTAGCTAATGTTAGCTCAGTTTGGTAGTTGTTGTTAGCTAATGCGTGCTTAGTTTGTCAGCTTATGTTAGCTTAGTTTGTCAGCAACTGTTAGCTAATGTTAGCTAAGCTTGTTAGCTGCTGTTAGCTTATGTTAGCTCAGTTTGGTAGCTGCTGTTAGCTAATGTTAGCTCAGCTTGTTAGCTGCTGTTAGCTTATGTTAGCTCAGTTTGGTAGTTGTTGTTAGCTAATGTTAGCTCAGTTTGTTAGCTACTGCTAGCTAATGTTAGCTCAGTTTGTTAGCTGCTGTTAGCTTATGTTAGCTCAGCTTGTCAGCGGCTGTTAGCTAATGCTAGCTTAGTTTGTTAGCTGCTGTTAGCTTATGTTAGCTCAGCTTGTTAGCTGCTGTTAGCTAATGCTAGCTCAGCTTGTTAGCTGCTGTTAGCTCATGTTAGCTCAGTTTGTAGCTGCTGTTAGCTTATGTTAGCTCAGTTTGTAGCTGCTGTTAGCTTATGTTAGCTCAGTTTGTTAGCTGCTGTTAGCTCATGTTAGCTCAGTTTGTAGCTGCTGTTAGCTTATGTTAGCTCAGTTTGGTAGCTGCTGTTAGCTAATGTTAGCTCAGTTTGTTAGCTGCTGTTAGCAGTCGCTTCACACTGCCAGTCCAGCTCTGCAAACGATGATTGACAGTTTCCAGATCAGCCTCGAGCGTTGTGGAGTGAGTGGATGAGTTATTTGACAGCTGTGGTTCGTCACAGTCTCTTCACCTCACTCGCGATGGCGTTGAGTCAGAGAGCAATTTGACGGGAATTATGCCACACCAGAAGTCAGTGAGGGGACATGTAGTGTGCGGCTCCAAGCCAAATTGAATTTGGCGTGCTTTGTGACGGCTGCCTGCCACAGTGCCGCAGGCGAAAATAACCACTGACACCACAAGTCACTGCCACTGGAGGTGTGTTCATTTAACGATGTCCAGAGCAGATGGAGAGAGAGGACATGACTCACTCACTCCTCTAAATAAGAAGTAGTAAACACTACAAGGGAAGGAAGTGGAGGGAAAACAAAAACATGTGGCCCACAAAAAGAAACCAATCACACCGCATTTCTTAACCAGATGCAGGACTGCGGGCGAAGGTGACGAGTTTCAGAAGTTCAGTTAAACAGCTTTTAAACAGGCACTAAATTCACCCAGCAACACGTGACAAACAGAGAAGTCTCAAATATGTGTCAGACGCAGCGGTTGAGTGGGGAAGTGGTAAAACCACTGATGTTTGTCATGTAAAAGTCTAAAAGCTGCACCTAAAGTCCCCTTTTAAAACTGCAGCCGACAACAGACCCGGGGCTGTCCCTGAGCTGCAGACACGAAAAACAAGGTGGCTGGTTCCTCTTCTTTCACCTCGACAGAGAGATCAACAGAATTTGTTTTTGGTTATATTTTACACCAGAACAAAGCCACTTTATAATTGAAGGTGCTGTGTACATATTTGTAAGCATCTAAAAAGTATTATTATTAAAGAATTAGCTTCAATACGTACAGATTGAACAGAACCTCTCTACTCCCCCTTTAACCTGAGCCTGAGTCAGCTAAACTAAACCTCGGAGAACATGGGATTGCAGGTCTAACGCTGCCACAATCCACAGCACGCAACATGAGTTTGGATTTGAACCAAATCACGGGCGCTCCAGTAGCTTACCTGGAAGACTCCTTACTGCATTAACTTGGGCCCTTTGGTGGAGGTTATCCACCGTCTCTCTCTCCACCTGTCTGCCTTCAGCTGTATGATCAATTAAAGGTGATAAAGCCCCCAAAATCTAAAACAAACCTCCCAGGTCCAGTGGTGTAAAATGTCTGTTTTTGTCAATGGGGTCTGGTGGCTTTGAAGAGCACATGATGAGGGCTTCAGTTCCCCGTTGTAAAGGGTCGTCTGATGGCAAAGTAAAAGCAGTAAAAATATTAGTAATATAGCATCTATGTGAAGATAGTTTGCGTTGTTTATGTTCACATATATCTACTTTTTCTCATTTCAAGCCAAATGTGCAGAAACTTGTGAGATTTAAGAGTGTGCTGCAGAAAATATCAGCCACCTGAATTGAAAATAATCTCCCTAATGTCTCGCCATAATCACTGTGATACATTAAACTGAAGTAATTGTGCCAATTCTAAGCTAAACTAATTAATTTCTTAATTGGCACACGCTGTACAGTGTAACGAGGAAGGAGAGGTCAAGTGTTGCGGGTCCAGCTTCAGCTCTCATGGCAAATTCAAACTGACAACATGGAGTCAATAACGTGCAGGAGCGTTTGTCGTGTCGTGACAGCGCCGACGGCAGCTCCACTACAAACACCTCCTACCACGCTGGAGACGAGTGCTCCCCGAGGAGGTGAAGGAAGGGGAAACATATTCAGGGTTTCTAAATAAGGACGAGGACAGCGCAGGAAGACAATATCTGGACTCCTCCAGTTACACGAGGAAAGGATGAAAGGCTGCTCCTGAGGGAGGAGGACAGAGGGAGTGAAGGGAAGAAGGAGGTGACAGAGGACGGAGAGAAAGATTTCATGTGTGCAAACTGAGATATTCACACGTATGTTGTGTGTGAGGGTGGATGTTAACAGCTACACCCTTTCCTCTCCTTATCACTCCTCACCCACCTTCCTCTCAATCACCTCCCCTGTGTCTGCCTTTCTCCTCCTCCTCCCTCCCTCTCTCTCCTTACCTCCTGCTCTTCCATCTGCCCATCTTGCTTTCCTTCACTCGCACTCCATTACCCCCCCACTACCCTTTCCCACATCTCTCCCACTCCGCCTTGCTCACTATACATCTCCACACACACACACACACACACACTAACACACCCACCTCCCACCCCTTCTCCCTTCTCTCTGTAGTCACTGCAGCGTGTCTAATGGTTCAGCTCCTTCTCAGCAGATCCGCCAAGCGGAGGCCGGGCGAGCAGCAGCCTCCCCAAACCGCTGGCCTTATCAAGACTGACAGCCGGCGATACCTAGAGCCATCGCTGACACACACACAAACACACACATACACATACACATTTGCACACATACGAGGTTTGTGCACTCGCTCGAGCAGTTGCATGCAAAACAAAAACACACAATGCAAAAAATCCAGCTGCAACCAAAGATGCACAAACACACACAAACACACACATACACACACACAAATGCATGACAACTAACGTGGTATGTATGCACACACACACAGCTGCAGATTCACACTAACATTACAGCTCTAAATTCAGAAACACACACACGTATCACACTGGCTGTAAATGTGCAGGCGCACTCACACACACACACTCACACACACACACACACACACTCACACTGAAAATTGGATTTATGGATGCTGACAGTGAGCTGCAGAACAGTGTGGATGCCACTACAGGGAAGAGAGCAGATACTGGAGAAACAAGGAATCTAATCTACTATAAAAGGAGACGAGTACCGCATGAGGAATCTAACCCATGTGTGGAAGAGAAGGAGGGGAGGGAGGAGAGGGAGGAGGCGAGTGAAAGGAGGTGGAATAGGTAGAGTCGAACCAGCAGGACAAAAACAAAAGAGACGAGAGTGAAAAGGTTGTCAGAAAAGAAGAATGAGGGTACGGAGGAAGAATGGAGGAGAGGCGGATTGGAAGAGGAACGCAGTAAAAAAAGGCTAATTGGCTGGATGGCGAGGGAGCGGAGGATGAGGAGGAGGATAAGAAAAGAGAAAGGACAAGTAAAAGGAGGAGAATCATTAATCTTACAGAACAATCTTAAGGTTAGAGAAACTACATGACAGTTAGAAAGCGGTCACCTCCCTCGATGGAGGAAAACAGCTAATGTCAACTGTAGTTGTCTCGTTTATATAGTGTTGCTAATTATGAAAAACAATAAATGATGAAGAATGCCCGTCTAAACAGTCCCGACCCCAAAGAGATTCAATCTACTATCACATAACCAGATCGAGGTTATGTTTGTCAGTTCAGCTTGAAAAACTACAAATGATTTATTGTTTATCAAAATAAATGACCAGTGAGCGAGCTCCTGTGGTTCAGTGGTTAAAATACCGACCACGATGGTTCAGACTCGTTCCTCTCACTTCCTGTCGTTTCTCCACTGTCAGCTGTTTGATTTATTGACTAATTGTTTCAGCTGTAGTATACTTACTTACAGCGGTCAGTGCAGGGTACACACACGTATACATTTCTAAATCGTCATAGTGTTCTGCGAGCTGAACGTCCTTGGAAAAGCAGGACATAGAGTCTTTTTTCCACCAACAACGTGGAGTTGTGTAACCAATATCTGCTAACATTGATTTCATAATGATCCTCACTCCTTCAACATTACTCACTTATTTTTTGGTTCAATGACGGTATAGAGACTGGACAGTCTGAGTGACGTCACCCGTAGATTTCCGAATCGGTGTTTTGAAGCTAAAAATATTATCTACTGCTCCGTCTAATCTAAATATCGACAAAGACGAACATCATCGGCAAACCTGAGGCGGGTCGAATGACGCCTGGGTTCTCTAATAAGCAATCCATAAGAGCACATACCTGTCAATCAAGCAGTTACGCTGTTAATTATGCATAACTTCGAGCCTTAATATTTAAAGTTAGTCTATTACAGTTGTCATGGACAGGTAATTAGCTACAGAGAGCAGAACCGTTGCCTGAACAGGACTGTAAACATTCAAACTCATTTCTGCAGCCAGTCTCAAGTGGCCACTCAAGGAATTACAGTTTCTAGCGCTTCTGCATTGGCTTCATTTTCCAGCACCGGAGGTTGCCGCTTGTTTCGAGTTAAATGAGCAAACGTTTGAACTATATCTACTGTTTGCAACACGTGCCGTCTATCCTGTGACAAATGAAGAGTCTACCGACTCCTCCGTGTTCCATGACACCACGTACGCTTGCATATTAAGTAAAAAAAAGCTTGTTTTAAGAGGAATCGCTGCATGTTACACGTATGAATGTGTCGTATAAAATGAGTGACTTTTAAAGCTGCTCGTCAACAGGAAATTAAAGTAATCAACCCCTAAATAAAAAATATTTCTAAATGCATGGTTGAGAAAAGAGAGAAAAGAGATTCTTGGATTTGGCGCCAGAATTATTGCATTTTATTTTATGTTTTCATTAAAATAACTGTGAATTCGCCTCTTAACTTCATGTATCTTTAACATACACTGATGAGGATGGTTAAAAAATGAGTGTACAGTCCACGTTGGACGCCTGCGTACTGAATAAATAAAAATAAAAGTCGAGCTTTAACTTGGTATAAGACTCTTTTTCTAAATGTTTTTCCAAGTTTAAAATTAAAGACTAACAGCTTCTTTATAGATTTGATAAACTGCGCCAACAGCCTCTCTGCATGAAATCATTCATATTCATCGATGAATAACAATCATCCTGTCACACAAACAAAAACAAACATGCAGTCACACAGGCAGCTTTCATACATAAAGGGAGAGTGATCCCCCCTTTATTTAGCTTGGCTCAGAGTTATCTCTTTAAAGCCTAAACATAGTGCACAGCCAGGCTGTAAGCACAGACGCTACTATCACACAAACTCACACACACATAGACACTGACACACGTTCACACACACACTACACGCTACACACAGGAAGCACTTGATGTGGGGCCAAAAATACATCACGAACCTTGCATCACCTTCCTCTCTGTGTGTCCACTTTGTTCCAGAGCTGGGCGGTGGGGGTGGGCATGCACCAGATAATGGGCCAATTGTAAGCGCTCAGAAGCTCCTGCCAGCCAATCAGCCCTGGGCCTGCACTGGACGTCGGCCAATGGCAATATGTTCACGGTGGCTGGAGGGGGAGGGTGCTGTCCCTTCACACAGGAACAGAAATGTGGCCATGAGATGGTGTGAGGAGGATTCACCAGGTTTACATGTGGACTGTCAAATATTTTAAATATCTAAACATTCTAGAAATTCTTCCACGTCTGTCATAATTTAATTTTTCTTTTTATTTGTGATGTGTCATAGGTTTTACACAATTTCTGGTGAATTATTTGGACTATAAATGGAAAGAAAACAATGCAGTATTTCATAAAATGAATAACTGGTTTCCTCATTGCCAATCCTGTCATTTTTCATTCAGAAATACTCTGAAATATTTATTTATTGTAAATAAACAATCCACAAAACTTTGAATGAAATTAAACTCAGGGATCGCTCGAAAGTAAATAGGTAAGTCTGTCTTGGTGGCAGCTGAAATCAAACTAAAATTAAGTTCTGTCAGTGACTCACCTCCTCTTGAGGTGGATTCTCAATTACAGCAGCCTGAGAAACACAAGAACACCTGGTTAATGATGCTGACTCGTTCATTTGTTCATTATTTACTTCAGAACATTATTATAACGTGATGTAAATCAGAGCTCCAGAGCTGTCAATCAATCAATCAATCAATCAGATTTTATTTGTATATTCCAAAGTCACAAAGTCCATTTTCCTCTGAGGCTTTACAATCTGTACAGGGAGTGACACCCTCTGTCCTTAGACCCTCGGTTCGAGTGAGGAAAAACTTGCCCACAAAAACCCTTTAACAGGTAAAAAAGGTGGAAGATACCTCAGGAAGAGCCACAGAGGAGGGATCCCTCTGCCAGGACGTGTACAGGACAAATCAACACAAACATATTGTACAATTACAATGACTGACAAAATGACAATGAATTACGATGACTGATAAAATGATTACAGTAGTAGTGGAACCTGTGATAGAGATAGAGAGACACAGATGCTCAGCAGCAGCGAATTATCATTCAACTATAAACTGTGATGGAGATATGGCAGCAATAATGACATCAGGGATCGTGCAGTATCACAGCAAGAAAGAGAGAGAGAGAACTGGCAGCAGATTATATCACTGCTGTCACAGATTAAGAAATGCTTCAATGTAAGGGCAGCAGGAGCTCCTGTGAGCCCTTGTACCTTGTACTGTCAAAATTAAAATAGAGTGCAAAAAGAATTCCCCCACTAAAGGATTAATAAAGTATTAAAAAAAGAGAGACACTGACTAAGCATAACCCTGAAAGAGACAGAGAGAGTTTCAGAGATGTGACTGTATGTAAACAACATGCTGTAATTCAGCCTGCCGCCTGCAGTGCTGACACCGTGCCGGCAGGTGGCGGTAGTGAGCGCTGAGTCCGCTCTGAGCTGACAGAGGAAAAAAAAACAAAAAAAACACAAACAACCACAGGAGAAGAGAAGCACAAAACCAAGATGGCGGTGCAAGAGACAGCATCTCAACTGTCCATGGCTCTCAAAGTCCAAGAATACCCGACCCTGAAGGTAAACCCGGGCTCACACTCACCTGTACCGACAGCGTAGCGTGTCTGCCGCGTCCACAGGGCGTCGTGTGTTCGATGCCGCTCGGTTAACGGGCGTTATTAACTCGTTTTCAAACGGCGAGAAGAAGGGAGGCTAACGTTAGCCGATGAACTAACCCCCGATAAGCAGAGCTCCGCTCCGGCCGACGATCAACGACGAGTGGCGGTTAGTTAGCTGTCCGTTTGCCGCCTTTAAACCAGCCGTTAACTAACGGCTGTTGTAACGGCGAACGTCTATATTCAACCGTTAAACGACGGTTTAAACGTGCCACTCGTGATAGTGGTGGTTTTATATATATTTATATACATATATATAACATGCCACAACAGACGTTAGTCCCCCAATAAAGATAAAACGTCTGTTATGACATGTCAGTTAACGCTTAATGGCCGTTTAACCGTTAAATGACGGTTTAAACGTGTCCCTGGCGCTAACTTGTATATATTTAACCGTTAAATGACTGGATGTGTGACATTATAATATATCTGGCCTGCCAGATAACAACGTCGAGCATGTTTATACTAACGTTAGCTGGCTTTGGATGGATGTATGATGGCTGGATGAATGATGGTAAGGCCAGACACAGACAGGAGTTAGCGCAGTGTCATCACATCGCCTTGCCCGCCTGTGTTCAAGCCTTCAAAATGGCCAGCGAGAGAAATCACAGCCTGCTGCTGCTGCTGCTTCTTGTTGCTGCCGCCGCACACACACACACACATAACGTTACTGCGACACCACCGCTTTAAAAAAAGCAGGAGCTGAAACACAAGCTGCTGCTGCTCCTTCTTCTTCCTCCTCTGCAAAGACAGCGTCGTCATATAAAAGCTCCATCTGTGAGTAGTCCTGGTTGTCAGTGTTGCATGGCTTCTCTTGGATGCTGCAGTAAAAGATGGTGATGGTGATGGGCTCCATTTTAAGACAGGAGTGATAGTTATAATTGGCATCAGTGTGCAGCAGTGCTGATTACATGTGCAGCTGTAATAACGCATGACACAGAGTGTCCTTGTGCATAAGCTGCATATATACTCATTTATATGTGCATGAATGGCGAGCGAGGCCCGCTGCACGATTAAGATTCAGTGTTTAAGTCAGGCAATTACCTTTTTTTAATTATTTATAATTGCTCTCATTGTCAGAATAGACGAGCTCCCAACAACAAATCATGGACAGTGTGAGCCTGGTCATTGTAACAGCAGGCTGACACGTCTGAATTACCTGTTGTCTGTCAGTTAAACCCTGGTTGTATGGACAGGAATAATGTCACTGTGTCATGTTCACAAAGGGGAATTTTTCACAGAAACACAGCTGGTTTATTGAAGCAAAGCGAGCCGGATTTTTTTAGCGGGAGTGTTTTCAGTCTGAATTCCCTGTTAATCGATCTCGCAAAAGGCAAAAAGCCAAAAAATATCTGAAGTCATGTGGCCTCAACGTGATTCAGTGTCGAATGATTATTGGGATAGACCAGCTGTTTGCAGTGGGCTTGTTCAAATCATGAAACAGAGCCACTCACCCAGTGTGACCCTGTAACAGCTGTCTGACACGTTCACGACTTGTTATTTATCAATAAAATCATGGTTACATGGACAGGAGCAATGCCACGATTTGTAAGGTTTAGTAGCCATTCGTGTTTAAAAGGGGGATATTTGTACTTTCTGCACAAAGAGGACATAGAGCGGAGATGAATCATCAGAGAAACATCTGGTTTATTGAAACCAAATCAGCCAAATTTCTCTGTAGGAGTGTTTTCAGCTGGAGTCTCCTGTTAAAACGATCTTGTAAAGGCAAAAGGCCAAATGTATCTGAAACAATGGGGCCTTTTTGTTGGGATATAGTTAGTAAAATGTCACAGATCAAATATCCAGATCTGAATGGTTTAATTAAAGTACGGGTTCTTCAACACAAACAGAAACATTGAATAAAAACCTTCCTCGGCGGAGAGTAAAATATTTTCTAGGTGACATAATCTCTCAAGGTCTCCAGTGTGAATTCAATCCATTCATTTAGCGTTTTACACCATGCTGAAATCATCACCATTTACTGTGTCTGCCTTCATTTAATGACCCCTAATTAATTTGTTTAATCAAACACTGACCGGTTTAATTTGTCAGATATTCGTGCAGCTCTCTGCTGCAGACTGACATAAAGCCGCCTCTGCTCCCATACAGTGGCCACACTCTTTTCCCTGAGCAGAATAAAGCCCCTGTTCCTGTCAGCAGGACACTAATGAATATTTACTAGCACATACACATATAACTGTGTGCTGCGGTACAATTTAAAGAAGTCTCAGGCTCTCGTTTAATGTGGTTCAATTAGAGCTGGATTTTAACAACAATAATATTAATATTTCCAACTCTTTATTCCATGGTGTTTTGCAGTTTGCTAGTTGCATAATTTTCCTCTCTGGTGTCAGTGATCTGTGAAATGAACTCAGCTCCAAGTTAAAAGAAGAGAACCTCCTCTCTGGATCAACGCTCTCAGTCCGGATCGATCGCAGACCGACGTCTTTAGATACAGATTTTCTATCTCTGTGATAAAGATGTTTATGACTGATAATAATAAGTTCTAATAACTGAATTTAACTGTCAGATTATGATAAACGAAGAAGCATTTTGGATGAGGCACATTGATTTATGCAGCAATCAGCCGTTCAGGTTCTGTTTCACTGGGCGGACGGAGAGGGTTTCTGTTGTGTCATTTCAGTCTGCAGATTATTTTCTCAGTAAATCAATTCATTGTTTGGTCTATTAAAATGTCACAGTTACCTAAAGTGTTCCTTTTGTTTCATTTATGACAAAGAAAAAAACAGTTTTGGGCCTTTGTGTTTTGAAAATTGTTTTAAATGATTAACTGATTATCAAACAGACGCTGATCAATGTTCACTGTTGTTCATATTCTCAGATCAATGAGTGGATACCACTTAAACCCAAATGAAATCTTTTGTGTCCCAAGATTCAAAGGTCAAAGGTTGACTTAGAAACGTACCAGAAAGTGTTTGAACCTCGATCACGTGATAACAAGTGACTTTGGTGGGTCAGTGGTCACGTGACGACCTGAGCACGCTCCAAGAGTGAGATGTAGCTGAGAGTGATGTCAGATTCAAAGATGAAGAAGAAACGTCCATATTTAAAACAAACGTTAAGTTTCTAAAAACACACATTCTTATCTTTAAAGTCTCTTGGAACAACCAACAATATAATATATATATATATATATATATATATATATATATATATATATATATATATATATATATATATAATCAATAAATCTGAAGTCTCTGTAATAAAACGCTCACAGAAAGTTTTACACCTGAAGGGGAATTTGTCTGGATTCATTAAATTCGAGTCGTTACATTCAGACGCTGCATGAAACTAAATCTGCTGTAGCAAGAAAGACAGCGTTGTTTGCAGTATGGAACAGAAGCCAGCAGGCATCTGCTTCCTGTTTAATTTGTTTCTGTTGAGGAATTTTCTGGACTCAAGCTGCAGAGATGTCATGAAATGAGGCAGCTGGAGGACGGTTCACAGGGAGTCATGCAGCGCACAGCAGGAAGAAATCTATTATATCATGCTTTGTAAAAGTTTAGCAGTATTTATTTGGGTAGATTGTTCATTCTTTGTTTGTTTTCTTCTCCTGAGCCGAGCTAACGTTCTTCTCCGTCGTCGCAGGTCCCCTATGAGACTCTGAACAAACGCTTCAGGGCGGCCCAGAAGAACATCGACCGGGAGACGAGTCACGTGACAATGGTCGTCGCTGAGCTGGAGAAGACGCTGAGCAGCTTCCCGGTGGTCGACTCCGTGGTGTCACTGCTGGATGGCGTGGTGGAGAAACTCAGTGCCCTGAAGAGGAAGGTGAGGGTGACAGACGTACACTCTCACACAACATTTTCTACTTTAAACCGCTTTAAAACATAGTTTGGTGAGTTTATTTGCTTCCAGATGCCATTGTGTTAAGTTTTATGCAAATTAAAGAAACCCAAACACTTCAGTCACGATACATTTCCCTTTTAGTTAAATTATGTTTCACCAACATGAAAATAGTTAATTACCACTATCTAAAGAAGTGTGATCGGATCGGATGCTGCGTACTTTTGTCTGCATAAAGTGCTTAATCACAGTTCTATGATCGCATCGTGCCGTCTCTGTGTTCAATTACAGAATAATCAGACACAACAGAGAGTTGGCCTAACAAAGCTGGCAAGTGCCTCTCTGCCAGCTAGTCCAACCACGCCAGCTATGTCTGAGGAATACAACCATCATGTCTGTTCTCTCTGGTGATGAACATTTCAAGGCCGGTTCTTTGGAGGTCATTTTAAAAACTCTGGCCCCGGGTCGATGAAGATATTTTAAATCTGTCCAACGCACCGAGCCGGTCAGTGAAACAAAGACTTTTTCATAGGGAATATATAAAACTCTGCACTCACCTGCTCTCAGGAGTTAAAAAAATACAAGCCCACCGGCCGTATCTCATCTACAAACAAGCTCTCCCTTCAGGTGGAACCGCTCGTTAAAAGCCACATTACTCGACCCCGACGACAAAAGCGCCTTGTTGCGGCCACAGTTTCTTTTCCAACGGTATAACTGCCGCCTCGGGTTGGATTGTGTTTGTCCGCGGTGGAATGCCGACCGGCCGGTTCCTCTGTGAAGCCGAGTGATCAAAACACACTTCTGCAGTTCTTTTGTCCTCCGTGCCAGCGCGCTGTCCGGCAGGCACTTTGTGACACATAAACCCTGGATTCATACTGTTGAAGGCTGGATCGTACCAGACACTACACTGATTTATTATGGCTGAGAGAGCCCCCCTACCCCGTTACTAAATATGTTGAGCCAAATCTGGTCTGGCAGCGGCAGAGAAAAGCTGTCCAGAAGTCAGGAATAAAACCTGAAAGTGAGAGTTCAGTTTAAAGCATGAAAAGGTTGATTAACCAGCACCAAAACAAATCATTTTATTTTGAAAGGATGCACATAAGAGAGGCTTCATCACTTTTTCCTTGCTGCTATATCGCTTCAAAACATATTTTGTAGTATAAATGTAAAAGCAACAACGGGAATACATTTTTAAATGTGTCTGAACTCCATCGTGTTTATCTGTGGAACAGGAAACAGCTGTTCAGTCTGGCCCGACCTCAACAGTGTTCAGGGGTTGAAAAGTCTTGTGGTCAGGCTCCAGTGAGCCGACCAGGCCCAGATCACATCAGTCTGTAAGCTTGTTGATACAATGAGGTTACGACAAGTATGGAGATGGAATTAAGAACGGCTGTGCTTTAACGTCATTATTGACACGGCAAGTGCCGAAGATGACGTTAAAGCACAGCCTCGAATGTAATGTCGCTTATTCTCAAAAAAAAAAAAACATTTAGTTTCCATGGAAATACATTTACATGTAGTCATTTAGCAGATGATTTTATCCAAAGCGACCTACAGAGAAGAGTACAGTCAAGGTACAGACTCCTACAGTTACTAAACTGTTTGATCTCCGGCATGCTGCAAACACACGAGCTACACACCCGTATTAACGAGGCAGCTCCATAAAATCCAGAATATTCATTAAAGAAGCTGTCTTACTTCCAGTCGTGCTGGTTTGAGCACATGCTTAATGTCTAGTTGACACAACACGATGCGTGTTTCGCACTCTGACCCCTGACTGCTCTCGTCTGTGCACGACCTGCAGGCTGCCGAGTCCATCCAAGCAGAAGACGAGAGCGCCAAGCTGTGCAAGCGTCGCATCGAGCACTTGAAGGAGCACAGCAGCGACCAGCCAGCCTCGGTCAACCTGTGGAAAAAGAAGCGTATGGACCGCATGATGGTGGAGCATCTGCTGCGCTGCGGCTACTACAACACAGCTGTTAAACTAGCCCGACAGAGCGGTATAGAGGTAAGTGAAGACTCTGGATTTCTGTGACTTCATGTTTTTCTGAATTGTTTGTGTTCATACATCCACTGTTCTTTTTTTTTAGGATCTGGTGAACATCGAGATGTTCCTCACAGCTAAGGAGGTGGAGGAGTCTCTGGAGAGGCAGGAGACGGCCACTTGCTTAGCCTGGTGCCATGACAACAAATCCCGCCTTCGCAAGATGAAGGTAGCTCACTCAGAAAAAGTCCAATTTTTACCTTGTGGATCCAAGTCGAGGCAAACGCATAAAACAACTTCACTGGTTTAAGTGAAGCATGCAGAGGTGCACTTGGTTCTCTGTGTTGCATCCTAAACAAGACTCAGTGGTGTTACAGATTCAGAAAACAGAGCTGTTAAGATTTAATTATTTGTCCTGACTGTTTTGCCCTTCTGTCGTCGGCAGCAAGTTGAAGTGTTAATCCTGAGATGATCCTATTAAACCAGAAAGTCCTCAGTGGAGCGCAGACCTCTGCCAAGACGTGATAATCTTCCCAGTTAGCTGCTACTAAAGAGCCGGCCTTTTTACTGCATAGATGATCGAATATTCATACGATGCCAGCACGAGTCTTCTTGTGACATTTGGTTTAGTTCCAGCTCAAAGCGCAGGTACATTTGAGTTCCACCTGGTATTTTTGAAGCTCTACCAGCCGCAGAGGTCGAATATGAGATAAAATACCGAAAGGCAGCTTGAGAATCGCTGCAGGAGTTGTATTAAAGAGATCAGTTTCCTGTCTGCTCTGAAGGTTCACAAAGGGCGAAATAGACACTGAGGATTTTGCAGCACTTCACTGGTTTAAACTTACTCACAGCTTTTGTCAGTCTCACTCTCTGTCTCTGTTTTTTTCCTTTGGCAGAGCTGCCTCGAGTTCAGTCTGAGAATCCAGGAGTTCATCGAGCTCATCAGACAAAACAAACGCATGGATGCAGTCAGGTACTGGACGTAGAACCACAACACACACACACACAGTGTGCTGGGCACTGGTCCAGATTTTAATGTCCCAGTACGATCTGTATTTATTGACGATGGCACACTAAAACTTCAATATGAGCCTCATGTTTCAGCGCCTTTCTCTGTCGTCTGTGATGTGAAAACATCAGTGAGAGAAGGTGTGCGTCCTGCTCATAGTCCAGTTATAAAATCCCCTCACACAGCCGAGCGCCTCTCCTCCTGAGTCCAGAGTCGGTTTGTAAAGTTTACAGCCTGCTCTGTTGTTGCTCGGTGTGTAAAATAGAAAAATAACCAGTGGACAGCACATGGCTGCTGGTCACGTCTTCACATCGACATTCAGACCGGAGTGATTTTAAAATATCAGGACAACAGAAACATTGTCACACGTCAACTGTAACCAAAGCCACTCAAACATGTTTGTCACCCACTCATCCTGTCCGTGTGTCTCTGTGTATGCCAGACATGCAAGGAAGCACTTCAGCCAAGCAGAAGGTGGACAGTTGGACGAGGTTCGGCAGGTGATGGGCATGCTGGCCTTCCCATCAGATACACATATCTCCCCATACAAGGTAAAGCCAACAGCCTGTTGTACGTGTACGGTTCACCTAAACATCGCCCGCTTTCAACGGACTGATTTTCATTTATAATCATAGTCGATTGTTTGTTTGGTAAAATGCCAGACATTAGGAATAAATGTTTCCCGGAGCCCAAAGAGCTTCAGCTCACTGTCACAGAGGAATCAGAAGCTGAACATGACTAAAAGATGATCAAGTAATCATTGCAGCTCTACAACTTAAAGCTCCTTCTCAGTAGATTCATCAGAGAAGTGCTACAGCGGCACGCCGGCCACTAGAGGGCCTCAGCTGTCCTCTCAAACTGAATTCCCTCTCGAGCCTCTTTAAGCGTCCCGTCTGGAGCTGCTTTCAGGAGCAGTGTTGTTGTTTTTAATTTCCACTTCCTCCTCTGAGAGACGGCGCTCTGTCCCACGACGCCACGATTGTTCATCTAAAAAAAAAAAACATTCAGCTTCTCCTGCCAGCACAGCATTGTGTGCCAGAATCAGCACTGAGGATCTCTGCCAACATGTTTGTAGGTCTCATTAATTATCCACTCACTAACCTAAATAATTACACTTCTAAGAAGCCTTTGTAGTTTCCCCTGCAGACTGATCAGCCTCCAGTCTGACACCTCAGGCTGCCCTGATGCTTCTGTAGCTGCAGATGTCAAATGATGGCAGTGTGTGAGGGAGCTGTGACCACATCATAGTCAAACACGTTTGGAGAATACTGTGTGTAGAAGTAAAAAATGTTCTATTGTTGTAGAGTTGTGTCACTGGTCTGAATTCTGTGTCTTTCTTCCCGTCCCATCAGGATCTTTTGGATCCAGCCCGCTGGAAGATGCTGATCCAGCAGTTTCGATATGACAACTACAGACTACACCAACTGGGAAACAACTCTGTCTTCACTATCACCCTACAGGCCGGTCTGTCTGCCATCAAGACACCGTATCCTACATGACTCTACCTCCAATTAACTTTAAGTTCAGGATCTCTGGATAATGTGTGTATGAGTACGGCTCGACTGGAGTCTGCTCTGCTGGCTTTGGATAGTAGCCGCTCAACGTAGGCAGAGCCGACCGCCAGAAAATAACACTTTATTTCTCTAATTCACCGGCTTACTTGCTGCCAGCGTCCCCTCTCTCTTTCACTATCTATGTTGCCAGACGGTCGTAGGAGCTGCAGACACAAAATAAACCAAACAAGGACACAACTAGGAAAGTGTTATCATTCAGTCCATGAACTCCACCTCAGTTTCAGTGACGTTTCAAACCGAATGTGATGCAGTTTGGTTGTTTCTCCGTCCAAAAGCAACTGATTGGTTATTTATTGACTCGAGCAGAGGATATGAGGGAGTAAAGGGAGCTTAACTTTAGCTTAGCTATCTAAAAATGCTGCCTTGTGCCAGAGATGTTGCACTATTTCTCAGCAGTCTGCTGTGTTTTTACATCACCATTTAATATCCGCTCAGCTCACTTGAAACTAATGAATGGAAACCACATGAGAGTCGAGCCGTAGCATGTGGTGGAAATGTGCTTTAGTCTTTTAAATGTTGATCACTCTGTCCTCTATTTCTTCTCTTTGTCTTGTCGTCTACTGAAAGTCGTGTGGATCATTTTACCAGAACGTCGCACAATGAGACATTTTGGTCCTTAACCTCCATGCTCTATTCCAGTCAGTGCTACAAGGAGGACGGTACCTCTAAGAACCCAGACTGCCCGGTGTGCAGTAAATCCCTCAACAAGCTGGCCCAGCCACTGCCCATGGCCCACTGCGCCAACTCCAGACTAGTCTGTAAGATCTCTGGGGAGGTCATGAACGAAAACAACCCTCCGATGATGCTTCCTAATGGATACGTCTATGGGTACAATGTGAGTACGACGACTATGAGCTGAAGCTATTTTTCGAAATGGCCCCATTATAAAACTATGTTTTTATTATGTCTGTTGTCTTTTCAGTCTCTTCTGTCCATCCGCCAAGATGACAAAGTGGTGTGTCCCAGAACCAAAGAAGTCTTCAACTTCTCTCAGGCTGAGAAAGTCTACATCATGTGATCGCTCAGCTGAGCCCGTCTGAGCGTTAACATGATTGAACACCGTCGTTCATCACCTGTGACCTGGCCTATTCAGAGAGCCGCCCGTGGAGCTGTGATCCAGTGCCCCCTTCTTCTTCTTCTTCTTCTTCTTCCTACTTCCCCAACAGACACGCCCGACATTTCTCACACCCCACCCACCCATCGCCTCTTCTCCCAATACATCACGATTAGCTCAAGTTTGCTAGTTCCCTTCCACCCTCACATTTTATCACAGAAACTGGACCCTCTCCTTTCAGACTCTCTTAGATGTGGCTAGAAAACAAGAAGTTGATCCATTCAAGCACATGGACTATCAACATTGTCATTATTTTACAGACCCTCACTCCCGATTAGAGACTACAGAAACGCACCGGGAGGGGTGAAACAAACTGCTAGGTAGATTTGATTTTACTACAACGAATAAAAACTTGTTGAGGTTACTTTTTCCTTTTAGTAGTGGTGTTCCTTTGTTACTTAAATAACACGTGGCGGTACTGTGTTAACCCGCTCCATTAACCAGATTAACACGTGAAATTTTAACCTCTTTTTAAATCCAGAAACAAACGTGGTCACGTGGTAGCATCTGGTTCTGTGATGCATGCTGCTGCTGACTCCTTTTGTCTTCTCGCTGTGTTTGGTGGGTCGCTGGAGGGGGGATGGATGTTGAATTCCTCCTTCAAGCTGTCGACCTTTTTTGCATTTCATCCCCCCTCTGACTGTGAAACCGGAGTCTGATTTGGGCCACAGCAGGCTTCTTTTCAAGTGTAAATAATAGGTAGCAATTGATCGTCCTCATGTATAAATTCAGGGTTTTTTTGGGGGGGGATAAGTAACGACAACGAAGATTAACCTTCTACCAAGATTGCTGTGTGAACTGAACGAATCCTTTGTTTCCCCCGTGTCCCCTCGTTTACTGACTTCTCATTTCTGAGGAAGAAGTTTCAAGAACTTGGTCGTGAGTTATGGTGTACTTACAACCATAATGACAATTGCGCACAAAGATGTTTTTTTTTTCCTTTTTAATTAATAATATTAAACGATTTGTCTTCCTTTTTGTGTGTGAGATTTGCCATTTTCAGTTCTCTTCTTCTTTTGTTCGGCTAAGAGATTACACTTCAGTGAACTTACATTTGTGTCTGTCTAAAAGATTCATTCCTGGGTGATTTCAGTTTGTTTAACATTTGCAAAGTAGTTTTCAGTTTTTGAGAAAGTTTTGACCTTTTTCTCAGTCTTGTAAAAGCTGCTTCCAACACCGCAGTGATTTAACGTAATACGTAAGCATAAACAGCACAGCAGCGAAACGTTTAGGTCCACACAGACACACACACACACCAGCCTCTTCTTAAAAAGTACATTAAGAGTGAGGAGCTATGGAAGCCCCAGGCAGTCATACATTCTTCATTTTATTTCCTCTGTTCTCTCGTGGTAATGATTTAATTTCATTTGTTGTAAATAAGATAATTTTCTTACCATCTCAAGATAATGAAACTTTGCTTTCCAGAGATAACGACAATTAATTTGAGATCTCAAGACAAAAGAACAGTCTTCTATATTAAATCATTGCAGGAAACATTCAGTGCAGCAGGAGATTCTGCTGATTTTAAATATACTAGACTGCCGGTTAATTACGGCATCATCTCAGAGAGAACAATGTTTTGTTATCGTAAGATCTCGAGAAAATTATCCTGTTATCTCGCTATAACATTTGTTATTTCAAGGTAATTACCTAAATAACTCGAAATGAAATTAAGTTGTGTGATTGTGTGACCGCTCAGGGCTTCCAAAACCTTGACCACGACTGTCTGCTCTCACTGCGATCAGAGCAAGATGCACAAATCTGGAAATCTGACTTCACTGATTGATTACATATAAAAAAAACAGTAGATTTATCCCTGAACACCCGGACTGAGCAATCCAAAAATGCAGTTTTCTATTAAACCTGATCAGTCAATCTTTTTCTTCCATTTGTTGTTCATTGACGAACCACAAGTTGCCTCATTTGTGTTCATAAATGATCTGGAACTGTATCTGTAAAGACACAGACTGTCCTCTGTGTTTGTGTTGGTAGATTTTAGATAAAGGGATTGTTTGAAGAGCGACATGCCTCATAAAGATTTCAGTGGAAATTTGATATCGGTGTTTATTTATTTGAAATGTCTGGTTTGTTCTGCAGACTCTAAAAAAAAAAAATCAACATTACCATAAACTCTCTCTGGTAGGTGTGACGAGGTCAACGACGCACTGCACTTCTGTTGACGTGGAAATGTGACGGAGTGTCGCGTCTTTCACCTGAAACTACATTTCCATGGTTGGAAGAGGTGTGCGTTTGGTGTGGGCGTCGCTTTGTGATGAGCAGTGCTTACAGATGGTAATACGCTGGAGTGTTGGATCTGTAACGAGCATTTCATGGAAATAGAGGAGCAAGATAAACAAAGCAAAGGCTAGACTAGATTTGGAAGTAAAATCTGCTCTGTGAAACTTTGTGTCCAAAAGCCAAAATCTGTAAAACAAAACTATTATTTTGTGATTTTATCAAGCGACAAATTCAATTTTGCTCCAAGGACAATGAAGGCACCACTAGCCAGGCGTTCCTGTGTAATCTTAACATACACTGACCGGCCAGGTACACTTTTACAATCCAGCGTCATCTGATACAACTCAACTTTTATGAAGCTTCTAATGTTTCAGTTTTTATTTGATTTAACTAGTAAACTGGAGTACATCTCTAATATTATGGCCACATCACCTCACTAAGACCTCAGTATTAAATATTAATAAGTTAATAACTCTCTGGCAGAGTTCTTGTGTTTGATCACACTTGACGTGGCCAGTCGGTGTATAAAATTATTACATATTTTATTTTTTCAATGCTTAATCTATGAAATGTTTTAAAAGTGTTGATCCTGGAATTGTTTTGTGGTTATTTGACAAAAGTACCACAAACCCTAAAATATTAAAACTACCGTGCTAAACAGTGAAACACAGGAAAGCAGCAAACCCTCAAACTTTGAGAAGCTGAACGCAGCGAATCAGTTAATTGTTTAGATGAATGAGAATGGATTCCACACACCAAAGTGAGCAGTGTCATCTTCTGCAGAAAGCAAATGATGACTGACAGATGTTTTTTTTTTTATGATGATGCTGTTTTATTCACAGCCACAAACGTTTAATCTACTGATGTTTAATACCCTGTGTGGTTCTCAGCTTCTTGCACACTAACCACACTGATATAAAGACCCATCGCTCACTGTATATATGATCCCATGACTCAGCTCGATGCCCCCAAGCAGTCACACATCCATGTGTTTTATTTTCTTCTTGTGGTAATGGGTCAATTTCATTTCATTTCTTTAGTCTAAATAAAAAATGTTATTTATACCGAGATAACAGGACAATTTTCTCACAATCTCAAGATAACTAAACTTTGTCTTCCTGAGATAACACAATGGATTTGAGATCTTGAGACAAAAGGACAGTTTGTTATATTAAATCAGGAGAATTAGGAGCAGGAGAATGTTCAGCTGGTTTAATATACTAGACTGAAACACATGAACCTAATATATCCCCTTTAAGTAGCCTTAAAGCATTTTCTTAACATAGATAGATAGATAGATAGATAGATAGATAGATAGATAGATAGATAGATAGATAGATAGATAGATAGATAGATAGATAGATAGATAGATAGATAGATAGATAGATAGATAGACTTTATTTATCCCAAGCTACACACAGTGACGATAGACAACATAAGAATCTAAATATAAAGAACAAACTATACATAATAAAATATCAAAATAGCAATAGTAAATAAACTATATTGTACTAAAGTATATACAGCAAATTGGCATTGTTGATTTGGTGCAAAGTAAAACTTAAAGTCAAATTTTGACATTCTGAATAAAAAATTGGATAGATAGATAGATAGATAGATAGATAGATAGATAGATAGATAGATAGATAGATAGATAGATAGATAGATAGATAGATAGATAGATACTTTATTGATCCAGAAGGAAAATTCAAGCATCCAGTAGCAGCGTGCAAACATACATTAAATATACATTAGAATTAACGTATAAAAACAGCATCCATATGTTAAAAGTAACCAGAAATAGATCTGTATGGATAATTTAAACACGTGTAGCAAAATTAAATATTTGCATAGAATTTAAATATGTACAGAAAATTGAAAAATGAGCAGAGTTAAATTAGATTAGATTAGTTATACTTTATTCATCCCACCACAGGGAAATGTATCTGTTACAGCAGCAGAGGAAAGCATACACTACAGAATAAAAAACATGGAAAGGGAACAAAAAACAAAATAAACAGACAGAAATTAAACAGACAAACATCTATAACCTACACAATAAACACGAAAAGTGGCATGATATATAAAGAGTAGTGACCATAGTGTAAGAGATTGCAGAGATCAGAATTCGACGCATCGACGCATTTTGACACCATGTGACCACTGAAAAAGTCAGTTCGCGGCTGTATTGTGAATCCAAACACATATAATTATATAATATTAATTTAACGTGTTTTCTGTATTTTTTCATATCGCTCGTCGTGTTTTAAATGATCTTTTGTGCGTTTCTCCCCGAGCAGCAGCTGCTCACCAACACAAAAGAAACAATACAGCACCGGAAGAGGAGTTCCCGGGCTGCGGGCTCCGTGTGACGTAACGGCGCTCTCTCTATAAATGCAGCTGCGTTCTTCCTCCTCGCCGCCATCTCGTGATTGAGCTAACAGACGATCATCGCCATTTTTCTTTTTCGCCAACATGACCGACCAGCTTTGTAAACTCTTCGTCGGTGGACTAAACGTGGACACCGACGACGATGGCCTGCGCAAGCACTTCGAGCAGTACGGCACCCTGACCGACTGCGTCGTCGTGGTGAACAAGCAGCTGCAGCGATCTCGCTGCTTCGGCTTCGTCACCTACTCCGCACCGGAGGAGGCCGACGCGGCCATGGCGGCTAGGCCGCACACCGTTGACGGCAACGCGGTCGAGGTGAAGCGCGCCGTGGCGAGGGAGGACGCGAACAGACCGGAGGCCCTCGCTAAGGTGAAGAAGATATTCGTCGGCGGGCTGAAGGACGACATCGAAGAGGACCACCTGACCGAGTACTTCAGCCAGTACGGCCAGATCGAAAAGGCCGAAGTCATCTCAGAGAAGGAGACAGGGAAGAAGCGCGGCTTCGGCTTTGTTTACTTCACAGACCACGACGCGGCCGACAAGGCGGTCGTAGTGAAGTTCCACACCGTGAACGGACACAAGGTCGAGGTGAAGAAAGCCCTCACCAAGCAGGAGATGCAGGCGGCCGGTAGGACCGGTATGGCTCCGAGGGGCAGACCGGGCAGAGGCATGAGGGGGAATCAAAATGGCTACGGCAGCAGGGACTATGGCGGAAACTACAACTACGGAAATGGCGGAGGCTACAACTGCGGCGGCGGTGGCGGCTATGGAGGAGGGTACGGCGGACCGTATGGGGGTGGCGGCTACGGAGACCAGGGGAGCGGGTATGGAGGTGGAAACGGTTACAATGAGTTTGGCAGCGGGTACGGCCAGCATTCGTCTGGTTACGGCCCCATGAAGGGAGCTCCCTTCGGCGGCCAGAGGAGCGCTGCGCCCTACACCAGAGGAGGAGGAGGAGGAGGCGGCGGCGGCGGCGGATACCCGAGGGGCGGGTATGGCGGCGGCGGCTACTAAAGAGACTACACAATGGAAACCAACCGACCCCCACCCCCTCCTGCCAAATCCGAAACAACGGCAGATACGGACAGAGACCCCCCTAATCATAATGAAGACCTCAAACCCCCCAGAAACAGGTAGGAAGGTCACTTCCCAGAAACCTGCTATGAGCAGCGGTTGTTGCCGTTGATCTAGGACATAATAATAAGAAGAAATAAAAACCCAATGATCCATTTTTATGTACTCCGCGCCCTGAAAGGCGTCTAGTTGTCGTCTAGATTATTTTTTATTTGCGTTTAAGTCGGTTCCAATTTCGATGTAGGATTGTTTTGCTGACATTACCCCCCTTTTTATTATTATTAATTATTTTGCATTTTAAGCAATTTAGATTTTGTTTTTTTTTCCTGGAGTAAACAAAATTTTTAGTGTGAACTTTCAATGTGTGAGGATGGGCAGAAGAAAAGGCATGTTATTTTTTTGTGGTTCTTTTTGGATTTCATAGCTGTCTTGATATTATTATATATAACTTCAATTTGTATAATTATATTTTTACTTGGCTCATCCAGCAAAAGCGGAACGTGATACTGCAGGATCCAGTTTCCTTGTTTCCTTCCCAACATTGTACACTCAAACTCTCGTACGCATAGTAATAGTTTCTAAGTATTTGTTCATTTTCATTACCTGTAGCAATATCTAATGTATATTGTATACTTTCATGTCTGGAGAACAAAAACCTACTGTTAAAACATCTTGGTATGCTTATGTATGTTCATTTTAAATAAAACGTTATACCACTTAGCTTAGTTATTTTACTTATTTATCTTACTTACTTAACCAGGCTTCCTCAAGTTCATCCACAGGTTTATAAGTGACCTCATCTTGTTGATCTTTAGTTACATGGCTTACACTCAGGTGGGTGAAACGGTTATGGTTGTAGTCTACCCACAGCCAATGCATGTAGGCTTTGTAGGGTTTGACCTTGTCTTTTAAAACATTATGTTTTATGTCTTATTCTCTCCTTTTTGAATACATATCATTATGTGGACATTTATCTTTGATTATTCCTACATTTAGGTGTTCTTACTCGTATTCCAGTAGGCTATCCCAGCCAAAATAGCCGTAGCAGTTTTTTTTAGGCTACATCAGGACCCTGTTGATTACCTGGGGTCGATTGTGATAGGAGTCTGAAATATCTCTTTAGGATATCCACATCCAGCAAACTAGGTATGTAAATCAACCTGTCTTCACTCTGTGTTGGTCAACCTTGTATGGAATATCTTCATCAGATGGTGCACAGGTGTGCCATTGTTTATTCTTCAACGACTTACCTTTAATCATAGCTTCAATGCGTCTTATATAGCTAATCTTAAAATAAAAACAAAAGGGTGGTGGGGAGGGGGGGTTCACTTAATTCGGTCTTTTAATGGACTATTTAAAAACGGCAGAACGTGGACATAATGGAGTAAATTGGTGTCTCATCCTGAAAAGCTTTGCTCGGTCCAGTTTCTCACTCTCTTTCTCTCCCATCTCCTCCAGGTTGCTACGGTAACCTGGCTAACATCACCCTGAACACTGGCGGGGTGTGAGTGTGTTCCTCCGACGCCAACGGGGGGACCGGAGAGTGGTTGTGGCCTTTCTCCCCCTCAGGTGAAGTCAGTTTTCACAAAGGATTCCCCAGTGTGGTCTGAAATGCATTTCAAAGAGTCTGCTCTGATGTTTTTATTGAAGGTTTGATTTGGGTTTTTAAAAGACTTTTGATAACACAGTGCCCCAGTGCGACTATCAGGCTCTTTTTTTTTTCTTTTTTTCTTTTAACCATTGATGAGCACCAACTGTTACCACTAATGGAGCCAAACAAGCCTTGTAGTTTTTTATCTTGTGACCTCATATTTATTAAGGTGCTGATGACCCAGGAGAGGAGTTTGCACTTTGGGCACTGTGGGTTTCAAAATACAATAAACATTTTATTATAATATTTGTCTTGTGTTATTTAAAGTGTATTATGTGAATTTTATGGTAAGATGGTTACACTTTTCCCCAATATCAAGACCTGAAATATGTGAGGATGAACATACCATATTTTGGTATTTATGGGTGTCCCCTCATCGTTTAAATCAACAGTTCTACCCGTGGCCTGCTTCTCTGCTTAATGCGCAGATGTATTGATGAGCGTTTGTCTGCAGACTTGGAAGACCAGGAATGATGGGATGTCACATGTGTCTTTACTGCCAAGTTAATCAGGAAGTACAAACACGGACGTGCAAGTCAAAACTTCTGCACGCCTCAGTTTGACCTTTTTTTAAAGGGCAATGTTTGTGTACATTGATGGACTTGGCGTAACGAACTGCATATTATGTCACCATACAACCCAGTGGAAACCGAACAAGATCAACTGACCGTTACTGAACTGTGTAGAGTCATTTCTCCTTATTACAATGCCTTTATGCTTTGGAAGACAACTGGTGGTGTTGCAGAATATCATGTAAGTAAACAGGCTGATCATACAGGTCAGAAGAATCAACGTGACATATTTTGACCTTAAGTGCACATGAAAGTTGCGTTGAAGAGGCTCTGGAGGTGTATCAAGTCCATGGCCTAAAATATTTTGCCTGTGGCAGCCTGGAGAGCAAATATTCAGGTCTTCAAGTCTGTGGACTAACAGGTGATTGATACCTAAAAGAAAAGGCAACATTCCTGCAGTCTGTGCTGTAGAAGTCTGTCTGGGGTTTTATATTAATTGGTAAAATTTCAATAATGCTCATGTGTAACTATCAGAGCGCTTAACGAGCTTCTGATAAGTAAACAATACATCTGACAGTGTGAACGTGATTCAGCAGAGATGGCCTCTGTAATTGGACATTTAGAAATGTCTGGACTGGCGTGACTAAAAGAAGCCTGATCTCAAACCAAAACAAGTAACTCACCAGTTTTGGAGGGAAATCCTGTCTCATGTACTGTGAAGCTTCAGCAGAGTCCTGTGTGTCTGTTTGACTTCTGACCGGAGTGTAAACTTTACTTTGTTCTGTTACTCTTATAGGATAATGATGCTCGATGATTTCTGACCATCCCGTAGGAAAAGAAAACATCTGTTACGTTGGCGGTGTTTTTTTATGAATCTACAATAAATATTTATATTTTTATACACCAAGAGACTTGTTATGGTACTTCTTTACATGGAGGATAGTTTGGTTGCATGTCTGCCCTGGTGATGTGTCATGAAGGGGGTCGAACAGATGATGGTCGCCCTGATCATTGTGTTGGACGTGAGGCTTGCAGCGGTGGTGAAGCCAAAACATTTAAAGACCGATGGATGCAGTAGTGTTTGACGTGTGTCCAGGTCAAAGCTTGGTGTAGCCAACCGGCTCGGTTGGGTTGTGGTCCATGTCCACTTGTTGAACTTCCCAGAAAACCGATACCGCAGCTTTCCTGTGACCTGACCGAGAATGTGCAGAGGAAACTATCGAACCATGGGCGTGATTCAACATGCGTTGACTTGTGAACGAGCATTTTTGAATGTTTTATTCAGGGGGAGGGACGGGGGCTGAGTTTCATTTACTGTGAGAAGACCTAAACCATGAAGAGTGATGCCTCTTTGTAGGTTGGCGCGGTGTATGGGTGCATCAACACCAGTGAAACCAGGTCAATTTCACATTTTGTTTGTCCACCCTGGAAGAGGGATTCCTCCTTTGTTGCTCTTCCTGTTAAAATGGATCTTTGGGGAGCTTTCCCTATCCCAATCAAAGCTGCAGAGACAAAGCAAAGGCTGCAGAGGGAAATGATTTGTGATGTACGAATAAAATTAACTCCACAAAGCAAGATCACTTAACTGTAGTTTCATTTAAACAGTAAAATGGCTGCGTTGGAGGCGCAGATTTAAGATGTCAGGCACTTAATCCGCCTCATAATGAAGATGTGAATTGAAGGCTGATGTATTCACAGCCACTGTTCATCATCAAAGAAACCAAAACCGACACGCCTAATTTGGCTCTTTGTTGTTTTTTTGTAATTGGTGTTCAAGATCAGTGCGGCCCATCCCCCCCTACCTGAAGTCATAAATAAATAGCTGGACGATATTAAATAGATGATTTTATATTCATATGTTTCTATTTGAGCCGTAAATCACATAGATTAAGCCACTTATTAGGCGACTCCGTGTAATTGAAACACTGTCTTCAGATTGGTTTTCTGCATTTTAAAGAAGTTCTACTTTAAAATGTGCTTTTAATCCAGCTCTGGAACTCTTTACCCCCCGTCATAAGGAACATCAACTCGCAATTCAAGTCTGCACTTAAAACCCACCTGTTTAAAATGACCTTTTCCATCTGATTCAATTGCATTGTTCCATTTTAACCTGTTTTAAATGTTGTATTCTTGTAGTTTAAAATACTTTTATGGTTCTTTTTGTTTGTTTCTGTCTGCTCATTTATTCTAAGGTGTCCTTGGGTGAAAGGCACCTATGAAATTAAATGTATTATTCTAAAACTACATGTAGCAAATCCCCATCTAATACAATGCTAATTTCTGCTATATTTAAGAACATAAGGATTTTACACAATTGAAAGCCTAATGGCTGTTATAATCAAATTGGTACTGTCTATGCTGTGTTAGTGTATTTGGGGATTGTCACAAAGCAGCAGTGACATGCACTGAGGGAACTGGTCGGTTAATATGTTTTTATTTTTTTTATTTTTTTACTGTACTGGGTTAAAATGATCGAGTACAAATGTTGAAAACCACGCTTCTCTTTCTCCTCAGCGATCGAAGCTAAGCTTTCCGACGGCACCTGGAAGGCAACGGCAAAAAAACGTGACACTGCCTCTGCCAGCCAATGAGTGTGGAGGTTTTTTTCAAGACGGCCAATCAGCGACGAACACGTCATACGAAGGGTGAGCGCGTGAAGCGTCCCGCCCTCGCGTTGTTCATTGAAGAAGAAGGACGGCCTGCGCGCTCCCTCCTCTGAACAAACGGCATCATGTCGACCAAACTCACCAAGCTTTTTGTCGGAGGACTCAATGTGGAGACCACGGAGGATGGCGTCCGCAAGTATTTCGAGCAGTTCGGCTCGCTCAGCGACTGCGTCGTGGTTATGAACCAGCAGCTCGGCCGATCCCGCTGTTTCGGCTTTATCACCTACTCAGCACCGGAGGAGGCCGACGCAGCAATGGCGGCTAACCCACATGTCGTCGAAGGCCACGAAGTGGAGCTGAAGCGGGCCATATCACGGGAGGACGCCAACAACCCGGAGATCCTCACCAACGTGAAGAAAATCTTCGTGGGTGGCGTTAAAGACCACATCGAGGCGGATAACCTGACCGAGTATTTCTCCCAGTTCGGCGTGGTGGAGAAGGCCGAGATCATCTCCGACAAGCAGACGGGCAGGAAGCGAGGCTTCGGCTTTGTCTTCTTCGAGGACACCGACTCCGCCACCAAGGCGGTGCTGACCAAATACCACACCATCAACGGCAACAAGGTGGAGGTGAAGAAGGCTCTGACGAAGCAGGAGATCTCCACCGGCGGCCGCGGAAGGGGTCGGGGTAGAGGGATGAACAACTATGGTGGCGGAAGAGGAGGTGGCAGCTACGGAGGAGGCTACGGCGGCGGTAATTACGGAGGCGGCTACGGCTACGGCGGGGGTTACAACGGCGGCGGCGGTGGAGGATACGGGGGGTACGGAGGCTACGACGACTACGACAACCAGATGGGGGGTGGATACAGTAACGGTGACTTTGGGGACGGCTACGGACAGCAGCACTCCAATTATGGTGCAGTGAAGGGGGGCAATTATTCCTACAGGAGCGGGGCTCCGTACAACAGAGGCGGCGGTGGTGGTGGTGGCGGCTACGGCAGGGGAGGCGGATACAGCGGAGGCTATTAGTGCGACCCCACCACCGTCCTCCTCCTCGCTGTTTTGAGATGTTGGGGGAGAAATTCAAAATTACAACGAACTTGAATTTACATACACACACAACACAAGCCCAGTTGGGGTAAGGGGGTCAGTTAAAGGGAGCAGTGTCCACCACCCCCGCAGTGAATGAATGAGACTGTCCTCCCTGGATCCTGGCTCCCACCTCCCCAGCCCGGACCCTCCCTCCCCATCTGTCCTCCTTATTCCACACATTATGTACTTTACTACTAAAAACAAAAAAAAGGTGAATTATTAAACTGTACTTTTGTTATGTTTGTTTGGGAAAGACTTTGCTTTGAACCATTTGTAAAGCTGTAATCTTTTTTTTTTTTTTTGTCAGTCACAGCTTCGCAACTCAACATCAAAAAATTGCGTTTGTTTGTCTTGCAAACCAGCCAGATTGTGTCTGTTTAATTTTTGCATCATGAACTCAGGGTATTCAGTAAAGTTGGTGGCAGTGTCCGGCAGTATGGGACTCGATCGCTTGAGTTTCTTGATCTTAAAAACACTTGTGACAAAGTATTTTTTTGGGGGGGGGTGAGAAATGTCACTGTTTCTGTCAGTTGTAAATTACTTTATTTTGTTTTCCCACTACTACCGTCCCATTACAGGCTTTTTTTGTTTAGATTAAAACAGTTTTTTGAAAAATTCACGTGTTCAGTTCACAGCCCTATGTTTATTCTGCTTTTATTAAAGTTTTTAATGTTTGGAAAAATCTATCTAATCTCGCAGTCTTAATTCAGACATGGGTTTATATGTCTCATCTACCTCACCATAATGATATAATATTATAATAAACACATTTTGATAAATCAATCGAAGTGTTCATGGAGCCGCCACCAGGAGGAAGTGTTGCCTGTAGATCCGTGTTTTTCCCAGTTCATCGGCCATTTTAAACCAGGAAAGCTGGAAGAAGCTGATTGTGTTCATCATATCCTCTGATAACGGTTAATTTATTTGATTTATTTGTTTTTTTTGTATGACACACGAGTAAAAACTGAAATATGATTAAATGCACTGTTGCCTACACGAACGCAGAGTGTAATATTCTATTTTTGTTGCTTTAAGGAAGTCACTCATGCAAATCCTGTTGTGCAGCTTTCCTTGTGTGCACTTGAAGTTTCAGGTCAAGGTGACTTGTTCGGTTTTCCTGCTTCACCTTGACGACCGTTTTTTCCAGATAATGGGATTGTTTACCTTCTCACACAAACACACATGTAGTCAGCTCATCTAGAATTACAGACCAACAAAAACATCCCCTAACAACAAAATACAGATCTTGTCCAATAAATGCTACATTTATTTGGTGTTGTTGGGATGTCTAACTGTTCACAGCGAAGGAAAAAGCAGTTTTAGGGTTGGTGACCGTATTGGTTGAATAGGTAAATGAGTGGGTTTGTGGAGAACAGTGTGGGTGAACTGGCAGCCAGCAGAAGGACTACAAGTGTGAGCTCTCACTCTGACCCCATCTCTGTACAGAAACATACAGAGCTAAGGCATCACACATGGCTTCATGTTTCAATCAGCATGTCATCACATTGTCTCTGACTTTATGTCTGTTTTACATTAAACTGTACAAGACAAAACAAGTCGGCACAAGACGTAAAGATGCTCTAATTGTAGCCAATCAAATGTCTCCACTGCCTGTTTTAGTTAATTACTAAAATCCTTAACTCACTCCTCATGCCCAGTGTTTGGAAGTGATCTGTCATGTTAGAGCTCAAACAGTCAGCAACATGTTCGATAAGCACTTTGACCAAATGTTCACCGGCTCCAGCTTCTTCATTGTGGCATTAGATTATTGTAAACGTCTCGGGGATGTAGGACACTTCATTTTCATACATTATTTTTATAACTTTGACATTTTTTTAGATCGGATAGTATGCACATACACAGATAATAAAAACAAGGACATATAAACATGAACGTTGTAGACAAAATAAGATTTAGAAATTGGTGCAAAGCGTGCTGAAATAAATATGGTTTATGTTGCACGAATGCACAACATGGAACATAACCAGCCAGATAAACTATAGATCGATGTGCAGAGAAATGAAACATATCCAGCAGTAGCTCAGTATATAGGGACTTGGCTTTGGAACCGGAGGGTAGCTGGTTCAAGTCCAGCATGGACTGGTAACCTCCTCCTTGAGCAAGGCACTGAATTCCACCATATATCTCCACATTTGTATGTGTGTGTTTGTATTTCCGGGTTATAATGAATGTTTAAAAAAGGAATTAATAAAAATATCTTCTCTTATATGCCAAGAAATGAATCCTGTGCTAAGATCTAAAACTAAATAAGAACTACAAAGAGATAAAAGTGAAGATGTGAACCTCTTATGTAGTTTATATTTTATTCTTCATGGTCACTGGGATGGAGAAATTTATTTAAAAAAAACTTCTTATATGCAGATTTCTGTGTTTTTATTTTGTACTTCTATAGTTTATTGTTTGCTTTTTTAAAGAGGGCCAGATTTTATATAAGTGAACAAAAACAAAAACATGTTTATATATATATATATGATATGATATGATATGATATGATATGATATGATATCATATCATATCATATCATATCATATCATATCATATCATATCATATCATATCATATCATATCATCATAGATTGACCTGCATGTGTTTGTACTGTGTGTGTGTTTTAAACCACGGAGTGATCCCTCCTGTCCACACACTTACACCCACGCACACACACGCAGACAGAGACGATCTGTGCGCCGCTGTCCAGCAGCGCTCATGCCCGCTGTGTGTGCCTCTAACTCCGGGAGGATGGACGGAGTGTCGCTAGGGTGAGTTGTCTCAGCGGGTTTAGAGGGATTATTTTTTAAAAATGAAAGCCGTGCTTCAGGCTGCATGTGTCCGGGTCTCACCTCACATGATCGGGCAGTTTTTCCCGGCACTGACAACTCGGAGCTAGCCTCGTTAGCTTCGGTTAGCAACGCTCAGTTGCTTGTTAAGTTGCTTTTCAGCTTCTCAAGTTGACATGTTGACATTTTTAAAACAGTCCACATGTAGTTTAAAAACAGGAGAGTGAGTGTGGACACGCTGGCTTTGTTATATTTATGATTTATGGCGGGTAAAGGTCGCTATCGTGATGTTAAATGGTTAGCAATGCTAAGAGCTAGCAGCCATAAACTAAAAAACAAACAAACATTTGTCTGAACCCTGAAGAGATTTAAACAAAAGGAGACAGGTGTGTGCGGACACACACAGGTATGGATGTGTACAGACAGACACAGCTGTCCTTGGAGCCATGTAAAGTGCTGCATCATTGTTTTTTACAGACTGTTTTAAAGACGAGTCATGCTAAGATAACACACAGCTGTGTGTGTGTGTGTGTGTGTGTGTGTGTGTGTGTGTGTGTGTGTGTGTGTGTGTATGTGTGTGTGTGTGTGTGTGTGTGTGTGATGTTTACCTCCTGACACCTGCACCCAGGTGAGGAGTGCATGTCACTAAATGAGGTGTGTGTCAGCCATCGACACACACCTCTGATGGCTGACACACACCTCATTTAGTGAAAGGGGGACATATTATTTAAAAAATATTATAATATTTTTAAATTCAGTGTTTAAAAACATCCGCTGCCTCTGTGTTTTTGCTTTAAAAACAGGCTGTTCAGATTCGGAGCCCCTAGTGACATCACTAACCCAGAGAATCGGGATGCATAGTGACACGATTAATAATCGATACAAATGTGTGACGATTCGCATCGGTTGACGGAAAGAATGAATCGCGATTCTTGGCGAATGCGAGAGAAGTAGGATATGTTCTTTTTCTTCTTTTTTTAAAATTAGAAGTAGGTTATGTTATCTTAAAACAACAACAACATTTAACAACCGCATTTCATATTCGGTATTCGGCCAACCATTTAATTTTCATTCGGTTTCGGTATCGGCCGAAAATTTTCATTTCAGTGCATCCCTATTGGTTGGTGATTCATTTGTTCAATGTCAGGCGCCAAGTCACGAGACTCACGTCACGACGTAGGTACAGAGCACATGGCGAGGGAAAACACAGCGACGGTAGAAAGTAGCTTTGAAACAGAGGACGCACCGAGCAGTTTAAAAAAAAAAAAAACGTGAAAAAATCGTATCGTGAACAAACAAAAAAAAAAATCGTATCGTGAACAAAAAATCGTGACTCAAATCGAGTCGTGAGCTGAGCTAGGGCTGCACGATATGGCCTGTAACCAATATCTCGATATTTTTAAGCTGTATCGTGATACACGATATATATCTCGATATTTTTGTTGTTGTTGTTTGTATTGTTTTCTTCTAATAAGCTGAGCGTATCGTTACATCCCTACCAGAGAATCCACCGGTTTGGTTCAGACCCCACCAGGAGCGTTTCCGAAGCCCGTCAGGCTTTGTTTACTTGCTTTGCCTTGCGTTTACTTAAATTAACTTAAATTAACATGTGCTGCTCGCGGCGTCCGTCAAAAAAAAAAACAGAACAGGCCCGGCTTTTGGGACGCTTCTGAACCAGAACGTGGCCACGTATGACAAAGTCCCGGTTGAATTTGGGGTGTTACAGACGGGGTACAGCTGTGCTGCTGTGCTTGATCCGTGAAGAATTTTGACCACAGACATGTCGTCAAGACATCTGAGAACTGTGTGAACTTAAAGAAAGGGCTATAATATGACTTCTTTAATAGTCTCTGTGCAGCCACACAGTCTTGTTGACGTTTGTAGAAACCATCCATCGTTTAGCCAGTCTACAAACAACTATAGTCCATATATATTTATGTTTATGTCCTACCTTGTCTTTTAAACTGTGCTTAAGTCTATACCTGTGTGTACAATTGAAAGTACACACACCCGGCCAATGAAGCGTTTCAGATTCAGATCGGAGAGGAAATGACTGCTTTATGCTGATTATTGAGGTCGCCGTGGGTTGCGGTTTGTGTTCAGTATAATGCAGTCTAGCTCAGCACCACTGCAGACCTCAGTCATCCCTCTCTCTCTCTGTAAACTCAGACCTGTTATCACATCAAGCTGTACCTGATGAAGCGCCCTGTGGGTGTTATGTACACTGGGTCAGGGTGACATGTTTCTGTATTACCGTGAATCAACACAGCAGGTGCCAGCTGTTTGTTTTTTTTAGGAAACGATTTAACCTTGGACCTTTTTTAAAATCTGCTGCAGTAACAGATGGGATTGGAGCTGAGGAAGTCAGAGAGCGTTGTGTTTAAAGCATGAAGTCATGCTGCTGTTAAAGAGTCTGACAGCTGCTGGTTTTCATGCTTTTTGTTGACCGTGATAATCTATAACATTAGCAGCCAAGTCATCTTTATTAAGACTGTGATTGAAGGATGTGGGTCAGTGGATACTTTCAGGACATTATCTTGAAACACAACAGGGATCTTTGGTCAAATGTTTGTGCTTGAGTGGTTTTTAAGGGCAGTCAACACGACAGGAAAGTAACGTCCATCAGTGTAATGCATCAGCTGTGCAAATAATGGACCTAGAGTTTGGCGACATCGATCAAGTCTTATGTAATATCATGCATAACTCAAGTGAATATACCGTATGTCAAACAGAGCACCTGTCAGCTCTCTCCATATCTGCATACCTGAGGCAATAAAACTGTCATAACTCATGGAGAAAGCTGATTTTTAGTGACTTTGTGTTTGATTTGGTTTGGGCACGTCGTGGTCAGTACATAGATTTTTGTGGTCAGCGCACAACATGGTCTCATGTTGTCCAACCCATCATGAAAAGTTGCTACAATGAATCCAGATTTACAGATTGGTTGAACACAAACTAAACCTACTCTATCGCTCTTTGTGCTTTTAGTGTTCACAAAATGTCAGTTTTTACATTAAACATAAAATAATTCAAGCTAAAATGATGAGTTGAAATTAATCTGCAACAATTTTTGAGAATCGATTAATTATTAACGTGAAGTTTAAGCAAATTTTCTTGTCGAATCCGAATATTTTTTTCAGTTTTCTGAATGTTTTACGACACCAAACGGATCATCGGATGTTAGCGGTTGGACAAAACTGGACTGGACTTATCAGGTTAATCCATAATGACGATGAGTGTTACCTGCAGTCCGAGCTCATTTGTTGGAAAGCTGTACTCCTGATTGGGATTTCTATTCCTGATATTTTCCTGCTTGGAGCCACGACTGTTGTTTTTGAACCACATTTCATCTTCACAAGAACGTGACTCCATAGCAGGACACTGAGGCCAAACATTTTAGGATGTAGAACTGAGGAGTAATAATCAAAACCGGGACACACTGAGTTTATTAAACAGCCTGTTCTTGATAAGTGAATCTGATTCATATCTCCACGTTGTCATCAGGTCTAATCTCCCTGTCCCATCCTCTCTTCCTAACCCATGACATGAACTAACTAACCGCCGGGTCACCCGTCTATCTCCATTGATCCAGACACTGCCTCTCATGTCTCACCAGTCTGGTGGCCACGCCGGCCTCGCCGCGTCCGAACTGTGCCACCGACTCCGAGGAGGACACGGTGAATGGAGAGATGCACACCTTCAACCAGACGCACACGAGGAAGGCCTTCCAGATGATGAACGACCTGCGCAGGTGTGTTTTTGCTGACTCTCATGCAATGCACTGCAACTTAAAAAAAACTAGGGATTAACAGATTTCCTGGTGGCCGTCCCGTCCTTTTCTTGGCCTCTGTGTGCACAGCTGATCACACTTTAATAAACAAAGTAACACCTCCCTCTCTGTCTCTGTCACTCTTCAGTAAAAAGATGCTGTGTGACGTCCAGCTGGTCGCGGGCAGTGTTGAGGTGCCGGCTCACAGGGTGGTCCTGGCGTCCTGCAGCCCTTACTTTTGTGCCATGTTCACAGGTACAGACACACACACTCTGTCGTCTGCTTGGCTTCATACGTTGGCGTGTGCGTCACATGTGCTTTAACGTTGTGTGTGTTTTTACAGGTGATATGAGCGAGAGCAAGGCCCATCAGGTGGAGATCAGAGAGGTGGACGGGCAGACTCTGAGGAAACTGGTGGACTACATCTACACGGCCGAGATCGAGGTCACCGAGGACAACGTCCAGGTGAGAGCGGGAACGTTTGGAGGGTGTTTACGAGGAGGCAGAGCGAGAAAGGAGGAAGGGAGTGAAAAACACTTTTCCTGTTTTTACTCGATTCTTTTTTCTGGAGGCTTTCGCTTCGTTTCCAACTTTTGCCTTCAACGCATTGACGTCACGTTTTAACGGCTGTAACGGATTCAGCAGGATATTAAAAACCTGCACAGCTTTTCGAGTTTTGTGTCCATGCGGCCACCTCGGGTGATTTCGGTTGTGAAGTTTTCCAGCTGCCTCTTCAGTTTTACAGTTTGTATAATTAAATCAGAGTAACGCTGCTGCGCTCACGGCTTCTTAGAGAAGGAAACTTGTCTCGTAGCTGCCGTCTGACCTTTTTTTTCTGTGCCCAGTCCTTTTTTTTGCATTTCGAACAAAAGTCAGCAACAATATGAGCTGGTATTAAACGCCAACAACCACAACCCTTCAGATCATTATCCCAACTTATTTTCATGACTCATGAGGTTTCCGTATGCCGTGCCGTGGATACAATAGTCGCTTTTTAAACCACCTTTTTGCTACAACATGAACTCGGAACATGTTTTTAGCTTTTGGTCTCATGTCCAGTGAACTTTTACAAACGGCACCTTTCAAATCAGATTTCTGCTTTAGTACATTGAAACACAGGGAATGTGTTAAATTTCAGGCAACAATGTGAAAAATTAATTTGACTTTTTAATAATGTCTTTGCTCGTGATAAAGAAAACTTGTTTACTTAACTCTTTGGTTTAAATTTCAGACGGTCCGAAATGAACCTGCCTGAGGAGCAGATGTTTGTCAGAGCACATGTAAGAGCTGCTAATGGTCGAGGCCTCGCTTATCTCAGTGACTCGATAGCTGCATGGCTCCGACACAGGTCTGAATAAATGCAGCGGGATCAAGCTGCAGGCTGGATACTTCCTCTGATTATCAGCACAGGAAGTGTGCATGGAGAGAGGCAGGAAATCCTCCCACTGTTACCCGCGTGCCTGTCTGATTGGCTCACCGTTGAATGTGTGTTTGTGTAAAATCTTGTTTTTACTCTTAACTGTGTTTTCAGTGTGTGTGTGTGTGTGTGTGTGATGCTCCATTTCAGAAGATTTCAGGACAGCGCCATGCTTAGAAAACAACAGTAGACAATAACAACACACACTCGGAGGCTGCGTGTGTGTGGAGGTAGACAGAGACTGTGTCACTGACCTAGTTAATGTGTCGGGATGCAGCAAAGCATGGCATTGAAAACCGACACAGCAGCCTCTCTCATTCATGTCAATGAGGCCAGTCTGTCGGTGCAGGGGGGCTCCAGCCTAAAGAACGCAGCGTTGTCGGGGCCTAACATCACGATGTGACGTCCTCTGTGTTGGCTCTGTACTGTATTTCTGTTGTTTACCTCACTAAAGCTAAAATCTTTACAGCAGGGGTCTCCAAACTGTTCCACAAAGGGCCGGTGTGGCTGCAGGTTTTCCTTCCAACCAACCAAGAGCACACAGTTTGACCAATCAACTCTCTGAAGACTGAGACCAGTTGATTAAATGAGTCAAGTCTGGTGTGCTGCTGTTTGGTTGGAAGGAAAACCTGCAGCCACACCGGCCCTTCGTGGAACAGTTTGGGCGCCCCTGCTTTCCAGAGATGTCAAATCTTCTGTGAGTTTTCTAAACTGCTGTCCGGTGTTTCCCGTAAAGCCCTCGACCTGATGGATCTGTTACTCAAACCGGACTCTCTGGGTTGTATTTCATTGTCTTGCTGGCATCTGAAACAACACGCCTCCGTCAACGCAGCCCCCGTTTTAGCATGGAGCTTAATTAAAGCTGCAGGCCTGACAACACTGACAAAATATTTTTATATACCTTCCCTTACAGAGTGAAAAAAACTAAATTTGAGAGCTGTTGTACAGCAAACACTTGAAAGGAGATGATGTTTTAGGTGGAGATGAATATAAATTGCCACACACATTGTGCCGTTGTCTTTCCCTTGTGCGGGCATCAAGAAGATTGATTTAATTGAATGATTGAGTGGATGCCAAGGTGACGCCTTAATGCCGTGCTTGTTGACCAGCTTGGTAGCTGTTCTGCAGTTTGATTAAGTGTCTCGTTTATTAATTAACACGCCAAACCAAACAACCAGCAGCAGTGAAGTAATGAGTTGTCGGGTTAACTTGCAGCTAACAAATGTCTCCGTCTTTGGCTGCGGGTTGGGAATAATCGAGCATGTTTGAATGACCCAGAAGTTCTCGCACCTATAAACGGACTTCATGTTTGTGTCGTCGTTGCAGGTTCTGCTGCCAGCAGCCAGTCTCCTCCAGCTGATGGATGTCCGTCAGGTCTGTTGCGAGTTCCTGCAGTCGCAGCTTCACCCCACCAACTGTTTGGGCATCAGAGCCTTCGCCGACCTGCACACATGCACGCAGCTTCTCAACCAGTCCCACGCGTACGCCGGTAAGCTTCCCGATGTGTCTTCACACCGCGCCGTGACTCATCTCTGCTGTGCTGTTGTGCGTACGTGGGATGTGGTGTGCTGGCAGATTCACAGGCTTTGAAAAATGGAGTGTGTGTGTGTGTAGTGTGTGTCTAGTGTGTAACGTTGCATGTTTGTGTCTCGCAGAGCAGCATTTCACGGAGGTGGTACAGGGGGAGGAGTTTCTGGGCCTTTCTCTGCAGCAGGTCTGCAGCCTGATCTCCAGTGACAAACTCACCGTGTCCACAGAGGAGAAGGTCAGACAGCACAACACACACACACACACACACACACACACACACCGCTCTAATAAAAGCACTTCATCTCGCCTCGTTGGTAAAAAGATGCAGGATGGACCGAGATCAAGACATTTGAGTTTTGACGTTTGAGTGTAACAGAGATGCGTCCTCATACATGCGGCATCTGATGAGCTGACGTGTTCCAGACGTCAACAGGAAGCGTCTGAGGCAGCAGCTGTGTGTCATCCTGCTTGTGTCAAGGTGACGGCCGGTTCAGTCAGAGACAGAGACACGGATGGAGCTGTCACTGCATATCGTCATGGAAATAAACCGTGCATGAACAAACAGTGTGTAACTATCTAATCAGCTGAAATGATTTTAATTACTGTTGATATTAGTTTTTACTTCTGATTAATCAGCGTGAGTTCGCACAGGATCAGGCGTTGCACACAGTCGTAGCAGCGTTGTCTGGTGGTGGAGGAGAGGACCGCTGTGACACAATCAGGAAATCACTTTTATTTCTTTGAACAGCTTCATCGAGGCCGGCGCTCGCTCACTGTCGCAACACAAATCAAACTATTCTGTGGCGTAAATGACGAGTCAGACTCAGATTTAGAAGCTGGTACATGAACTAAACAAAGTCAGAACACACACACAGGTGAATCCATGAATCCACCTGGGTACTCTGAGTTTCAGAGACATTTCAGGCTCTGTGGAGGTTTGACCGACCTGAGTATCTGGATGAACCCTCGCTCATCCCGCCCTGTGGACTGCCGGCACCGAAACAGGACGACGCTTCACTGAAATGAATGTAAAAATCTTATAGCTCTGAGGTGAAAGTGTGTTGAAGTAGTATCTGTGTTTGCAGCAGCTCACAGAAAGGATGGAAACGGTATTATCTTTATCTAAATGCATTATGAGTAAATCACTTTTTATTACCGTACCATTGTGCTGAAGTGGAAGTGAACTAGTTTCCAGTTTAAGAGGCGACACTCTGGAGTTGTTGAGTGTTTCTCTTTCTCTGAGCGACACTCGTTGTCGCCTCTTTGTGCACAACAGGAGCGACACCCAGTCTCTTGTTAATTTGTGTAAATCAATGAATTTTCAGCGGTAGATTTTTATATGCAGAACAAAGGTCTGCCACGTCTGTCGCACAGATTATGCAGGAAGACGGTGTGTACTGCCGTAACGATGCAGTTCACACAGTCAGTGGTCGGGTGTGTCCGGTTGAAGCGTCCTGTCTGTACGTTCACACGTCTGAGTCGGGCGGGGGAGAAAAAACAAGTCTTCACTTCTTGGTGTTTGCTTCACACACACACACACGTTTGTTTGCTTCAAACTCGTTTTCATCTTGACAAATGTTTGTATTTTTCAAACAGGACAAAGAAAAAGTTCCAGGTTATGATCATCATCAGTTTCAACAACTCACTCCTGACCAATCCTGTCCTGTTTCTTCTCAGTGTCTGCAGCTGTGGCTGTTTATTAGTTATGTAACTGCTATTAAACATTTAGGAAATAATCGTTTTATGTCTCAAAGCAAACAGACACAGACCAAAGGAAATGTCTCTGTGTCGCCATCATGGTTTAGTTCATGACCTTCAGGCAGTCTGACAGTCACGTTGTGTTTCTCCAAACGTCGAATCTCCGCTGCATGTTTTTATTTTGCAGCATCACTGCAGGCTGAACGGGAAAACCTCTGACTCTCCTCTCCATCTTTCAGGTGTTTGAAGCGATGATCGCTTGGATCAAGCACGATAAGCCGGCTCGCCTCGAGCACATGCCCAAACTGATGGAGCATGTCAGACTTCCACTGCTGTCCAGGGATTACCTGGTGCAGGTAAAAAGAAATTCTGTCTTTTTTTGTGAGTGACACCTGCGTGTCAGTCAGTTTCACTTCAGTGCAACACCGCTCCTAAACTCAAACTAAATCTTCGACTGTATCTTGTGTAAGCTGAGCAGATATGGTAATAATTATGTTTGTCCTTGTATATGCTGTACGTTATTTATTATGTTCCCCAGCTCATCATTTACATTTGCATATCTTGTGAAGAAGAAACCGTAATTGTTGCAGGGGATTAGAGGAAGCTGCCGTGTTTGCAGAGAAACGTGTTTCTAAGCAGCTTTCTGCAGGCGTGCATGTGACGGGAGAGAAACAGCAGGGCGGCGAGATGAAAGGAATTCAATACAAGTTCAAAACAACTTTAATAATCCCACTGGGAGCAATTTGCTGCTTGTAGGCTGCACAAAACTCCGTAACAAGCATCCGAATAAATGTTTGTTTGCTAAATAATTTGTGCTTCCTGTTTCAGATTGTGGAGGAAGAGGCGTTAATCAAGAACAACAACACCTGCAAAGATTTCCTCATCGAGGCCATGAAGTATCACCTGCTGCCGGCCGACCAGCGGCACCTCATCAAGACGGACAGGACCCGACCACGGACTCCCATCAGCATCCCAAAAGTACACAAACACACACACATGCACAAAGCCTGTGTAACAGGTGTTCTCTTCTGTATAAACACACTGACTGTGTGTGTGTGTGCTCGTACAGGTGATGATCGTGGTGGGCGGTCAGGCTCCGAAGGCGATCCGCAGCGTGGAGTGTTACGACTTCCAGGAGGATCGTTGGTACCAAGTGGCGGACCTGCCTTCGAGACGCTGCCGGGCAGGTCAGCCTGTGTTTGTACTTTTATTATTATACTATCCTCCAGCTGTCGTTAAACTTTGATCCAGTTTTATCTGTCATATGATGTTCAGATCTCTGGAGGTTGAAACTTTTGACCGACACGTAGGAAACTAATCTGAAAACATTGTGTGTGTGTGCAGGTGTGGTTTCCATGGCAGGTCGTGTGTATGCAGTCGGCGGCTTCAACAGCTCACTGCGGGAGCGAACGGTGGACGTGTACGACGGAGTGAGAGACCAGTGGAGCGCGGTGGCGAGCATGCAGGAGAGGCGGAGCACGCTGGGAGCCGCCGTGCTCGGGGATTTACTGTACGCCGTGGGGGGATTCAACGGAAGCATAGGTACACACACACACACACACACACACACTTCGGTGTTATTTCTTTTATTTCCACAGCTGTGTAAAGTTTTGACTCAAGTCACAACTCAAGACTTTAATGCATGGGACTTGTAGTTTTTCTGTAGTATTTGCTCATGTTGAGGCCTCTGTGAATTATTTGGGTAGTGCTGACAGCTCGAGTAGGCGTGAATCGAGAACTGGTTCACTGGAATCGAACACCTCCGAGCGACGCTTCCTTTTATTATTATCCATGTTTTTCTGACACGTTGTAAAATAATCCCGCGTCTGTGTCGTGGCGCGGAGGAAGAAACACAGAGAGACGAAAAACAGCGATCGCTGCCGTGTCTGTAAAACGATAATTTCACGTCCGGGCGGAAACATTTCTCTGCACAACATGGGAATTAAATTCCAGGAGCGCCATGACACTCGATGCCACACGAGAGCCGATGCCTCCTATCCGGGCGGGCACGTCTGTTGCCAAGGTTACATGTCTGGTTAAATATTTATCAGTCAGAGAAAGAATCTGCGTTCTTTGTTCAGAGATAAGAAAAAGACCGAACAGCTTCACCGCTGAAAGTTGTGAAACTCGATAAAGAAAGTGTGAAAAAATCGAATCGATTCCTGTTCCTACATCTTCATCTAAGACATGAGGTGGTAAGAAGGTGATACGCTTTTGTGAGCTGCTGCAGGCAGGGTGTAATTTCAGAAGAAAGGCTCAAATATTCAAGAAGTATCTGTAAAGATGAAACAGTAAAGCTGTCGGGGAGTAAAATGCTGTCGTAGTTACTCATTACCCGCTCGCGTTATTCCATCAGGCTCAGCATCGTTACCTGCTTCGTTAGCACGTGAGGTGAGCAGAGTAATGAGTCACTGCAGAGCTGACGGTAAACAAAGGAGACACAGGAGCCGTTTTCTTAACACGTCGACCAGCTGGAAGCAAAATGTTTATACACACACACATATACACACACACACTAATAATATCCTCTTTCTTTTCGTTTCCTCTCCGTCAGGTTTGTCGACAGTCGAAGCATTCAACTATAAAACCAACGAGTGGACGTACGTGGCCCCGATGAACACACGACGCAGCAGTGTGGGTGTCGGGGTGGTCGACGGTAAGAAGTGTGTGTGTGTGTGTGACCTGTGTTACATCATTACAAAGCTGCTGATCTGAATGACTGTGTGTGTGTGTCAACAGGTAAGCTGTACGCAGTCGGAGGATATGATGGAGCGTCGCGTCAGTGCCTCAGCACGGTGGAAGAATACGACCCCGTCACCGACCAGTGGTGCTACGTCGCTGACATGAGCACACGGCGCAGCGGAGCAGGTGAACACACACACACACACACACACACACGGGTGGCACTTCTGATTTTAGTTCAGCTCCTGGATCATATCATGATTACACTGATCCCACTGACGTAACTTCACACCACACCAGATAAATAAAAGAGGCGTTTATTACAACGCTGTGTCCAAACAAAGGCGCCGCATCTCGTAAAACAGAAACAGAAACAAAATGAGCTGATGAAAATGATCCGTCACAGATTCCTCTTCAGCCTGGACCAAACAGAATTTTAAATCTCGACCCGTCAGCCTCTCAGGATGATTCTTTTTATTCACAGTCCAGTTTCCAGTTAACCTCGTTATCTCTGAGACGTTCCACCACATGTTTCACAATATTTCCACACTTGTGTTCAACTTTTTTGAAACATCAAATTGAAAGTGTGCAAAAAATTCCCATTTTTTTGTTATGTCATCTGTATTTTCAATCAAACACAGAGTTGTGATTTCGTTTCTGTTTTTGTGTTTCTGAAAATCTGTCTCCAGCCAGCTCACACACACATTTACAGCGCGACCTAATTCTGAGACCTGCTGTAATATTTTTAGAAATCCTCCCTCCGACCCTGTTCGGAGGAACCACCTCCACCTCTGAAAACCTTTGGGTGTGCATCACACTCACAGGGAGGAGCAAAACAACCAAGGTTGTTGCCATGCAGCGTTTTAACGACGCCACCCGGTGGACGTCAGAAATAACACAGCTGTGACAGTTTGTCTTGCTCACAATGAAATCATGTATTTTTCTGTGTGTGTGTTCAGGTGTGGGTGTGCTGAGCGGTCAGCTGTACGCAGCAGGAGGACACGATGGTCCTCTGGTGAGAAAGAGCGTGGAGGTGTACGACACGCAGACCAACAGCTGGAGGCTGGTCTGCGACATGAACATGTGCCGACGAAACGCAGGTTAGATATCGGCCGCAGACACACAACGTCCATTGGACGACACATGAATGAACGCTGCAAAGATTTAAGAGAGTTATATGAGACAGAACCAGGCTCAGCTGCCACAACCGGTCGAGTGAGAAAACGACTAATTGATTTCTAGAAGGTCACGGAAACAAAGACGCCAAGCCCAAAGTCATGAGGCTGCAGTCTGTGGTGTAAACACACAGAGAATCTGCAGAAACTTGTTTAATTTACTAATTTTATACAAATGTGGTTTATTTCTTGATAACCTCACGTGAACAGGTGATCTAAAAACTTCCTGTGTCGGTAAAATAATTAGTAACTGGATGTTTTTAAGAGTTTTGGGTCCACTCAGATCTGAACACTTTGTCTCCTTCAGGTGTGTGTGCCATTAACGGGCTGCTGTACGTGATCGGAGGAGACGACGGCTCCTGTAACCTCTCCTCCGTCGAGTTTTACAACCCGGCCACAGACAAGTGGAGCCTCATTCCCACAAACATGAGCAACGGACGCAGCTACGCCGGTAAACCTCCGTCACAGAGAGGACGATGTACGACTTGAGTTTCCGTGTTTTTACTCTTTCGTGTTCTCGCTCTCTTCACAGGCGTCGCAGTGATCGACAAGCCGCTATGACCCGCGGCGGCGGCTCTGCGTCGGAGACTCTCGTCGACGTCTGAAGCTCAACGGGCAGAACAGAGAAGTAACGCCACGAGATGAACTCTGTCCACACGGACGGGACGCCCTCGGCCATCCTGGATTTGTTGCTGCTGCGCTGGATGAGAAGCAGCAGCCGCGGGATGCTGGAACTTTGTCCTGGTGTGAAGTTCAAATGCCAAGCACGGAACGAGCAGCTGTATCAGCTGATGTGGCGGGACGCTGAGGTTTTACCCGGGGCACGCCGCGGGAGCCAAACTTTTCTTTTAAATTATGAGACTTGCCACAGTTCACCTGAGTTTAAATCAGCTGCTCAGCTTGACTTTTAAGAACCAAGTTGTCTGATTCCCGTGCCGGGCGTCAGCAGGTCGCTGCATGCAATGCGAGGCCTGGACCTGAAGAGCTGCAAGATAATTTAAAGAATGTAAAAACATCTTATATGCAAATCAGCTGTCGTATTTAATATTTTTGAGATTTGTTTTTAGGTTTGAAGCCACTCGCTGTGGTGGATTCAGACCCGGGCTGGCAGGTCTCCTGCTGTGGACACACTACTGATGCACTGATCACTTGCACTGACTGAAGCAAAGACGCCTGCCCGTCTCTCTGACTGACCGACTGGATCGCTGACCTGCTGTCGGAGAAAGACGGCCGCTCGGCTCGTCCTGTCTCCGTTCCCGATCGTACTCGTGCGAGATGCGTTCAAGGCCAATAAATCATCCAAAATTGTAAGAAAACAAAAAAAAAAGTGCCAGTCAGGACGATCAGAACCGTCACATGGTGTTTAGTTCTGTGTCAAAATGCACTGTAGACGTTCAGCTGTACAGATTCTAAAAGAAGCAGGGTCAAAGATTTTCTATTTATTGTTTTTGACATTTTCACTCACGTTCACTCACGCGACGGTGGGTTTGTTTTAGGTGCCATAGATTTTTGAATTTTTCAGAAAGGTGTCCTCAGCCGACCTGCAAATCATCCACGAATCATGCAGCAACTCAAAACCATACTGATGTTTTTCACAGTCCGTGCTACAAACCACACGTTCAGACTGTCTTCCAGGAAGTTCAGTCCATATAACTACAGTATGAACTCAACTTGGGGCTCGTCAGAGACGCTCACTGTGGAAAGTCAATGAGGGAATGGACTCGGAGCTCAGGCTGCTGCTATGATTGTAATGCCGGTAAATAGTTCAGAAGTGCACGTAACAAAGATTTAACACAGACTGTCGAGCATGAAGCGATCTCAGCAGCTTCTTTATTTCAAAATCTGGCATCGAAAAATTTCTGATCTTGTTCATCCACGTTGTAGATTTCATCCACGATGATGCAGCGTTGCATCGAAGGTGAAAATGTGGGAATAATTTTAGTGCATGTGCATATTTTTGCATATTTTTGCATATTTTTGGTTCCAGGTCGGTGAGTTTTTGCAGACACTACACGGAGCACAAGTGAAGGCACTTTACAGCACGTACGGGGTGATTCACAGCACAATGATGGTGATGAAGCCATCAGAGGAAACTTTACCTGTCACTGCTCCGTCAAATACAAACGACTCAACCAGCCGCACAGGTCTCGAGCCTCTTTAGTTGATGTTCATATTGTCGTGTATGGAATCTAATAACACTCGTACTGTAGACAATAATCAGCAGAGATGTTCTAACTATATGCAATATGATGTAAACGGGCTAAAACATTAATTAAAAAAAAGAACAGCAGCACGGTCGAGGTTCAGAGTTTAATCCTGACTTTTAGTCCTTTTAGTTCTGGAGCTTTCGACCGTCACACATTCCTCATCATCATCATCCACGTTGAAACTCAGCAGATGAAGACTTTTCAGACGAATGACGTTCTTACTAAGCGCAGAAGTTCTATTTTTAATATCGGACTGTGGCTGTCGTGAACGGTCGACATCGTGAGTCATTGACGTGTGTTTGGTTGCAGCTCGTGCACTGTACTTACAGGTGACTTGAAATCATTAACACAAATACTAAGCGGGCTTTCTTTGCTCTGAACTGACTTGTGCTGCTTCGTCTGGACTCGTGAGAAATTTGCATTACGGATGTTTATTTGTTTTGTTTTTGTATGAAATGAACTGAAACTGACTCTGTAGAAAGGACGCATTAACACGAGCAGGGATTTTCCTTTTAAGAGCACAACGGATTTGACTTTGAAACTTGTGTGTCACCGTCTGCGAGATGCTGTTAAGAAGTTTCATGACAAAATAAATAATCTGCCACCCAGTAAAAGTTCGCCTGATCTGCCAACATAACAAAACTGAAATAAAAATCATGATGTATGCTGAGGACAATGGGGAACTTTATTTCTTTATTTTATTTTTACTTTATTACCTTTATTCTGCAACATGTCATATTCTACAGATACTTCATTATATTTATCTGACAACTTTAGTCAGTAACAGAAACATCATGACTCTTTACATTAAATATTAAAGCACATTGATTTATTATTATTGTTGACACATTTGATCAGTTTGGCTGGAGGAGATTCACTGATAAAAACATTTTAGGATGTTAAATTAAATTTGTAAACATGTCATGTCAGTCAGCTGCACTAAGTAATCATAAATATATATAAATCTATGCACCTGTGTGCCGCTCTTCTGTGGGCGTGGCCTCTGACAGGTGTAATTAGTCTAATTAGCAGCGCTCTGCGGTCCTGGACAGTGCAGGAGAAACGTGTTGTGTCAAGTTTGACGACATAAAATTCTCAATAATCGTCCTCCAGGTAGATTTATATTCAGCAGGTGTGTCAGTCCGGGCTGGTGAAGGAGTTACACCTCAGATAAAAGTTTGTGGAGTTCACAAACAGGTGAGTTTGATTTAATTAATTAATTAATTAATTGTCAGTGGCTGTATTCAGATACTGTTGTTGTTCTTCTGAAAACCATAAAAATCACAGGTGCTTGTTCAGGGTGTTCTAGCCGGTGTTTCGGTTTAACAAGCGACCGTGCTAACTGGTGACCTTTAGCTACGTATCCTCCTGTTGTTGTGACGGTCTCCAGCTAACACGGTCACTCGTTTAACCGAAACACCGGCAAAAAACATACATAGTACTACAGTACACGACCACAACGCCAAAAAAAAACTACTTCGCCAGGTTTAAATACACAAAGTACTCGGTCAGTGGTGAAACGTCGCAAGTTAAAGACGTTAAAACAGTTTTAATAAAATAAAACTAGGACGTTAGCATTAGCGTTAGCATGTCGTGTAGTCTGCTAAGACCCGCCCTCCTCAGCCTCTGATTGGCTGTGCGTCACACTCTTGCCCTTGGCGTCAGGTGCTGATTGGTTAGAGTTGATGTATCAAATTTATTGCATTTATTATTATTATTGTAGCAATAATATCATTATTACATAACACCTGTGTTTTTTATGATGTGATGTGTAATAATTAATTTTGTCAAGTTTAATTTAAAACATTAAAACAGGGGTGTCCAAAGCACGGCCCAGGGAGCCAATCGGGGCCCATGGTCAGATTTCATGTGGCCTCAAGCTTCATTTTTATCATATTATTTATATATTATTTTCTATTTATTTATGGCCTGCTGGGATTGTCAGATACTGCACAGCTGGAACATTTGTCTTTTTTTGGTCGAGATAACGAAGAATTTGAATCGACATAAGAGTGACACTTTCAAACCTAAATGTTGCATTACTCGTGTTTAAAATTTAGATGTGAAAGAAAGTCAGATCTGGTTTTTAGATTTGATCACACATTGCCGTTAAAAAATGAAATTGTTCAGTGCATTTGTATGAAGCTGTTATTGGTAAATGTTATATTGTTGTAATGTTATATTATCCCGGCTCTCTTAGAAAGAAGTTTGCACGTCCCTGCATTCAAAATCAGTCAAGGCAGGTGTGATGAGTCCACTAGAGGACGCTGTTTGCTACTATCACAGAGAGAATGAAGGAATAACTTCCCATTAATTCAATGCAAATTAATGTTTGAAAATTATAGTCCTTTAGAAAATCATAATTTATCAAATCACATGAATTCAAATATAAATTTTAAAGTATTTTTTACTGTTTAGACAGTATACATATGTTAAACCACCTATATTCTAAAAGTTTTTTCTTATTTATCCATCACGTTTCATGTAAAACTGCTCTATTCATTTGATATTTATATAGCTACATATTTTAATATTTATTAACAGAATAAACCCCCTTAAGCCTCACACAGTTTCTACAGGCTCATTTAATTAAATATAGTTTGTATCTATCATTTCTAGCTCTACTTCTATTTCTATGTTTATTTTCTATTTGCATCTTTGCATATTTTTATACTTTCGTTCATTTGACTCAAGACACGAGAGAGCTGATGTGGCAAGCTTGTAAATTTTATTTTCCATGTGTAAATGTTTGTTACTGATTGTAGTTTCTCATCCTTTGTTGTTAATGAAGAAACAGAAAAAAGCATTCACAAAGTAAGAAAACATTTATAGATACATACATACAATATATCGCCGTGATAAAACACAGTATCACATGTCAGTGACTCGGAGGGAGCGAGAAAACATCTGGCTTGAAGAGTTCGCAGCAAAGTTCGGCGTCAGAGATGTCAGGGAGAGTCTGGTTTCTAACTTTGTCACACCTGTGAGCAACACGACCATTTGTCCTTTAAATTTTAAAGATTTAAAGACTCGCTTTTACTCAAATATCCATGCAGACTCGTAAAATATCTTTTTAATGTCGTCTGTTGCCGTGTTGACCAAAAAAACTGATCATTTGTTCGACGTTTTCCAGGAGGAGCGGCGGTGGTGACCCGCGAGACATCTTTGACCTCTGCTGTGAACTCCGGGCGTGAGAACGACCATGCGTGTCGTCGGGTGGAGGTGGAGGTGGAGGAGGGGGGGTGAGATGATGAAACACAGCGTACACTGACAGAAAACGTTTACAGTTCACACACGGATGAGTTTTACCGAGCCGACCGTTCAACTGCTGTCAGACAAAAACAAAAGAAGGAGGATCCAACATGAGCCGCTTCCACTTTTTTTCGTTGTTGTTGTTGTTGAGTGATGATAAAAACTGGAATGTTTTCAGATAGGACACATCTGCCACTGACTTTTCACCCTCCTGTTAAAATCTGATTCAGGTTTTGGTTTTGCAGCAGCGCCAACATGAATATTTCAGCTGACACCAGTGGTAAAAACACAGCGTGTGTTAAAACAGAAACATAGTACCTCAAATATTCACAGTCCATCCCACCCATCGTTACCGTAAAACCTCCACGCAAACTTTTATTATTGCTGCTTCTTCATGGCACAAATAATAGAAACAATACATCGTGTTATTCATACCATTATTCTCTTTTTTTTTGTTGTTTTGCCATGCAAGCTCACTACAGTACTGCTTCTAGATTAGCTTATATTACACAGAGCGACGAAAGAAATCGAGAGAACAGAGCGGGTTGGTGTCTGATCAGCCACACAGTGCCAGACTAACTTCTACAGCTGGTTTTACAGTTTGTGAGTAGATACAAAAGGATTATTATTGTCATTGTCACACAAAATAATGGTTATGATAGTAATAGCAATATTTATAATAACAATTAAAAAAACAAACAAACGACACATTCTTAGGGCATCACAAATATAATGAACCAAAGGGGCCAAACGTAATGTTTGAAATAATTTAAACATTTCGGACATTCATTCCTTCGGGTGTTTGTTTTCTTTCTTGTTGTATGTACAGTATATATTTATATTTGTATAGAAGTAGTGCTTCATTTTTAGAAATACAAATGAAAAAAAAAAACGCAAAACAAACGTCTGCATTCAGTGAATGCTGTGCAAATAACATCTTTTTTTTTCTTTTCTACATGAAACTTTTTCACCGTCCCGACAAACACGACGTGCACCCTCGCCTCACTCTTCACAGGCATTCACAAAAAAAACAAAAAAACAATAAACCTCATTCGAAACTTTTCAACCGTCCACACTCTGCAGTCAGCGTCGCAGCTCAATAAATGTACATCGATTTCTGTCTTAAACATCTCGGGCGTTCTGATAATAGAACCTGCTCCGTCCCGCGTTTCACATCACACTGTGACTCCTCTGATAAACATGGCCTCTACGAAGAAGAAGAAGAAGACGACAGGCGTCACACCTCAGACGTTCTCCTCCTCACCTGCCCTCATTTCACCCGCCAGCAGGAAATGATACCTCGCTGGGACCCGCAGGTTTTCTACACATCGCTGTGGACATCATGCTACATCTTCATCAGCACCGACTCACCGGGTGATGATCAGTGACCCACAGACGGAGTCTGTGTGTTTTTAAGAATCAGTGCTGGCAGTGTTGGCACCTCATCGATACAATACGAGCTTTTAAAGCTACAATCAAACGTTAAACCACTTTATTCAGTAACGGTCAGTCCAGCTGCACAGCAACTGCTGACCGCCTCGTCACTGAAGCTCATCACCCATGATCCTTCACAAACCGCCTGCATGCAGCAAACTGAACGAGTGAAGAGAAAATCATAAAACCTCCTGATCTGAGCACGACTGTTTCCATCGAACGCTGCATCTGCATCACGAGCTTTGACTCAAAGTAACGTTTAGTGATCTCAGTGACGAGTGTCGCCAACGAAGCTGAAGAACAGAAAACAAAAAGAAAAAGTCTTTCACAAACAGCTCCGACGTCAAGAGAAACATGAACAGCAGTGTCCCACAAACATTTATGTATACACTTTTTTTTTCTAACAATACACACAAACTGTTTTTTTTTTGTTTTTTTTAAATCAGTCAGGAGGTGAAGCTTCCACGATGTCAGACGACGACGACGACAGGATAAAAGAATCGGTCGCCTCGCGTCAAGGAGGAGGCCGCTTCGAGAAAAACCGCTGACTCCCTGAAGCGAGGCGAGAAAGACCGACGCCACCCTCCCCCGAAAAAAAGAAAGAAAGAAGAGTCTAAAATGCCCGTCCTCGAGCTGTCCGCTAAGATTCCTCAGCAGGAAGAACAAAAAAAAACAAAGTTTCTGAAATTAAAAAGTCAGAAAGTTTATTTTTCTTTCTCCGAAGTCGAAGAAAAAAAAAAAAAACGAGTGCAAAGTCTTGAGTCACGTTGGTTCGATGATGATGATTCTCCAGGTTTCTGTGATATGCAGTCAGATGAGGCAGCACGGATCAGTTTTGGCTGACGGGAGTGATTTTAAGTTGAGCTGCGTTCACGTCACGGCTGGAAAAACCAGACTGCAACGTCCACATCACTGAGCTGAACGAAACGTGGAATCGTGTTTTAATCAAAGAAATTAACGACTGAAGTGATTTTAAGCTTTTCTGTGATCGACGCTTCATCAAAACTGTCCCAGGAACCAAAGACTGACGATTCAAAACCCGTCTGCGATGTTGTAAACTACAGATTAAGACCCGCGCTTGGTTACATGGAGCTGAGGACTGTCTGACCTCCAAACTTTGGTTGCTGCAGTAAAATACAGGTGACGACATCGAAGTGAAATCACGACACACTGACTCTAAAGTTTCATTTTCTAAAGTAACTCTGAACCAGCCAAGTCACTCGTTTAGTTTCCTCCATGACGTGAACGCAGCGCCGAGCGGTCGTGAAGTGCGACTGAGCGTCTTCACTTGAAGTCATGTGATGTGGCTGCCGTTGGTTGCTGGAGCGTTTGTCCCATGTTGTGACAGAGTGATGGTCGACCCGGGCGGGTCCTCGCAGTGGCAATGAACCTGTGTGTGTGTGTGTGTGTGTGTGCGGTGATGAGCGGGCGTCTTAGATGGATTTGGAGGAATCCTGTTTGCTGATGAGAACTTCCAGGAGGCGCAGCTTGGCCTTGATCCTCTTGTACTCCCGGTACTCCTCGAGCATCGGCACCCGGTCCTCCTTCTGAACGTTTCTACAGCAGAGACAGAAAACACGACGTGAGTGAGACTCAGATGTTTCTGCAGAGCTGCTGAAGTCAAATCATTTCTCAGCTCTCTGTCTAACTAAAGCTCAAAAACTAAAAAAATATAATAACTGTCTTCCACCAACCTTCCATTAAGCTGATAAAAATTCTCCTCGAACTCTCGGATGGTCTTCCTCAGTTTCTTCTTCTCTGCTCTGGCCTTCCACAGCTGTTCCAGCAGCTCTGGCCTGGAGGAGGAAACATGGAGACAGTTAACGACACGTGCTGCTTAAAATCATCCGTTAATTAAAGATCGAGTCTGCAGAGGAAAGAGAATCGAGGTCAGTGTGAGCAGGAAGCGAGGTGTGGTGGTGTGAGAGATCAGCTGTCAGGAGCCGAGGAAGTGACCTGGATGTACGAACCGGGTCTGATGGAGGAGATTACGTGTGTGTGTGTGTGTGTGTGTGTGTGTGTGTGTGAGCTCAGTAACACGATAACCAGGTTACACACTCAGCAGATGAAACCTGTTGATGATGGTTTAGCACAAAGCTTGTAGTTGCTCCGTGTGTGTGTGTGTGTGTGTGTGTGTGTGTGTGTGTGTGTGTGTGTGTGTGTGTGTGTGTGTGTGTGTGTGTCTTACATGGACGAGGCGTTGGAGCTGGACAGTCGCAGGTCCAGCGCCAGCCTCCCCGACCCCTCCTCCACCTTGGCCGTCATGGGACAGTCGCTCTGCCGGTCCGGTTGGTTCTGGCTCCTCATGGATCCGTCAGTCGGGGTCACGAGGTCGACGGCCATGATGACCTCGGGGCTCTGCATCTCCCCGCCGCTGCTCTCTGCCTCCTCCTCCTCTTCCTCTTCTTCGTCCTCCTCCCTCTCCTCCTCCCGCTCGTCTTCTTCTCCTCCTCCCCCCTCTCTCTCTTTCCGCTCATCCTCCTCCTCCTCTTTGATCTCCTCCCAGAAATGGGCGGTTTCTCCTTCGATGATTGGCTGCAGCGTCTGACTCCGCCTCTTGCTGGAGGGGGACACCTGCAGGACAGAGAGGAGGAGGGGTTAAAGGTTAAAGTGTGTGTGACACTTCCTGCCCTCAGCGCTCACACACACACACAGATGTTGGTGTACGTACTGTGACGGGCGTGATGCTGACTCTGGTGAGCATCTGTTTGACCAATCTGTAGCGATCGTAGAGAGGCTTTACCACCAGGCGCTCCTCTCTGGTCACCTGAGAGGAAGAGAGCGAAACGTTTAGAGAACGTTTGACACAACGTCACAGAACAAACCCACCAAGACGACATCGTCCAGACTGACTCCCTGTCTCACAATCGATGTCCAACTAACCTGGCACCTGGTCTTCAATCAACCCAAAAGGTCACGTTACCCCGATCTAAACTTTTCTCGTCTGTTGTTCCACGTTGGTGGAACGTCCTATCAGTTCCTACCAGATCAGGGGCGTCCCTCTCTACCTTCACAAACCTGAAGACCTTCAGGTTCTCAGAGGAACCTCCTCTCCAACACTACCAACACCTTTCTTTGGGGACTAAATGTGAATGTCCGTCACTCACCGGTCGACCGTGCAGGCCTTCGTAGTGCAGCAGGTTCTTCTGTAGGACCGTCTTCTCACAGGACAGCTGCTCCTTGGTCATCTTCTGCTGAGACACACACAGTCAGTCGTGTGATAGTGACGTAACCGTTAACTAAACACAGTCTGCTCCTCTGCTGCTCACCTTGATGTCGTCAGGCCAGCCGTCCTCCTGCCTCTTCCCTTTGACCCTGCGCTGGATCAGCTCCAGTGTTTCCTCCCGGGTGGGTCGCTGACCCTTGACCTCCACCGCTGCGTCGTAAACGCTCTGGTCCAGCGTGGAGCCGAAGCTCTTGGGTAAGGTGTTGCTGCGGGGACGGGTCTGCGGGCCGAGCTCGCTTTCCGCGCGGTGTTTGGCATCTGTGGGACGGAGGAACACGGCGATGAAGGACAGGAAACGACGCAGGACGAGAAACAAACGGTAAACATCTTTCACCGACGATCAGACATGCAGGAATCTGACAGGCGGCTGTGGTGGTTTAAAGTCAGCCGGTCACAACATGAGAAGACAGACGAACATGCTGAACAGAAGCACAACACGGCACAAGGCCAACACCCAAACACAGCGAGGGAAAACCTCCTAACAACCACAGAGAGATATCAGAAGGCCCTGAACTCTGTAAACACCAACATTCAAATCACAAACTGTCTCTCTCTCACGTCACTGATCGGAACCTCTGTCCCGTCCACACATCAACAGGAAACACACCAAAGCACAAAGCAGGATGCTCCCACAGTGTGGCTGTCAGTAGTGTCTGTGTTGTTTACTTACTGAGGTGCTGGTACTTACTGAGGTGATACGGTCTAGAGCTCAGGCCTGAGTATGGGTGCAGCGGGGGGGTGAGTGTGTGATGGGGAGGTGAGCAGATAGAGGAGGAGGAGGAGGAGGAGGAGGAGGAGGAAGGGGAAGAGGAGGAGGAGGAGGGAGCATGGTGGCGTCTGTATGAATGGAGCAAAGCCTGGTGCCTCAGCGTGCTTCTGGGTAAAAGGTGGTGCTGGCGTCCTGGTTGGCCGATCAGTCAATCAATCAATCAATCGGGTCGGTGGGCGATAGGAGGACGTGGTCGAGGAGGAGGGAGGGAGGAAAGTGGAGAGTGGGTGCTCGCGTTATTGTTGATTTTTCAATTTTTGATTTGAAACAGAGAGAAATGTTTCGGCCACTGCGTTCTCCGAGGAGGAGAGCCATCACCTCACGTGGAGGGAGGGTGGACGAGTGTCACCGGGGTCGACCAGGACGGTGAAACGATGGACAAGAGACATCCGGAGACATCCGAAGACATCGGACGTGTCTTATTTTATCTTCTAACACCTGGATCTGATCCAAATTTAAATTACTTTACAGATAAAATAGATTTTTTATTCCAAATATTTACAGATTACTCAAAGTCTTGTCCACTGTTGCACCGTGCCGATCTCACCGCAGACTTAATGAATGTGGGTTCACAAGGACGCACCAGCACACTGCAGGGTGGGAGCCACGCGTGTGAGAGCCACGTCAACTCTTTGCATGTGCATGTGTGTGTGTGTGTGCGTGTGTTAGATTAGCACACATGCGATGTTGTTACAAAGGTCAAAGGTCTCGGAGTGAGGGAGGGTCAAGCTGTCCAGCATGGAACAGGATGGCACAAAGACACTCTAACCCCGACACACACACATGCATGTTAAGAGGAAACGGAGGGTCTACCTTTAATCTGCCTGCGGATCTTTGTGAGGTCGGTCATCCACTTGAGGACTTTGGGGTTAGCTGCCTTGTCTCCGTGAGAGGGCTGCAGAGAGACGTGAAAGACAAACTGATCAGGTCCTGACGAGATGAATGAAACATTGTTTCTTTTATTATTATGATTATAATCTCCAAAGGCAGAGCGTTCATCGTGAGTATCGACTAAACCTGTGTCATGAGATAACTTGTTATGATTTGGCGCTATAAATAGTATTTAGTTATTATTTTTTAAAAAGTTCTTGCTCTTCAGAAGGTTACAGGCCGGTGCATCGGATCAGGAACTCAGATAAAAGTCCTACATGAAGAGGAGGAGAGGGGCGGGGAGACAAACCTTGTAGTTCCTCTCCTTCTCGAACTGCTCCTCAAACTGTTTGATTTTCTTCTTCAGGTGCTGAAGCTTCTTGGTGAGTTGGTGGGTCACGGAGTCTCCTCCTCTCATCGCCTCTTTGGAGCCAAACGATGCTCGCCGCGGCCTGAAGTGACGGCAGGGACACAAACACGCATGAAGAAAACATCCGACAGGATCTCACAGACAGACAGACACACACAGCATCACACAGTACCTCTGTGCTTTGGTGGGTGAGGTGGCGTCCGGGTCCTGCTGGAGGAACCTCTGGGCGCTGTGTGCTCCAAAGTCGAGGAAGCGGCGTGCGAGGAGGTGAGGGTGAGAGCGGGAAGAGGAGAGGGAGGCGTCCTGCCCTCCTTCCTCCTCGTCCTCCTCGCCTTCCTCCTCCAGGGGCAGTGGGGGGAGAGGAACCATGCGACCGGCCAGCGGGGAGAGCTGAGCCTCTCCGCTCTCGTTGTCATCCTGCCAGGATTTGTAAGCCGGGACGGGGTCTGAAGAGAGGAGGAGACAAAATGAAGACAAGGGAGTCAGGACATGCAAACAGGTCAGGGAAGGAGGAGGAGGAGGAAGGATTAATACACGAGTATTACACGTGAGGACGCTACTGTACAAGTCACACAGAGAAGCTGCCTGGGACGAGGCTGCGTTCCTTGTCTCCTTCGGCCTCCTGCTGACTCACTTTTTGCCTGATTAACGGCGTCTTGCCTGTCAGCGCTATGCTAACGAGCTGAGGCGCGAGGGCGAGGTGAAGGAGGGGCACCAGAGAGATAACGAGACGATGAGGTGAGATACAGAGTCAGGAGAAAAAAAGGTGTCGTGATCAATCTGCCCCGAGTCCACCAGCTGTGTTATCACATCCCATGACAGGACATGCAGTGATTTCTTCATCATCAGTGTCGCACAAACGAGTTTTAACAAAGCTCGACCTGCTGCGCACAAACCAGCAAGTGGCCACGTTAGAGAGAAATCAACGAGGAGGGATGAAAGGAAGTGAGGGAGGAAAGAAAGATGGGTGGACGCGTGGGTGTGTGGGCAGATTTCAGCGGCTTACCTTGGCCTTCTTTCTGCAGATGCATACATGAGAAGTCTATGGGAGGGAGGTGGAGATGGGAGGGGGGTGACGCTGTTTGGATGGAAGGAGGAGGAGGAGGAGGAGGGAGAGAGATAGTCGAGAAGAGGAGCAACATTCATTCAGTATGTTTGTACAACAAAACGATGCTGACCATGAAATGTTTTCATATTATACGAAAACTAAAAACATCTTCTCGAGGGTCGTCTGTATGTAATATTATTTCAAACACTTCTCGTCTCAAAATATGTGAAGTTAAAATATTTTACATATTCGTGAACAGAGAGCGCGCCCTGACAGCGAGACGACCGGGTGACCTACCTTCCCATTGGTTGTCGGGGAAGAGCTGGAGGTGGGGGTTGTTGCCAGAGTTTGGTTGGCATGGCGACAGATGGTTCCTGTTGTTCTCGCTGGTGTTGGCGTTCTGATCACAGCGGCACGAAACCGAGTCCTGAAGGAAGACAGAGAGAGATTAAAGAAACAAATCAGGGAAGGAGGTACCAAGGAAAGTGCAGGTGACATATTCACACTCGTTACTCACACAGCTCATGGTGTCAGTCTGAGTCTGCTCCATGTCACAGGGTTGATCGTCCTGCCTGAAAACACAAACAGAAAATATACTTTGAACTTGATATTTATGCTCAGACATCTATGATTCATTTGTTGCTCATTTTTCTGTAAATAAATGTAGAAACTTGTATGTATTTTTTTCCGTGTGCTGATTAGTCCTTGAGCTCATGGACCTGAGGTATCAAAAGTATTTCCTCCCTTCACATTTTAATGAACCGTTGGATCTGATTTGAAATCTTTCTGAGAGTGCTGAGCTGTAGCAGATTCACACAGTCACACGACTAAAAGCCTTTTCACACATGATGATTTCTCATGGGGGAAAAAAAACACACACAAAGGTTTAAACGATTAAACACAGCGGTGTGTCATCACAACCCGGAGGCGTGACACAGTGTGACGTGCAGAGTGAATCGACCCCATGCCGTGTGAGAGGCGACAATGATGATGATGATGATGATGATGATAGAGGTCTGTTACAGATGCAGCGTAAAAATGAGGCAACGTGTCAAAGTGATTTGTAAACGTGAGGTGTTGAGTGATCTGTGCGAGACAACAGAGTGTGTGTCCCTCTCTCTGTGGCTTGAAGGTGACCTGACCCAGCTCACCTGGCAGTGTTGATGTTGTTCTCAGCATCTCTGACAGCCTCTGCATCCAGGTCCATCCCTGAGCTCTCCTCCAGGGCGGCGCCAGAGTCCAAAGAATCCTGGGAAGAAAGTAACAGAAAGCTCACATGAAGCTGCTCATGATGTCGTCTCACCTCTTTGAGCCTTAAATGGTAGAAATCATTTTTTAATACGAGGCCCCTTACACATAAAGATCACGCCGTCATCTATGACGCATACACTGTAGATTCATCTCATGATTATTTGTCTCACAAAGTAAAGGTGAAGAGGCCTTTACCGTCATAACTGCTGATTTTTCATGATCTGCCTGAAACACTCCAACATTATGATGATTTAAGGTCGTGAACATCCACACTGAAGGTTAAAAGTAAAAGTTACTGTACTGTAAAGACAGTAAATGGTGTGTGTGTGTGTGTGTGTGTGTGTGTGTGTGTGTGTGTGTGTGTGTGTGTGTGTGTGTGTGTGTGTTGGCGGCGCACAGGTGCTGCTGTCATTCTCCGGCTCTTGGCTCGTCTATTTTAAGATCATTGTTAAAGAGGTGACAGGTCTCGCTCCGTCTGCTGCTCGCCTCTCGGCCGCCGTCTGGACGTCTGAAATCGTTCTTGGGGTTCGAGGGGATTAGTGACATTGAGGAAGGGATTTGATTTCCACTGTATGTGATGCTGACGGAAAAAAATATGTGCACATAAAGTGCCAGAAATTTCTACTGAATTAACGATAAAGTCTGTCAGACTTCTGCTCCTGATGCACGCCTGGCAGACAGTCGGTGTAAAAAGTTGATGTGGAAGTCACAAACCGGGTTTCACACTGAGCTGCTCTTCTTTTCACTGCAGCCTTACGTAATCCCCTCATGACTCGATGTTAAGAACAAAACTCTGCCTGTACGTATCGGCGCGTTCATCGATCCGTGTGCGTGTTCGTGTCCGCTCTCGTCCCCGGTAGAATTCCAGCGATTGTGGCGATCGGAGCAGAACAAAGATGGACTGTGCTGATAATATCAAACATTCAGGGCTGGAACGAGCCGACGCACTGAGACAGGAAGGAGGTCAGCTATGAGAAATATGCTGCCAGCCCACACAGCAACTGGTCAGGGTCGGTGCATTGTATGTGTGTGTTTTTCAAGGTTGTTTCTCAAAGTAAGTGTGTGTGTGTTTAACACTCACTTGTGTGTCTTTCTGACTTTGTGTGAGTGGGGTCTCCCCCTCTGTGTCGCAGGGACTGTCCTCGGGGTCTGTTTGTTGCTCATCTTCATGGCAACCCTGGTCTTCAGGCTCGGCGGGGCTCACCCTGAAAAACAGAAGTGAGAGAAACGTTGAACAAACCTAACAGAAACATTCATATCTACTCATTCCAAACACAGAGATGTCACCGTGCCACCTCCAGCAGGTGTGGGTTTTATTTTAGGACGCCGTGTGGAGCTCCTGGATGTCTTGTTTTGTCTCGGCGGCGACTGAACAGCTGCTGCTCTCAGCATGCAGAGTTTACGAATCGCCAGCACAGCTGTCAACATGTTTACCAGTAAACTCAACCATATGGTGGGCTTCGTGCCGTCGTACACAATGTTCACTATGACGGATATGTTCATCCGATGCCACTTTAACCACAGAGGAATCCGTGCGGCGCGAGTTTTTACCAGCAGGTGCATGGATGGTTCTCATGTCTGTGCGTGTGACTGATAACGTGTCGTGCGCTCTCACCCCTGGCTGTCGTAGTTGCTGAGGTCTTGGTCGATGGAGGATTTCAGCTCGAAGAAGTGCTGCTCCACTGCAGCTCTGATGGTTCGCTGAATTATGCTGCAACGATAAATAAAGAAAAACAACTTCATTAAACTTAATCGACTTCAAACTTTTTGTGTATCAAATCATTTCACTGTGCGTGATGACAGATCATCTTCCAAAGGTCGACTTTGGACCAGTCAGTGGCAACCAACTAAATACCCCTCACCTCACCAACTCCTTCCAGGCATGTGAGGCCTTATTGAGAGTCAGTGTTTAGTTTGTCTGTTCTACCGTAGAAAGACGTTTTATTTTATGGCAATAAAACACAATCGTTATTTTCAGATGATGAAAACACATTTTTCATTTCTCTAAAACCGACACACTGACCTTTAAAAAGTGGATTTTTCTACATCATGTCTGACGTTTTTAAGCTTTAATGCGCCACATTAAGTTCAGTAACTTTATATTATATTAATATATAATAACTTTATCAAGGTTAGTTACTGTTTAACCTGTTTAAATGCTGAGTAATGATGCAGACACGTTTCCTCCAGCTCGAGTGTTTTAGACTGAGACTGATCGCTTTGGGATGACTTCCTCCAGGAAACTGAATTTCCAGACACTTGTACAAAATAAAGGAGGTATGAAATATAAAAGTAAAACTGTCACAGCTCAGAGTTCAACAGTTAATTAACAGTTTGAACGAAGTGTTCAAACTGTTGAGTACAGCCACGATCCTCTGTTATAATCCGGACTCAGTGATGTGTAATGCTGCGTTCAATTATTCTGTCGACTCCACGTGAGATTAATTGACGCGCTCTTTTGTTCAGTTATACTAAATCCAATAAGCTCACTGCCTCGCTCATCCATTTAATTAAGACCTCTGCGGTGTTCGGAATAAAAAGGTGAGCGGTGCCGAGTAATGAAACACAGGTTCATCTCTGGAACAACATACAAGCCTCCTCACATAATCCCACCTGTCATCAGCCTCTTAGAACAGAAGGAGCTCCGCTAAATCAATTAGCAGACACACTGCTGGAGATTCAGACGATAAACTGATGTGTTTACCTCCATGACAACGAGAACGTTTGTTTACTGAAGGTTCATAATGAATCAAACGTTCACTCAGATGCTTTCGGGCTCTTTAAAAAGTCCTTATTGAGTCAGTAACCCGGTCCAGCTCTGAACGGATTAATAAAACCGGAGAGGAGGCGAGGACATTACAGTCTATAAAAGGTAACAGCAGTAACACGCTGACCTCATCTACACTGCGATGATTGATCCACAAGCTCCACTGAGACTTTATTTAACTCGCATGAGCACGTGTGCCATCATAATGCATCCCTCCCTCGTTTATTCTGGCTTCTTGCGGGCGGTTAAGATTTATTCCTGCAGGTTGACCGAGAAAGCTCCCAGCTCTCTTCACACTCCTCCACACACACACAGCTGCTGACGGATCACACCCCATCGCTCATAACATCACACTGGGCGTGCAACATATTTACACCAACAAAGTTACACCAGACTTGGAGCTGGAGCGTAACAAACTGTGTCTGGGCTTCACATCCATTTAAGGGAAAACTCGTGTTGGACCCTAAATGTGTGTGTGTGTGTGTGTGTGTGTGTGTGTGTGTGTGTGTGTGTGTGTGTGTGTGTGTGTGTGTGCGAAGCTCTACAAACAATAACAGTCCATCACACACAAACACAGTTAGCAAACACATATGCAGTGCTTGCAGTCACTGTGTGTTTTTGCTGTCGTCTGAATCTTTCTAACAGAAAACTTTTAGGAAATGTGTGGCACCTGAACGACAGTCAAACATCTGCTGAATCCAAACTGAAGTGACTGTGAGGATTTCATTTCACGTATGTTAGACTGATTATTTTTCATTTCTTGCAGCTTCATTTCATTCAGTTACTAAACGGCAGAGTGTAAAAGCTCTGATGTAAGAAGAAGAAATGTCAAAGTGTCAAAGTTTGTGCTGAAACAATTAGTCAATATTAAAATGAATCAAGTGTTTATGTAACTTTTTAAACAGAAACATTTCTCAGTTTCATTTCATAGAGCGCTGGTTCTCAAACTGTGGTACCAACACCACAGGTTTTACACAGAGGAATGAATTTAGAAACATTCAGTGCCGTCAATCCTACAAGAATTTGAAAGAAAAATAATTTAAACACGTGGTAATATTCTGTCTCAGTATCGTCACATCACGTTCACGCAGGCAGCGCGCAAACATACGTGATTAGTTACAAACTAAAATGTGACGGGGAGATCGTGAGTGGAGGTCAGAAGAACGGTTCAGAAACTCTGCAATCGTGAAGAATCGTGTGAATCAGGAGCTCTGGTTCTTGAACAGTCAGTCTGATCCGTTTTCATACATCTGTTCTACTGGTGACACTTGGAGAGACGAGTATATTCTGAGCTGGTATGCCGTGTGGAAACTTTGATAAACTGTGTTGTAATCATCATATAATCTGCAGCTCAGTAATCTTACATATATGCTCGGCACCACAGTAAACTATTTCACTCATGCAGCAGTGCAGAGGCCTGACCGTCATGTGATTGCTGGGTTCATGTCCTCGCCGAGCTGTGCAAAATGTTTTAGTTTAGCTTGATAATCAAAACACGGGGGCAGCTTCCCTCCTTCCTCCTGATCGCTTCCTCTCGACCTTGTCAGATGACCCTTTCCTCCCTCTTCACGCCTCAGCTTCACCCGGTCGTCGCTCTCTAACCTCTCGTTTGCAACATTTACCGGATACAACTGCTCGCTTCAAGATGACTCGTCAGGTTTCGTTTGTCTGCAGGCCGCTGCAGTGCATTCATGAGTGTGTGCCTCTGTATGTTAGTGAGAGCGAGTAACTGTCTGTATGTACTTACTCAGCAGAGTCGGCAGGCAGGATGGATATGGGAGAGAGGTGGGAGCTGTAGAGAGACAGAGAGAGAAAGAACATGGTTAGAACATCACGTACTTGTCGACTCCCTTCCCATGCTGATATGAAACGACCATGAAGGTGGAGGGCGTGGACGTCGGGCGGCAGGAGTCAAAACAGGGAAGAGGAATGACAATAACCAACAAAACATTTATGTCTGAGCTGAGCGAGGAAGAATCAAACAAAAGATTTGTGTAAGTTTGCAAGATGAGGTTATGTTCTCGCTGCAGATGTCTCCTAATCTAAGATCCCCTGTGCCGAACGATCTCAAGAAACACACACACACAAAGTTTCCGTCTCTGGCGCCACTTTGGGTGGGCAGATTGTTATTTAGGCTACAGAGCTCTGCTGAAGCTGAAGCGTCCTGATCAGATAGAAGGAAGTGCATTTTCAACTATGCTGCTCAATAAGCAAGGATGTGTGTGTGTGTGTGTGTGTGTATATAAAACAGGGAGGCGGCTGAGATGTGTCAGTTGATTCAGCAGCCTGCCGCTGGCCCCTCACACTCACACACACACACACACACAGAGGCATGCCAGGACTCCAGATTTATATAACGCTCCTACACACACACAACACAAGGTCGTCACAAGCTGTGTGTGTGTGTGTGTGTGTGTTGGCTCTTTAACACAACCACACACTCTGGATGCAGTAAGTCCTCAGGTAGATCGATACAGGCTGAATTATTGATGCTTGACACGCTGATGCCCTCCCGTCTTTATTCTTCTTCTAATCTTTCCCTTGTTCCTTGTTTCTTGTATCTATTCTCGTCGTCTTTCAAGCTTTCTAAATTTCCCTTTCTCCTTTCAGTACCTCTGTCCTCCTTCCTCCCTTTATTCGGATCTCTGTTGTCAATTTTTAATTAGATTTCTCTCAGAATGAATATTCTCTTCTCTCTTATCAGCCTTATTCCATCATTTCGTTTGATACAAAATGTTTCTTCATCTCCACCCTTTGCTTCGTCTCTCCTCCTCCTCTCTTGATTCTTTACTGGCTTTGGATGGTAACATTATCCCACACTCCTTTCCCGGCACTGTAACCTTGATTGTAAATGTGTGTGTGATGGAGATAAGGAAAGAGTGACAAAAACACTGACTGATTATTCGGATGATGTTAAATCAGCTTCTTCTGTCGGATATAACGATCTGGACTGTGTTTACATCATGTGAACCTGCCCAGAGATCAGCTCCTTTAAACACACCCTGCAGGTCCATGCACCACCGATAACATCTGACAGCGGGCCCTTCTGCCTGAGGGACCGCTGGCCTGGGTTACCGCATCACTAACAATAGATTCCTAATAGAGTCCTTGAGGACATTACATAATCTCCATGTGCCTTAAGTAGCAAAGATAACATCTAACCTTACACGGTTTTGCCCCCTGAAGACTTGAACTGAAATCCTTGTTGCGGTCTTTTTGTGGGGGGTGTTGTGCCGTCATCCTTGAGCTCTCTGAGCAGGAGAGATAACATTTCTGTCAGGGCCAACTGAACCCTGCGGGGGAAGTGGACCGTACATGACACTCTCTCTGTTCCGTCGAGGACGCCTTGAAGGGCAGATAGGACGGAATATTCTAGGTGTCTGATTAGGTCTCATTAAGTTTCTCTTCACTGATTGAGCTGTCCAACTAACAATCGTGCTACACAACGTGAGGACCGACGGGAGCAGGGACAGCAACACATCCGTCTCTCTATTTGTACTTTTGTCACATAGTATATCAAAACTAACTTAGTACCAACTAAAAAATCTAACATTCAACAGAAAACTATATAAATGAGAAACTGGATACACATCTAGGACTCTAAAAAGACCCTGATCATTGCTTTGCTGAGCTCCAGCAGTTTAACCTCTCACCTTGCTGCAGGGTTACTGCACTCCAGGGTGCTGTGATATTTATGTATAAGGTTACATATTTATTTGTGTTGTTGATTCTGTCCTCAAACTGTCACATGTGATGAGCCACAGCAGCAGTGGTTGGTGGAGGCTTGGTGTGGCGCTCTAAGTGGGTCAGATTAGATGAGCTCCTGTCCTGCAGCGGTAGCCAAAGTCGGAGATAAGACCTCGATAACATCTTAAGGAGCCACACCTCGAGCTAACCGATTCTTGGCAGCGATACCGTAAAACCTTTCAAAGTGACCTGAGTCGACGGTCACGTTGTCTTTGATCATATCAAACAAACGCTCCGCTTGTTTTGGTTTTAGCCGCGATGACTGACACATCGGGGGAACTATAAACTTTAGATATCATTAATTATTTTATTGCACCCTATAAAGTCAGCGGACGCGAGCGGCAGAATGAGATTAACTCCTGCCAGATTCACACGGATCCTGTCCGGCTAATCTGAAGTCTGCTGACGAGGTCGCTCGGCACGATCACAACAGGTCAAATCTCTGTACGTGCAGATTACTGCATCGCCTCAGGGACGATTACCACACCTCTGATTGACTTTCATGAAGTCAATGTTAACATAAAAATAATAAAATATAATAAAAAAATAAAATGATCTTTTGCTGTTGCTGATGACACGACAATTGTGAGATTGGTAAAATACTTGGTGTGGCTGTAAGCACCTGATTAATAGATCTACTGTTGCTGCATCTGAATCAAATGTGTACCATCTAAATATGTGTGAACAAAAGACTGTTCTACTGTTAATAAAGTCATTAGAGAACTGTGCATAATTCAAAGCAACACTATCTTTTTGTTTGTGCAGAGAATATTAGACTTTATATCATTTCTAGCATTTTATACCTGCAGGAGATTTGTGACCTTCAGATATTTGCAGAGAAATGTGGTTAACTGTGACACTTTTTTAAAACACACTGCAGCAAAATGTGATTATTTTTATATCCCTGTTCTTATTTTAACTCTGACACTGTATTTCAATAACACTGTATTTCCAGCTTTCACAGCTTCAGAGTGATTTTTTACTGCTGGGTAAGCAACTGACCTAAACGTACTGTAGTACTACATACCACATATATAGGGCAAGAGTATCTGTATCACACAGCTAAGGGTAAACAGTGCAGAGCAGAAACGCTGTGCTGTGCTATCAGTGACCTGATCTCAGCTGACTGAGTGACCAAACAACAGAAACATCTGAGGACTGTGGCTTCGTGTCCGCAACGAGAAATCAACTGAAGAAAATGACAACGGAGGCGAACGGAGCGTTCTCGGTGCGGATGGTGACGAGGAGAAGGGCTGATGAAGGGCGTCCATAAATTATTTTGAGTTATTCTGATGGCTCGATGTAAAGGTAACAAAGAGAGAGTGTGTGTGTGTGTGTGTCTGTGTGTGTGTGTGAGGTGAGCTCTAGGTTAGTTGTAATTCCACAGAGCTGCTGTTGTCAGCAAACCTGACTTTGCTCTGGCTGGGAGATACAACAGAGTGCTGCAGTCTAAGCATCCACCCATGCACACACACACACGTCCTTCCAACACACACAAACATAAATTCTAGTAACCTACTTCACACACACACACACACACACACACACACACACACACACACACACACACACACACACACACACACACACACACACACACACACACACACACACACACACACACACACACACACACACACACACACACACACACGCTGCCTTATGAGCCTGCAATAACAGAAACACACACACACAGAATCATGAGCATCATCTTACATCTCATAAACAGCTCCTCTATAGTCCTTCATGTCTGAGCCAGAAAACACACACACACACACGCACACACACACACACACACAAACAATCCTCAACTCAAACACGCCAACGCCACTCGAGACTAAAAAAAGACAGCCGCTGCTCTCAGTCAGTTTCCCTGAATCACCCGTCATCGTTCAGCCATCTGAGAATAATCATCTATTCGGTTTAATGTACTCGACAGATCTGTCTCTACGTCCTCTGCTTCAATTAATCACTGCTTTTTGCACAGTCATGATTAGTGGATGGGAATTTTCTAAAATGTACATTTCTTTTTCGAGCACTGCTGGAGGAAGTCTACGACTGGATGACTAATGATGAATAAACAGTGCGCAGTGTCAGAAGGTTAGACAATAATCAAGAGAATAAATAAAGAGTCAGGCAAAAATATGAAATATTACCTGGCTCCAGATTCTGTTTTATGTCACAGTCAGCTGAATATTTTTTTGGGATTTTGACTGTTGGCAAGAAATATGAAGACGTCACGTTGAAAAATTCTGTTTTTATCCATTTTTTAAGAGTTGTTTTTACTTTATGTCAATAAATGAACTTTTGTTTAATCAATAATCTAATTACTACTTCTATCATTGACACATATTGACCAAATATCTTCAAAATAGAGTCCCGAAATCGATTTTTAAGAATGCACACCAACAATTTCCTCCAATTAAAAAGGGGTTAACTGCCTGTTTCTTCCCCTCCATGCAGCGAAATGCTGACACATTCTCAGCCATCACATATCAGCTGTTCAATAAAAGCCACGACCTCTTTCTCTTTCTCTTCATCTTCTTCTGCTCTGTTTCCATTCCTGTGAAAGAAAAGACTTCCTCTGGTCTCTCTGTTCTCTTTCATCTCTCCCTGGCAACACAACAATGACCGAGAAAAACAACCTGACCTCACTTCCCTCCATTCTTCCATTCACAATAATAAAAGCTGGTTTTAATCGCTCATTAGGAATGTTTCCACTCATTCATTCAAGGGTTGATCCGTTCTTGTTTACCCTCTTTCATTTTTGTGTTAATCCACTTCATTCATCCAATTTCTTGCCCCATTTCCCTCTCGTTCACCCTGCACTGCTTATTCACTCATCCATCCATCCATCCATCCATCCATCCATCCATCCATCCATTCCAGTCAGACTAGAGGAGTTACATAACCCTCGTGTTTACCTCTGCAGCAGAATGTCACAGGCCATTCTCATTTTCCCAGCTGTGTTTTCTCTCTCTGTGGTCGCTGCTTCTTGTTTTGTTTTATCAGTAGATCCAGCAGCCTGCAGGTGTTTCACTGTGACGCCTGCTCCTGTCAGTTTGTTGTGTCTCTTCTAGCTTATTAAAGTCTGGTTTATTATTTTTCAGGTCCTGCAGAGGAGTCAGCGTGACTTTTAACCAAACTCGGTGCGAATTCTGTCCCCTCCTTCGTCCTGACACATCTCCTGTCGGAGCAGTTATCCAGGTTGAGTCTCTTCTTCCTTCAGGTGTGTTCTGTTTCAGTATCGGGTCAGGCTGTAGGTCGCGCTTGTATCCAGAAGGTTATCCCAATTGAGCACTTTGATGCGCGAGTGTCAGGACCAGCAAATCTAGCAGCAGAACCTGGGTATCGCCTGGGTGCATTCTGTGGCGTCCTCTGGACCGGCGCTGTGTGTGTGTGTTCTTGAGTGTGTATCAGTGAGTGAGGTGAGGTCTGCACTCTGTCTGTAAAAGTGCTGCAGTAAACATCCAGAGCTCTGCTCAAATGTACGAGCTTCTGATGTAACCAGGCAACAACTCCGGGAGGACCAATGGGACGGGGAGGGGCCGATGCCGGGAGCCAATTGTGAGTGAGAGAGAGAGAGGGAATGAGTTCTGTGGGCCAATCACAGGCAGGATGTGGGAGGTGCGCTTGATTCTTTTGGTCCACTCAGTGCGGACTATAACTCAGCAGTTATTACAGACGAGCCAGTGAGCTGTGTAATAGTGTGCACGCACACAAACACACACCTGAGTGTGTTATACCTCCATTTATAAACCTTTTGTAACGGCAGCGCTTCCTCAGACAATCAGGAATTAATGCACAAATTATTGATCATGTCGGGATGAAGAGGAGTGACAGTGATACGTAACGAACCCCGAAGAGAGGGAGCAGGGTATGAGGAGACAGAGAGGAGGTGAATTCAAATGTAATCATGTTTCAAATGTGCATTTCGAATCTGTGTGTCACAACCCTGGGCAACACTAATCATGGGACACACATAAGGAAAACTGGGTTAGCTCCTCGTGTCCTCATCATGTTTCCGTGTCAGCAAGACGTCAGATCAACTTCTGTCAAACCCAACGAGAGACGAGAAAAGCGCAGCAGAAAGAGGTTTAATCTGCCGCGGTACTCGATACTTCGTCTGAAACTGCACTGAACTTTGAGAAGATACTTTAACAAAGAATATCAACAGAATAACTTCAGACAACTCGACTGAAAGTTGCTCCGTCTTTAACTGTGTGTTACTGGCTGCTTCAGTGGAGTTACTTTGAACATTCGGCTGCAATATTTTGTTCAAGAAGGTCTGCTCTAGAGATGAATGAGCATCTTCCATACTTATTGGTGTGGTGCCAATTAAACCACCGAGCCGACCGCCTTAAACTGGAGGTCAAGAATCCTACAACGTGTTGAAACACATTAAACAGCTCCTGCTCTAAGCAACACTTCCCTGTAGTTCAAATGTTTTTAGCACAAACATATCAGGAGAAATGACACGGCGCTTAATCTACAAACGCAGTTTTATCTTTTCTCCATTCTTGGAAGCTTTGGCCTGAGCCGCAGTGGGAGGAAGATACAACGTGCTGCTGTTCTTCTGTCTGATGAAGAGCGAACCGTGAGGCGGTTCAGATAAAAACATCCACATCACGTTTTGTTATGTTGATATGTTGTGTTGAGACATCCCAGAAGTGAAAAATGATTCTTGGTTTCTTAGTAAGTCATAATACACGACGACGTATCCTGATATACTGAGCACTTCATTTGCAGACACAACAAACCTGTTAGCTGGTTTACAGCTTCACTATGAGTGAGAACTGTTCTTAAACTTTCTGTTGATGCTGATTAACCCATTCAACAGATTCAATGTTTATGTCTTTTGCTGGTAAAAACTTTGTGGCTTTAATGTATTTTATATTATTGTTAATTACATATGTTTGAGCTATGACTGTTGATCGAACATTACACAATGTGATGCCTTCACTCTTTGATAACCGATTATTAGTTGCAGGATTTGTTTCTACAAATATCTTCCTCAGGACACATGGTCCTATTGATCATGTTTGACACCTGCCAGCCAATCAGAAACAAGCACGAGCATTCATAGCACATGTTAGATCATAAATTAAGATGTAAGAGAAACAAAGTTTAACTTTTCAGTCTGGGTTACACCTGTCTAAACTTTACCACATTCCAGAAATTCATTAAGAGGTGAAGAAAGAAATGTTGTGCAACTTCGGCATGAATCATTCACGAGCTCTGCCTAAAGTTTGGTGTCGGTTTGTCCTTCCTGGTATTATTCGTGGTTTTGCCGGACTCTAATCTCAAACTTTATCCGTGATGATTTCTGAACGTGAGCGCTCCTTAGAAAGCCTCAGATAGGACGGCTGCACCAGAACTGTGGGTGAGAACTGATAGAACATGTGGTGAGTGGTTCTATCTAGGTCAGTTTGTATATCATGTTACACATTGTGCCAGGCGCTGGCGCCCCGGCCTTCGACATAATCGGGAAGTGAAGGGTGAGGACAGCAGGGAAAGTAAAAAGAGAGGGAGGATTTCTTCTTCAGCCATAATCACTAATGAGAACTTATAACTGCTTTATACATTTAATGGTAATAAATAAGCATGACGACATACTGACAGACATATCTCCTAAAAATGGTTAACTGATGAACCATAAACATTACTGTGTAATATTAACATACAGTTTGCACTACACAGCAGACAGACAGTTTCTAGGTGCGTTCAGGGACGCTACGAAATTAAATTCTTCAATGAGCAACTAAAGGCAATTAATTTGAACACGAGAACCAACCAGAATCCTGTTATCCTTTCAGCTATGACTGCGGGATTTCAGTTTCAGAAAACGTTTCATTCTTTAATCCTAATCCCTCCTAATGTGTGCACTGCACACAACTACAAACTATAGAAACGAATCGAACTGAGCGAGTTTAGTAAATGTGCAGTGCTCTGATAAATGATATTCCACTGTGAAAACAAACGTTATGCAACTTTAACTTAAGTGTGTCAGGCAGGCTTATTTGCATTTGGCGTCAGTCAAACGCAGGTATGATCTATGAACTGGGTCAAAACACCAAAAGGGCACATCCGATACTCCTGCACTGATATATATACTGTGTTTATGTCTATGTATAGATATATTCATGGACACAGTATGTACAGTATGGGTGCTGGTGAAAACTGTGATGCTGAAAAAGTCGAGTCAACACTGAGAAACATACTGAACTTTAGCAATATGACTTGTAACCACAAGATGGGGCAGCGATGTGTACCAGGTGCCAAGAATATGCAGGAAACCCTAAACCCAGACTGTTCTGTAAAATATGTGTTCATATATAGACACAGTCGGACAGTTGTTGATGCATTAGTTGCTCACTGAAAGGTCAAAACTGGAACTGATCCAACACTGAGCACAGACAGTAAATCTGAGCGTCTCTGCTCCCTCCATTGAAGATCAATGTCAATTTTTATGCCGATCACGTCTTTTTGAACGTCTGAGACGAAAGCCGACAGCTGTGAGAGAAACATGGTGAAATACTTGGTCATCGGTTCATAAACGGTGGCCCTGGATCACACCCTGAGGCACGTCCACCGATGGATGCTTTGGAGTTTTGGCAACCAATCAAATAAAACCTGACGGTCATGACATTTCTTTAGGTTTGTTTAGGTGCAGAAGCAGCAGCACTACAACCAAAATCTGCTGACTGCCATTACTCGACTCAGCTTGTGAGTGTCACAATGTCAAATACAATAAACTTGATTGTTTATGTCTTCATAAAGACGCAGGCTTCCTGTGGTTTCTGTATGTGTGTGAATCATCAGGTGGGAAATAAAAAGCAAATGTAATTGACCTAGAAGAGAGGAGTGTGCATGTATTTGCATCTGTGTTTGCCTTGTGTGGGTGGAGATGGGCACATTGTTGGCACGGACGGGGAAAAAAAAAACGAGCTCTCTGGCTTTGATGAAGTGTCAACCAGGTTATAAATAATTTCCAAAGCCACATTAAAAATAACCGGTTGAAAATCACATGAGCTGATTCATCAAGAGGCCCCGTTGAGAAGTACAAGACCGGTTATCCGCAACGCGAGACGGTGCATGCGTCAGTCGTGCCGGGACGGCGGCAAGCGATGACTGGCAGGAATGGTGGTGGGAAGGCTCCGATTCGAGACAAGTGTTTTCTAATGTGTTTACATGCCATCGTCCGGGCTGACCTTTTCCCTCCTGAGGTCTGACACTGCGCTTTCATTCGGAGTGAGAATCAATAAACCGTTCATGAGAAGGGACACTACCCTAACCCTTCCCTGCTCCTGCTCCCTCACAGCCTTGTATGCCGTCTGATTCTACATTAATCCCCCCATCTCCCGTCCTTGCTCCACTCCTTCTCTCCAGGGCCAGGAGTTCATCCCAAGTGTCTTCGTCTTCAGCCTGCCAGGATAATTCACCGGCCTCATGAAGAATACTTTCCACAGAGAGAGAGACAGACAGAAGCGAGGATATATGCAGAGTAGAGAAGGAGGGAGGTGGTGATGATGAAGAAGAGAAATACGGGGGATTATATATAGATTTAAAATGAGTGGAGGCGTTCAGCCTCAAGGTGTGCGTGGATGTGTGTGTCGGCTGTCAGAGTCTATTAAAGGAGCACAGAGGACAGACTTTCCTCTCTGTCGAACGCGAGACAAACAACTCAACCGCGGTTAATGTTGAGTCACCGGACGGGAACTTTCTCTCTATTCGTGGCTGCCAGAAGTATTTATGTGTCAAAGAATAACTGATGTGCACACTTAGCAACGTAGCTGCTCTCAAAACAATCAAGTTATTTAGAGTAAACGATGCACATGCTTACACCGACTCATCAGAATATTAATTTAATGACGTTTCTGGACAAAACTGTTGTAGAGGAGGTTATCTCTGAAGAGCTGGAGGTCTTCAGGAGGTGTTTGAAGGTAGATAGGGACGCCCCTGATCTGGTAGGAACAGGGAGGACGTTCTACCAACGGGGAACAAGACGAGAAAAGTCTACATCGCTCTGAGCGTACGAGTGGCAGAGCCAGGCGTCGTCCATTGGAGGAGGTAACCGGAGACTACTTTGTGGTCGGCATTAGAGATTTGAATTTGCAAATTCTTGAAGCTGCGTTGGGTTTGACATTTTCTTCACACAGAGAGGTGAAATAATCTTAACAAAGACCAACTGAAACAACAAAAAAATAACAGGCAACAACTGTGATGATTTTTAGATGAGAAATGCCTCTCTCTCTTCAAGTGTTCTTCATTTTATATTCTTACAACCTGACGTTCGAAACAGCTGTTTGAATAATTATAACAGGACTATTTCACCTTTTTCTGACATTTTATGACCAAACGACTGATGAACATAATCGTCAGGTGAATTGATGTTGAAAGTGAGCAGCAGTTGCAGGATTTAAACATGACCACGAGAAAACGTATCATTATTGTTGGCTTACCTCACATCTGAGGTGGACCTGGTCTAAAATAAGTTTGTTTCCACACAGACAGCATACATATTCTTTCATTTTAGGTCAGTTGAGCAATAAGACCAACTCTTGTTGGCTTCAAAACAAGTGCTGGATTATTTTTAGCAGTTTAAAGAGATGTGTTCTCTGAAGCTCTGGGTCTACATTATTTACAGCATTAATCCCCTAGACCAGACACAGAGGTCAGACAAGGTCACGGGGCGACGGTAGCTGCAGGCTAAAAAGAATTAATACCAACTCAAACAATCACATGAGAATTACGGATAAAAACAGTCTGGCCGGCGTCTTTGAATTAAATCATTTGCCACGTCTTGGTGGAGTGCACTCTGAATGCCAACAGACAACAGCTACAACTTAAAGCCTCAACTCTGGCAGAGTGGGCTTAAAGTGAGTCGACAGCATCCTGGCAGCTCAAAATCCTAACGTGCTGTCTCGACCCGGTCAGGTCAACAAAGAGGCAAACGTCTGTGTATCACTTTGTGTCTCACGTACAATGTATGTGCTGCAGCCACGTGTATAAGAAATGAGTGAGTGTATGTGGATTATAGATTACTGTCTGTAATCATCTTAAAGGTAGAACAAGCACCATGACCTTGACACACTTGTACACAGAGCCGTGCACAGTGAGCGTTGTAAAGAATCACAGCGGCTGATTTATTGCCTCCGCAGCTACCGGACAACTAGTGCAACCAGCGCACACACTGCTGAATGAACTTTTTTACCAAAGATCAAAACGAGCATGAGTCCAAGTCAAGTCAAGTCCAAGTTTGATATGCTAAATGCTTTAGACATACACTGTTGAGTACAGGGTGTGACATGTATAGCTGTGTATGTTGTTGCTGTCTGGGTATTGTGCTCAGTAATCATCTTAAAGCAGATCAGCAGATCAGAAGAACCTGAGACGAACTTGTTGTTCCTGCAGGGGGGATTGAACTCTGGTCCTTTAGTCTGGAGGGGGAGTCTCATTATCTTAGCGTACGTGAGTGTCTGCATGTGTGCTTAGGTCGGTAACCCGCTTCGGAATATCAACAGGTCAGATCATGAGCTCTGAGTCTTGTGGTGTGTCCGACTGCTCAAACTGTGACCGTGAAAACAAAGGACTCACTGACTAACTTTCATCATGTTGGACAGTAAGACTGAGCAGATGACGCACATGTGGGGATTTCTCAGTAGTGACACAGAGTGTTGAGTGAGTGATTTAGCAGTAGAGTATACACTAATCAATAAAAAGTTAAATATTTCTTGGGTTGAGGTGACCCTAGTCGGATTTATAGTCTCTAAACTTTCCAAAGCTGTACTCAGAAAGCACTGTAACACTACCTGCCACCCTGACCTCTCCTGTGCCAAGATACACTCTTAAGATTTATCTGTTACCATTAGTCAGAAATGACTGACTAAAAAAATAACTAATTATTTATTTGTAGCCACAGTTCTGAGCTGAACTACTGAAAGGGATGAAGAAAAGAGCAGAAGTGTCCAGACAGATTAGAGATATAACAGTGCCACAAGACGTGATGGTATGTTATCAACTAAAAAGTGTGTAAATCAAACTGTATCCAGGCCCGTCACAGGCTGTGAGGCAGACACAGACGTAGGAGCTCAGTACAAGAAATAAATCCCTTCAGGTTGCGTTGATTCTGGCTCAGCTCGTCAGTCGCAGGTCAGACTGCTAACAGCTGACACAGCGACCGAACCACTACACGGCCTGATTTGCTATCCAGTACAACCTGGGACCTTTGTCACACGTCGTTCTGCCTCTCATCCAATTCTTGGGTGACCCGGGAAAATGTATCCATCTTACATAAAAACATACAAATCAGTATTTCTGTCTCACCTGGCTGCGGGGCTGTCGTCAGGGCTGTGTGTATGTTGTGGTGAGTCAGAGGGGGCAGGACCCGCCTCCCCGTCCTGAGGCAGCTCTTCACATTCTGCTTCACACCTCTCGTCATCCAGCAGCTCTGTGATCTGAAGACAGAAACGAAAGGTCACCGCGTAAACACGTATTTATTCACCAAGACCAAAAATCATGTAAGAATATATGAAACCTTAATTGCCCGTAGTCGACTTCGCACAAAGAGCACATGGAATGTAAAAAACTGTCAAAATAATGTGAGCCATTCAAATGATAATTTATTATGTGTGAGTACAGAGCTGTTTTATATTCTCTGTTTTAAAGAAGACATGCTTCATTTAGTTAGTATGAGAGTGTAAGCTGGAACTGGTGGCGGAAGACACATTTAATTTAGACAAATGATGTGAAACAGTTGGGTCGATTTATCTGATTTTAAGTGAGAAAAGGAATTTAAAAAAAGATTGAAATCATATTTTCTTTGCAGTCATTGAATGCTGAATACAAAAATACTTTAGGTAAAAGTTCAGAAGTGGATTACAGGAAGTCACGTTCCTGTTATTCACGCTGACATTCAACAGCCTCAGGAGAGGATAACACTTCCTGTCCCTGGTGAGATGATGTTTACAAAAGGAGGTCGTAGATTTATTCAACTTAATTTGGCACCAAAGTTGTCTTATCCAGCAGAGATCAGCGTGCACGTATAAGATCTTCTATATCTGGAGAGAGAACTTTAGTTTTGTTTAGTTGTGTCTGAAGATGAACTGTCCAATAAAGACGAGAACGAAAGAAAGGTGTTAATAGACTGTGTGTGCATGACAGGAACGACATATCACAGTTTGTTCCATAAGTCGTCTAAATATAGTCGAAGCTAATGAGTAACACGTTGACACCATGGCGACAGATAAGAACGTAATGAAAAAATAACAGGAGACACAGAGAGCTGGATGGAGGGACTAAAAGTAGAGCTGCGTGATAGATCGTTTTCATGTTGACTTGGCAGTGTACATGTGTGATGGTCACATTACAAATTATGCAATGAGGGAAAAAAACGTTATGAAAAAAGACAACAGGTGTCTAGCATTGATTTTTTGAATCTACAGTAACTTCCCTACAGTGCAAGGCTGAAAAGGAAGAGGTCACTGAAATAGAGGGAGTGGAGAAGACAGGAGAGGCAGAGAGAGCCAGAGGAAGTGATAGAGGGCAGAGTGTAATGAATCTGACAGTGAACCAGAGATGGAAGACAGGAAGGAGAAAAGATGACGGGAGGGACATGATAACTTCATAATACAGACAGCTGACAGCGCGTGAACGAGACACAAGCAGGAGATAAACAGATAATTCCTCTCCGTTATGTCGACTTTATTTCAAGTAACGTGTGATCTTTCTAAATAAATGTCATATTTGTGCATAACGTCAGTGATTCCAGCTATGACCCGGTCACAATCAGTTAGAACCAGGAAACAGGCTGGAAGGAAGCTGGGTGAAAAGGTCATGAACCAGATTCATCATTGCGAGACGTTCTTCTTCTTCTTCTCTCTCTGCTCTTCTCATCGGCAACCCCATCTGCTGCTGTCACTGCGTCGTTGCTACGGCAACACCTCCGCTCCGAGAGCTCCGATTGGCTGCTGGGGAATTCTTGCATCGTCACATGTGCGGATCAGGGAGGATGACTCACGACTGTCTTCTGTGTGTGTGTGTGTGTGTGTGTGTGTGTGTGTGTGTGTGTGTGTGTGTGTGTGTGTGTGTGTGTGTGTGTGTGTGTGTGTGTGTGTGTGAGCATATATGATGTGATTAGGTAAAGAAATCCTACTTTCAGATGGCTTCAGTCCCGTTTAATATATTTAGAGCTTCTCAAATCCGGCTCTTTGTGTTGTCACTGATGTGTATCCTCGTGTGTAGGCGTCTGTAAAATGTGTGAAGAAAATCTAAATTTATCACCAGGCCCTCTCGCTCCAGTGTGCTCTGTGTATATGATGCTGGCTTATTTTAAACAAATGACCTCGATTAGTGCACTGTTAAAACATGCAGGTAACTTATCTTAAAACTCTCCCTGAAATTTGTCACTGTCAGGGATGAACTGGGCTGCCATAGAAACACCGGCAGTAATAACTCAAAGTCTAGATATCACAACTTCAGTTTCCAATTAAATGTTGGACTGACTGAAACTAGTAGCTCTGTAGTAGATTCACTCTTTTATATGTTAAAATTGTCGTCATTGTAGATATCTCACTTTTGCAACTTACACACAAAAAAAATTGAATCTTCAGCTTCATGGTTTTAGACGAGTATCATGTAATTGTAAGGCTTGATTCAGACTGAGACTATCCAGGTGGATTCATCGACTTAACTCTGATAATATACCTGTGTGTGTGTTCTGACTTTGTTTAGTTCATGTACCCAGCTTCTAAATCTTAAGTTATTTATTTTCCAGATTGTTAAATTGTTAAATTCCTACGCATAGACACGCCCACAAAAACCCACCACCGCACAGCCCTGCTACGACTTGCTGCAACGCCTGATCCTGTGAATGAACGTTAACATCCCCCTGATCCAAACCAATCAGGTTTCAGGCCTAACTCTAACCACCTATTCTTTGGCTGACCACAGACACTAACATCTCATCTCCTAAATCTGCTTTTGTACGTTAGATATTCTCAAACCTCCAAGATGGTTATCCTAATCTTCACCACTCTGGATTCTTTCCCAAACTAAACCAGCTCTCTCTCTCTCTTTCTCTCTGTCATACCCTTCTCCCTTCTCTTCCATGTGGTGACGGTGCACTCGGTGTGGGGTTATCTAGTTGTTCACGATGGCCCGTGCACTGCCTTCGGCTCTCTATGATTCGATAAACCTGTTCCAACTGAAACTGAATGACGGACGGTTATCTAGAAGAGACAAAGGCACAAATTGTTCACAACAGTGGATCAAACAGAGCGCTGGAAAGAAAAATGTAAAATCCGATCGGATGAGTCTCTTTCTGTTCCAACATTTTCGGGAGGACCAACGTGACCTTGATTCTAAGTTATGATCATGTAAAATTAACAGAAAACTGTTCAGCAGTAATATGAATGATGCAATGAATATAACCCTGAGCATATTCTATCAAGGCTGATGAGTGATACAGAAAAATGGTTATCTGGATATCTCAGCCGATATAAATGTCTCTTTGTTGAGGAATTGACATAATGAACAATGAAACTTGAATGTCTAACCGTCCCCTGGGCTATAGGCGTTCATTCAGATAGTGATAGGTAACAGGAGGCCTCTGAGGTGACGTAACAATATTAGAGGATAAGAGTTGTTAAATCAGGATGACCTGGAATGGGCATCCACGGAGCTATAAATATCATCCCTGTTCCTGCTGTGTGTTCCTGTGTATTATGCATGTCTCATCATACACACAGGGATGAATACATCTCTGTGCGATGTGATGAGCAGTGGGCTGAGAGCGGCCCTGGAACAAAAGGTCCTGAACTTTTTTTTTTTGTGGTCCGGTCCAGAGTTTGGCGATGGAAAACAGAGACAACTCAATCTCCGCTGACATCATTAGTCGAACTGTCCGTGGGCCAAGAACACAGAACAATGACAAGTGACCAGGACTGACATTACAAGTCTCAAACTGTGCTTTCCAAGGCGCTTCATTTCTGCTGTTAGATAAACATCATCCCAGTGAATTCTTTGAACCTCCGTACAGAATATGCAAAACTTCAACAAGACAAAGTTCCTTTTTAGAAAATGTTTAAGCTCTTAGATTTTTCCAATTGTAGAGGGAATACTGGTCGTCAGGCAGATTTTGTCTTACGGTATGTGAGATGGCTCTGATATTTATAGGTTTCCTTCCTTCTCTTAATTTTTTATCCTTTTTGCTTCTTTCTCTTTAAAAAAAATTGAGTGTTGCTGGACTATTCATGACTTTTGTAAGCATGAGTGCAGTTTAATCTTTTATTTCATTTGTGGTTTGCATTAGAAACTCAAGGTCTCATCCTCGGACTTGATTAAATGCAAATACAGGAAAAATCCTGACAGATTCGACCTGAGATGTTCTGGTTAAAGCAAAAAGATATCGTCAGCCCTTAAGTCAACAAGCCTGTCCGTCAAATCTGATGATGAATGTTTTAATAATCTAATCACGAGCGGCCGAGCTGGACCATTAAACACAAGATGTTTAGGTGATTCACAAGCTCGATGGTTAAATCATAAAGATGCTCATCAGTGAGAGAGAATAAACGACTCATATCCCCTTTGCCTGTGTGCCTGCAGTACTTACCTCCAGCAGTACCATTGGACATAAACCCTCGGGCCTAATGTTCCCACAGTGAGCGGGCTGTGTGATCTCTCTCTCCATCCTTACCTTCAGTGTGTAGGAAACTGATTTACTGACGTTCATAGTCTCTCTGGCTGCTCATAAAATGCTGTCAAAGTCAATAAATCAACAGTGGCGGTGTGTTTCTAATCACTTGATGGGAATGTGTGTGTTCATACTACATGTCCCCAGAGGTACAGAGATTTAACTAGGCCATCGCTTCCTCCTTAAATAACCCCCATGTTCCAGCTTAAATAGGTTATTGCTTAACAGCTTATCAGCCTGTCACAAGCTCATATATGTGCGCATATGTTGCAAGCTATGCAGCTAATACTGCTGAATGCTGTAACAACCTCTGGTATTTGTAAGAGTACTCCATTCAGCCAGTTCTAATTAAAGTCCAGGGTACAGCTATATATTGGCTTTAACATCTGAAACATGGCTCAGCTTCAGAAGTAACAGGACACGTTCCAATTCATTTATATGCTGAGGTTAAAGCAACAGACCTGAAAACATAAGACTGTCCTTAAGACACTAATTGATTAAGTAGACAGACAGCCTGAACACTGCGTCAGCAGGCGAGACAAGTCACTACTAAAGCCCGTTTGAGACACAGTATTTGCAACACTGCTGATTTAATTCGGCACACGTAACGCGGCCGGCTTAAAATAACAGTTGTTTGTCATTCAGCCGTGGGTGGCTGTTGATGTTAATGTTGTTTTCAGCTTTGTTGAGACATGAACGGATCTTTGAGCTGCATGAAGTCAGAGGAGCGTTCTCAGTTTTCGCACAGGCTGCATCACTGATGGACTTTCAAACTTAATTAAGACTTAAATGAGCATGAAGATTATCCCCCCATTCATGTAATAAATCCACTATTTAAAGTTCTTATCAGTGTATGTGTTGCCTGTTTTTTAATAATGATAAATAGTGGGAATCCCTGTTCAATTTGCTTACATGTTGTACGCAAAGTCATTTATTGGATATTTACAGTATCATCTTGCAGATGGGACCTCTCGGTGTGGATCGGGTACCCCGGCCTCCTCTTACATATACAGTTACAAGACATGTAACTGAATATGTTAATTGGTGACTCTAAATTGTCCGTAGTTGTGAATGTGAGTGTGAATGGTCGTCTGTTTTGATGTGCCCTGTAATTTTATGTATTAAAGCCTATAAGCCCTGTTTCCTGCTCTGTTTGAATAAAGGCTTATTAAGGCGGGACAGCCAGTTGACTTTTCATGAGTCAAAGCATGTTGTTTGATGAAATGTGGTTGATTATTATTACTAGGATGAACATAAAAGACTCTCACAGTACTGAACGGGATGATGAAACTTTACATTCTTGTCTGAAACAAACGCCTCATTGAGTTGTATTATTTTCTCTTACTCTGTTCAGATATCCTGGCATCACAAAGCTTCTTCAAACATCCAACCAAAACACACACACCCACTGGTTTCCACATAGAAACAACAAGCCTCAGCACAGCCTCAGTCTCACCTAAATAATAATTCCACTGACTCCAACTTTGCCAACAAACAAGCCAGAATCCAGCTTAGCGTGTCTCGGTAGATCAGTGGATCCATGGCAGCCTCATTGTGTTTCAGAGTTATGCCCAAACATGACAAGACAACAACTTCTCTCTTCTTTCTCGCTGCTTCACCTTTTATATGTCTCTCTTACTTCTGCATTTCTTCTAACTTCCGTACTTTATTTGTGTTTTAACCTCTGTGGTGCATTTTGAACTTTAACTAAACGGAGCTCTTCGTTCAGTGCATGAAGTATGTGTGTTTCCTGTGTGAAAGCAGGTGTGTATTTATATGTGTGTGGTAGATAAGCCCCTTCATGAGGGTACGTTCACACAGAGAGCCGTCCCTGGTGTAATGCAGGGGCTGGAGGTGTGAGTGCATGGTTATATCACCGCCAGCTTCTTTTATTATCCACCCCCTCCCTCCCTCTCTCCCTCGACATCTCTCTCACCTCACTTCTTTCTTCCTCTCTGCACTTTCTCATTTCTCCCCCATCTTTCTGGCTCTTTTTCCCCCGCTGCCTCTTTAAACCACCCACTTTTTCTGCTCTTTGTCTTACATAAGATGCAGGGATCACTGCACAGATGATCTGGAATTTTTCTCGCCCTCCCTCTCTCTGCTCTTTCTTCTTCTTCTGCTGCTGCTCTCCGTCCGACATAACAGCCAGTACATTTGAGGACAATGGCAGAAGTTAAGGAAAACTGAAAAGTTGCGTAGAAGAAATGTCTACTTCAGCTTACTATTCATGATTTTATTAGCTTTCTTTCACAAGCCCGACCTCTTGTCAGAGCTACACTACATGAACTTAAGATCACAAGGCAAGAAACGCTGGAGTCAAGAATTCACTAAAATAGAGACAGAAAGTGCAACAGAGACATGGGACTCGGTGAAGGCTGCTGGGAGTGAACTGATTAGGTGACCTACTGTAGATACTGTAGCTGTTCTCCCTTTCCTGGCCAGACTTTCACAATGAGCATGCACCCTTTAACTTCGACATTTAAACCTGATCTTTGCAGCGCTGCTTCCTGCTCTGCTGGAGAATGTAACAGGACAAAGACGACGTGAGATACAGATCACAGGTTGTCTTGTAATTATTGTGTTCAGGCACACGTTATCATATAATAACAGAATGTAAACATGCCACTCTAAGATGAAAAGTTAACTCGACATCCTTTTACACTGTTGGCCCAGTAATGAGGCTTTGCTGCTGGGCAACAGGCGAAACGCCTTTAAGTTTGTTCAATGCAAAACAATGCAGTCAAACAGCCGAGAGGAAAATGTTTGCAGCACGCTCAATGAAACATGTCCATACCTATAGTTACGGTAAAAGTAGACACCGAACAGTAAACACACCTGTGTGTGTGTGTGTGTGTGTTTGTCTGGGTGTGGTTCTTCTAGATTATTCCAAGAAATATTTTGTTGACGAAATAACTGTCTGCTCAGTGAGACTGTGTATGCTACAACAATAGGTTGAGGAAGTGAGTGCAGCTAAAGATCAACGGTACTTTATTTCCTGTACGACACAAGTTCTGCCTGATCGGCTGGAGGCTAGATGAAGTCACGGCGGTTTGAGCCACATATTTTTGTTAGGTAGTCAGTTCACCCCTGTCGATTCTTCTAAGAGTTACACACTTTAGTCCAAAAAAGACACCTTTTTTTTTTGCATCCTAAAAATCTTCATCCAAGACTCTTGAGCACATCATGAACAATACTGTGCATGTGACTGAATTTATATTAATGGTCAAGCCGTCTAAAAACTATCAACGTTCCACTCATACACTGCTATAAAATCCATCTGTGTTCTGATGAAGGACTGGACTCGACTCCAGAGGTTGATCTGTTTGTTGTGTCTTGCTGAAAGTTTGGAGTTATACTGAAATCTGAATTTTAGGGGTTTTTTCATAGAAAGATTTGTCTGTTTTGTTTCTGTGCGTCAGCCCCAGAAAGTATGTCACCTCTGACCCTGGCACAGCTAAATGCCACATTCTGCTGTTCCAGTGCCATTAAAGAGGAAGAAAAAAAATTAGAAGAGACAAAGAGGAGTTTGAAGGGTTCAGGAACTGAACTGCTTCGCTATTGTGTTAGGAAAGTGGACAGAGCCTTGGAACAATGTGTGTACAAACAGTAGATTTATACACGGATTATATGGGGTGTGGGGGTGGGTGACTACAAAGAGCTCTTTGGGTGGATGGAGGGGTGAGCAGAAATAGAAGAAACATGCTTTATGTATGCCTGAGGGGAAAACATTACAGCAAAGAGGGGCCAGGAGTGTAAGCTTAAGACCACAGACTAAAATAAAAGACAAGCTCAGCTTCAAAAGCATCTTCACCACTCACATTGATTTGGAGATTTCGATATTAATAACAGTACCTGTTCGTTGATGGAGCTGTAATCGTTGGTGGTGGAGACGTCATCGTCCTCGGAGTCGAACAGGCCCTCCTGGTTGTCCAGCAGCTCTGCCAGGACTCTGCTGACAGACTCCTGGTCTCGAAGGTCCTCTCCTTCCGTTGACAGACTGCACATAGAAGACGAGACGAGTGTGTTGTGTGTGTGTCGGTTGGAGTAATTATGACAGCTGAGTAATTGCATGTGTAAGTACATCCGTGTGCCTCTGTGTGTGTTTATGTATATGGTACATAAATGTTTTGCTCCCCGGGGCAGCGGTTCTGTTCTCATGTTCCTGCTTTCTAATGATTTAATGATATGGGCCAATTTGCACTCAATGATTTTACTCACAGCGAAAGCAAATAGCTTTCGAGCTTTGACCCTGGTCATTCAAATATATATCATACTGGCAGATTGAAACTATCTAATGCTCAAGGCGCAGAAATAAATATGCAAACAATGCAAACAAGGAGGCAAACACAGAAAAAAAAAGCAGGACAACCTGCCTGTCTCTTTGTCTCATTGGAAAACAAACACAGCTCATGGTATTTAATTGTAATCACTAGACAGCCTGTAGCAGGTATCTTACTGGAAGATGTCTGGGCCGAAGACGGCGGCCAGCGTCCCGATGTTCCAGCTCTCCTGCTGAAGCGAAGCCACGCTGGCCAGGAAGCGGCACAGGAAACGCAGCAGGCCGTAGTTGAGCTGAGGAAGCTGCTGCAGGAGGTACTTCAGGTTTCTGCACAGCTCCTCTTCATTGCTGTAATCTGAGGACGATTAGAGGAGAGTAATAAGTTATAATAACACGTAACTATTCATGTTTTCACAAGCTTCACTGCAGTCAACGTCTCTCGCGTACTGTAATTATTTTTATTGGAAAATCATGTTGATTTATAATCACCAGCTTCTGCTTTATGACTGTTGCAGTTCATGTTGCTACAAAGCTCTGTGTCATTACTGTGTTTGGATACACTGTGCAGTTCATTATGAGTTATCAAGTCCTTCATGTTCCTTCACACTTGACCTCAAAAATTCTTATCTTATTAAAATATGCAGACACAGATAAGATAGATGTACAATCCTGTGGCTGAGGTGAAATGAGGTGAAACAGGAGAAGACATCGTGGAGGGAAATGTACAAAGGGAATCTCTGCTGTGGTATAATAATGTCGTTTGACGAGGGAATGAGGTGACATGGGGAGTCCATGCAAGCTCCCCCGCTGCTTTAATCTGCATGACAGCGACAGGAGCAACCATCATCATGACAAGAGGATTAGAGCAGATTATCTGCGAGGCAAAAGAGGACAGGGCACAGATGAGGAACACAAACAGAAACAGAGTACATGAGGAAGTGGGAGATCTGCGGAAGCGATTGTACATCGTCCATTAAGTGTGCATTTATCCGTCTCTTAATTTGTGGCCTGGACTTTGGCCAATATCCCAAATGATGTATTCCAGAGTAACGACCAAATTCCACAGGGCACCGATGCGATCGTCCCGTGTGCTCTGTGGCTAATCGCGGCTATATTAGTCAACGTTTCGAACCGGAAGCATCCCAGACGCTCAGCTACACCGAGCATAGGTGCCCGTTATATTTTTGACGGACATACTACGAGCAACCTGCGTCAATCTGCACCGCTCGAGCTGGCCGGAAGTCAGAAACAGAAAGGGCAAAGAGAATCGGGTCGATTTTCAAAGTTTCAGCATCAGCATCACATGTGAATGTCTAACTTCCAGCGAGTCACATGATAAATTCTTCTTCCTCAATGGAAATAATTAATAAGGAGTTCTGAGCCTGAGGGGTCACCATAAACACCACCTCTGGTTCACATTCTTTAAGTCTATATTTACTCAACACTCACATGCCCATATATGTACAATAAAAGCATTATATAGCTATAATAAATTCAACTGTCCGTACATGCTTTAAGTGGAAAAACATGGTGAGAAGAGGAAGCACAATCACTGGGCATCTCTTCAGAACACACACATACCATTTGGGTACTTGTGCAGTACAGTGTTATGAAAGCCAGTTTTTGTATTCACAGCTGAGATAACCACCAAAGTCCACATGACCACAGTCATAACACATTAACACAAAATCAACTTGGATGAAAATCAAAAATTGAGACAATCGTGTCTGTTGGTCGCCTCTTTTTGTCTCTTGATATTAAGTAAGCTCAGGCACTACATTTACAAGACCGATGAGGTCCACACAGGACTTCAGGAGGAAGAGAGGAAGTACAAAGCGAGGAGAAAAAAAAACAGCTCAAACTCAAACATCGGTTATTGGTTTCGGTTTAAATGAAAGACAGGATGGGGTGAGCGAAGGGACAAGAAGCACAGAGAGGCGTCACGAGTGAAGAATCCGTTCGTGTCACGCACCTTGGTGAAGTTGCAGTATGTGACCCTGTATTGCTGTTGGGATAATGGGCTCAGGAAGCTCCTGCAGGAAGAGCCGGAGCAAGCTGACCGCCGACGCCAGGTCCGCCTCCTTCTCTAGCTCCACCTCCTCGCCGCTGTCGTAACGCTGGCGCAGCCAATCCACACGCTCCGCGTTGCCATTAACCAGGAAGAGCCCCTCCAGGTCCAGATGACCTGATGACACAGACAGCAGTAATTACTTAGAGTCAACGTTATTAACATTTGGAACGCTGACTTCATTACAGTAGAGACACGCTGTATATCATTGTATTTAATATTTCATTTGTCTGATATATCTGTCTGTGTCTATGGGTGATACAGCTGAACTGAAATTACATAACTCAGTAGTTTCTACAAGTTTCTATAAGTGTCATGCTGTTTCTGGTGCAAGTTCCTGCTGAGAAATCGAAGCGTTATGAGGAACTACTGAATTTAGTTAGTGGTTTCTGCAGCATTTGTTTGTGTGATCATCCTGTCAGCTGCAACATGAACTAGAAAACAGTCTGATGTCCAAGAATGTGCTAACAAAAACTAAATGTTTGTCTGTCTTCCATTGTTTACATGTTGCAGTAGCTTTTTAGTTCAAGTGATAATAAATCTGGTTCATTCCAAACTGGGGAGCTTATGATGAAAAATCATCTGGATCCTCAAATAAATAATGGGCATGTTGATGTCCTGGGAAACTGGAAGACAAAGAATGAACTGGTTGAGGCACAAAAGGCAGCATTTAAAAATGAGACCTTAATTAATTCATTTAGTGTAGAAATGCAGACTTGGTATGTCCATGACACCAGGCTTACATAAAGTCAGTATAAGAGCAGCTCTGTGTGTGGCCGTGTGTATGTAACCATCTCCTTTATCAGTATGAGGAAATGCATGCCTGACCACACAGGCTGTTTTCATTCCTGTGACTGATGCTGTCAGCGGGTCGTGTCAGGGCTGGACACAATTTTAGAACTTTTGTCTTTATATTATCTGAGTTTTCATCCTTCACATGAGAAGTGATCTGTTCATTTTGTATAATGTTATGTACAGAGTTGTGTCATGAATCAATCTGCGGTGACATTTTTTCGGTTATCTTCTTCTATCAGCTCTTCTTGACTTGTCTCAGTCTTGCAAACACAATGGATAAAATCAACCAACCCGTCAAGTAAAACAATGGCTGTCAGATAAAGGCTGACTGGCGTGTTTAGGTATCTTTTTTGGTCACCTCAAAGCAAAGCGCTTCATCAGCGGCCCCTGAATTGTTCAGTGTGCTTCAAACAAACGACTATGTTGAGTCGGGTTGTCTGAACATGTCTTAAAGGAAAAGTGTGTTATACCTGTTCTGAACCGGGCCCACAGGAAGAGTGTCAGGCTCTGAAGCAGATTTCACATAAGGGGTTTGGATAGTGACCGATACATTTTCCCATCAGCTTACATTGTGGAAGAAGCAGCTGTGAAATTAAATTAACTGTTTCACTGTCATCTGATCCAAAAACATTTGCAAAAACTAGAAGAGCTGCACAATTCAATCATTGTGTCTCCACTGAAGTTAGAAGAAGTTGCCAAGTCAGAAGTTAGTTTGGTCAGCAGAAGCCTCTAGTGTGCTCGCTCTATTGGCTCGACAATGCTGAAGCAAAGTTCAAACTTTTTCTTGGTTTCATTGACTTTGCTGGGCAAATGTGTGATGACACCTTCAGATAGTCAGTCCTTGGTCTTCATGGCGCTGCACTTGGATGTGCACGAATAAAAGTAATAGAAGTAGTTACATGAAGAAAGAAACCAATCACTACAGGAAGTTGACGTGTTCCTCGGATTGTCCAGAATTTGCAAAATTCCATAAGCTGTGGGGCAAATAGCGTTTTGACAATCTAACAAGCACTTTGTTTGAAGCATGCTGCATCTTAAGTGCAGCTTCAAGTGACTGATGAGTGCTGCCACTCTGAGTAATTACCCGCGGAGGTTTAAACAATAAGAAGTGATATTTCGAGATGTTTAAGAGGTGGCTTGCAGATTATGACAGGAGTCCTCCTGACTCCTGTTCACTCCCTGGTTTTTCCTCCGTTAACAAGCCAACACAATGCTGTAGTCCAAATGCTCCGGATGAGTCCCGTGGGACGCTTTCCCATTTTGCAACTCCACAGTATACGGGTCTGCAGTCACAATCAGTGCAGCTATGAAAGAAAATCACAAAACATCGCTGATGTCCTTACAGATTGTTGATTAATGATTCAATTAAAATGTTGCTCAGCCTCGTGCAACACTTTAATATCTACCAAAGTCAGTTTAGATTGTATGAGCAATTTATTCTGTCACAGACACTACACCGTTTATCTGACGCACCTTCACCGCATTCAACTTTACATCTGATTATTTTTAAACTTTGTGTAAAAGCTCAGACATCACACACATATCAAATAAGAGAGATTAAGGCCTTTTCACTGGCTGAATAACTTCTGGACTGGCTCCACTCTAATTAAAGCGTCAGCAGAGGCCAGAGGGGGGATTAAAGAGTTATTACATAACCTCAAATGGTCGAGTGGCCTCCGGGTCACACACGAACCACCGACTTCACTGGTCACTTGAGGTGAAGCTTCCACAGGTTTTACATAGAAAATGTCGCTGTCGCTGACTGCGTCAGTCCACAACAGACGACTGAGAGAGGAAACCAGAACAGGAAGCTTTTTCTATTGTCCGACCTGTCAATGCAGATGTGTGCTCAACATTCTTTCTTCTTAAATTCTTATCTGACACGCCCGTATGGCTTTCTATGATTAATGGATGTGCCCAGTATGTCCAGGGTCCTGTTGGTCTTTAAATCTGAACATTTGTTTCATGGTGCTCTTCAGGATACTTCAGTTTTTTCGGCAGGGTTTGCTAATCACTGATTGACTTCTCAGCATTTCATCTTTTTTCATTCTTAGGCGGCGTTTTAATATGTAACAAATCTTTATATGCACATTTTGCACAGATTTGGGGAAACAGGTTAAACCAACTAAATTACTTAATTCCCTTCCCTCAGGTTCACACCAACAATGCATCCACGAAGGAATGACTGGTATGTAGTGCTACAAAACCAGCCCTGATGGTGTTATGGAGCTAGTACCATGACCATGACTCTTTTTTTTAATCCCTCATCCTTCAGGGCAAGAAGTCCTCTTCTAAAGACAATCACATAAGACTTGGCTTGAGGGGAAATGTTGCAGAGGGGGGTTATGGGAAAGACCCAGTGGAGCCGCACTTGACAGAACTATTATGCAATGCAAAGAAAGGAAGCGGACCGTGGAGCGGTCTGCCGGTGCCTTCAGGGTTCATGCTTATCGCACACACTGGATCTCCACTACCAACATATTTTTGGTTTATCATGATGTAAGAGCAGTGAACAGGAGCAGGGCACGCTCTGGAGATTGAAACATCAGAGAAGGCAATCAGACGTAACCGAGGCTCAGATGTGTGTATTAAATACAGAGGATACAAACTGTGGGGTTTAAATTATAGATACACAGAGGGTGTGATGAAGGGTTTAGTAAACCTGTTCCTGTTTTCTCTTTTCAATCTGTTAAAGCATAAATATGATGAAAATGTTGTTTGGTTATATTTAAGGTGAAACAAAGAACCGATTATTTAACACATGCATCACTACAAACGTGTGAGTGTGCATGAGTCAGAAGAATATATTGTATCAAGGAGTGTTGCACTGGTCTCATCAGCATTCCTTCCTGGAGATATTTTAGATTTGTGAATATTGATTTGATGACAATGATACCCAAATGAATCATAGAGTATCTTAGATATGAAAAGATGTGAAGTGCTGAATCCACTTTTACTGTCACTGCATCTGTGTGTGTGTGTGTGTGTGTGTGTGTGTGTGTGTGTGTGTGTGTTGGGTTTTTCTGGGCGATTTCCGTCATTTTATTTTGCTAATATAATTGTCTGCCACCGAACAGTGAGAGCTTCTGCTCAGTGACAGATTCTCATCGAGCGTGCTGCTGAGTACTCACACTGAGCCGAAGAATGAGCATAAAGGGAAAAGCAGCCAGAATATTTTTACATCTAATTCAGTGAAAAGACGAGCCAACACGGTGCTGTGTGTTTTATGGCAATTAAGCCAAGTTAGAGAGAAACTTGATTTCAAAAATATTCTCTCTCTATTTTGTTTATTTATTGGAACATCTTAAACTCGCTGGTCACACACATCTCCTAGCTGAAACTCCAGAGAGTTGAGAATATATCTGTGTCTGTGTGTGTGTGTGTGTGTGTGTGTGTGTGTGTGTGTGTGTGTGTGTGTGTGTGTCCATCACTCACCATGCTCCTCGATGTAGTCGACGATGTGTTTCACCAGCGCAGGAACCTCGTGGCCGCTGATCGTGTGCGTGCGCGTCACCTCCTCCAACGGAACGCCGAAAACCCGCGTGGTGCTGGCCGAGCTTCTGCCCTCATTGCCTGGCAACGGAGACACGCTCTTCCTCATGGCCTCCTCCTCCTCCACCTCCTCCTCACCACAACCCCGCCAAGACCTCACGTCTTCAGGAAGGAAAAAAAAGAAAAAAGAAAAGCGTGAGGAGGGGATTACGCAGAGAGTGAGATGAAGGATGAAACGCTTTTCATCTTCAGTCATTCTCTCAGTGCGAGCCAAAGAATGTTCAAACAAACACAAAGACTGGTAACAAGAAAAGTGAAGCGATCCTCAACCTTTCTACCACTACTGTTCACAAACAAAATAAGCACACCACCCTCAAACATACAGGAGTGACAGGTTTACACATTGTTGCGTGGTTTTGAACTTCCCCAGTCCATCCCCTGTCCAGCAAAGGTATTTACAACTGGTCCTGGGGCAGGTAGAGGAGGAGAGCAGGGGTATGTATTAAAGTGCAGTCTGTGCTTAGGAGGAAGTCTACTGTCCTATGACCTCTGCATGCATGATCAGTGTTGCTAAAACTGTGAATTTAGGCTTTAATGTGAGTCATATTTACTGGGCCGGTGGGTGAGGTTCATTTTTAACAAAATGTAGGTTCTATGTTTAAAAAAAATGGGGCGCTGCATTTGGGGAACCATCGCAGGAAGAGAAGGAGACAGACTGAAGGTTCAGATGAGAGCGGTGGTGTCACACCGGGATTATGAAGCAGGTGTATGCGAAATAAAAGGGCGGCAAATAAAGCTGCATTGTATCAACTATTTATTTCTACTGAGACTGTTTTAAATCATTTAAACATGACTCAGCATGAGCCATAATGAGCTTCTTCTTTTTTCTTTTTAACACTTGGTTACATAATCATCAGATAAAGGTTTTTGAATTAATCAAACGTCCCGTCAGCATTACTTGACTCCTTAGCCGCCACGCACACGGGACGCTGTCACCGACTGAGTGGAAATCGATGCAAAACAAGCGACGATCCTCGATAAAGATTTCTGTTAAAACTTAAGTCGGCTGGTGAGGAATCTGACGTGTCCATTCTACTGATCGGGGGAGGAGGAACATCACAGTTAAATTAAAGAATATATTAGTATTACTATTAATTACAACCACAGACATCTGTAGATGTAGATATCTTTTTAAAATATTTAATCTTTTACACTGTTAAAAGTCGAAACATTCAGTTTTGGTGACAAAATTGACCAAAATAAGCGCGCACACAAACACGAAGCTGGTCAGACGAGATTTTTATGCTATGAGCAACCTTAAACTTCAGGGGTCAGCCATCCGCTCCTCCTCGGATTCTGCTGATAACCAGTTTAAAACCCGTTTGTCCTCGTATTTGTTCCTGTTACACAAGAGGACGTGAGAAAACAGCTGGCGGGGACTGCACATCTGATGTGAGCTGGTGTTAATTATATGACAAGATTCTGAAGAATGACAAAGAGCTTAAAAGGACAAGCTAAAAAATGACTTTTTAAATATCTTAAATATTCATGTCCGTCCGTGTGTGTGTGTGCGTGCGTGCGTGCGTGTGTGTGTACTCACCGTGTAGCAGTGAAAGTGTGTCCTATCCTCTCCTCCCCTGGCCTGTGAACCTCTGAACCATCTATGGCTGCTTCAGGTTGTGGCAGAAGATGAGCCGGTAGTTCCTCATTGACGGACCGCTAATCCCTCTTGCAGGATTCCTTTCTAGCTTCACTGAGGAGAGACGGAGGGAGGAACAAAAACGTTTGTTAATGACAGATTTTATCACTTCTGATTAATCTGCTTAATTATGCGAGAGAACAGATTTCAGGCTACTTCAGTACGAAAGAGAGATAAAAGTATTTTAAATATTTAGGCTGACATCACTTTCCTCCCCCCCGGATGTCCGAGCTTCCGACTCTCTCCATTTTCCCTGTTCATGAATATCATTCATTATTACCAGAAACATAAACCATTAAATAAAAAAATAAAACACATCTCCTGTGCTATGATTCACACTGAACAAACAACTAAAAACCAAAACATTAATTAGAACCAACTGCAACGCAAGGGATCAATCCAAATAAATCAGGTCCACACTGAACCACATGCAAAATAATGTTTCACAAATTGTTCTCAGATGACCAGTGAGTCACTACAAATACAGCTAGTCCATCACATCACAGACTAACCGTTCAACATCTTTATTCAAACAGTAGTTGGAGTCATGACATGATTTAGACTGCAGGACCTCCGTTTGGGCTGCAACCAATTAAAAGCTCTGCGTCGGTCTTTTAATGTTTGTGTTTCAGAGGCTTAAACCAGCTTCGGTTCTTCTCCTCTCTAATCGCATCTTCCTACTTTGGAGGTTTGAGATGTCGGGTTGCCCAAGAGTCTGCTGGAGGCAGGGACCAAACACAATAATTAAACTGACGCTGGTTATGCTTGAAAACTGTGCCATCATGTGTGTAATCGTGTGTGTGTCCTGCATGTTTGTGCATGCCCGTGTGAAGAAGGATTCTGTCACTTTGAATCTGTGTGTTTGTCGTGTGGTGTGCATGTTGATGATGTCGCTCAAGAAGCTCTCTAGAACGTGTGTGTGTGTTAGAGTGTACACAAGTTGGGATGAAAGGGTGAGTGTGTGTTTGAGGCATTCCCTGATGAATGAGCAGGTCTACAAGGGAATATGGACCGTTTGTCAAAATATTAAAAACACACTTTAGAGAAGAAGAGAAAGTGAGGAAGAAGAAAAACACATTTAAATATTGAATATGAAGTCGTTTATAACTGAAGTTGTTTCTAAATGTTAAATGTAAAATCAGATTCTGCAGTACTGAGCAGGAAACATGCACACACTTTAATATGCACACATGCATCTGGTCGAGCCTTGAGAGGTTTCGTCTCCCACTGGAACAACTCTCACTTCTGCTTTTCTGCTAGAATACACTCCTGCTTCCTCCGCTCGTGTCCGTTCCGTCCTTTCATTCATCCTCAGCGTTACACGAGCCATCCGACCGACTTAGGTGGTCATCATCACCTCCAGGTCAAGTGAAGCAGAGAAGTAAATATGAGTGTTCCTTTTTATGTCTCTCTTTCTCCTTCTCTGCAGGTTTCTGTGTCTCTCTGTCCCAAAACCGGCCACCCAAGTCCAAAGTTCAATCAGCTAATATATTCAAGTATTTTTATGAGTTTTGGAAACTGTCACCTGGTAATAAACTCCTGTGCTGAGGTATGAAAGCTGCAAACTCTGCTAACTACAGCCTTCAAACTGTTCCAAAGAAAAGGAAAAAAAAGATATTTGGACTTTTTTTTTTAGGTAGAAATGAAAACAGGGAGCCAAAAGTCATTTTCCATTGCAGTCGTACAGTTTTATCTGGTAGGAAAATAATCCACAGTTAGAAATGACTGACGCACGTCATCTTTGGCTTTTTTCTGTACAAAGGTCACGGCCGTGTGAGGTGGGACAGAGATGACTCAGTTACTGTTTTTAGCGGATGTCGGTTTTTTCATTATGAAGACATTATAGGAGCTGCCACATACTTACATCAAACTGTGTTTTAAAAGCTTTTTATGTAACTCCAAGCAGATGGCACTATGCGTTTCAATATTGATGGCTGCAAAGAGGCTGAGACTTCAGCTGGGACTGACGCTGGTCAGACCTCTTCCTCTTTTTTCAGTCAAACTTTTCATCTTCAAGCTGCTTTAGGAGGTTTTCTTGGCACGGTTTAATATCACTGGGTCAATAAATTTGTATGACTCAACATGGAGGAAGCGTTCACTTGTGCCGAGTCATAGTATCACAGAATTTTTTTATTTATTTTATAAGCATGATGATTCACTTTTTATCAGAGCGGAATGAAATTCACCTTAATTGAGTAAAACCACTTCATGTAGTGAACACACACACACACACACACACTGTTTGGCGTGGTGTATGTGGAGAAAAATAAACTCAAGTGAACCTGGAAACACCTGAATCTCCAAAATTTATATTTGTCTCATTGCCATTTTAGGAACTAACACTTATAACTCTTTGTTTTAACGTTTGATTTGGCCTCTTTCAGCAAACATGAAGTACTCACCCTCATAATTCTGCATGTGCTGGATAACAAGCCAAACCACTTCCAGGTTTTCTTATTACTTAGGCTTATTAAAGGATCCGGGAGTCTTGTGTTTGCTCATAAAGATTGTGAGTCCTCTAAAAGGCATTTCAGTTCAGCCGCTATTCTTTCCAAAAAATCAACTGGACTGGCAGCACCGGGTCGTAAGCCTCTTTAGAAGCTGGAGAAAATCCCACGATTGGAGCCTGAACGCTCGTGTTTGGTCAGAGCCTTTACTACCACACACCAGATGGTTTTGTTCTCTGCAGACTGAGTTGATTTAAAAACCTTAACTAACACATTGTGTTGAATAGAATTATTATTACAGGGCCTGAATAGCACAGCACCACAGCGCAGACACCTTTTGAGCGAAGGCGGTACTGTTACACTCTGGCGGGACACACACTATCTTTAACAGACCGATGAGGACAATGACACTTTGAGATTAAGGAACTCTGTGTTCCCAAAGCGGTGCCATGAAAACTGACCCTGAAAGGCCTCTGTAGTGAGGATTTGAGTCAGTAATGGAACGGTCTTGAATGTCCGTCTGTGTGTCTTAATCCCAGATATCATGCTTGGCGACCTCCTGCTTAACAATGAGGGACATTGTTTGAGGGGGAAACAGAGAAAGTTAAAGGCTAAAGGACCCGAGGGGAAAGAGGCCAACGGATAATATGAGAACACAGGGAAAAGTGAAGCACTAAAGATCGAGACAGTAAAAGCCATGTTTAAAAAAAAAAAACCTCATTCGTTTCAATGAGTTGCGTTGACTCAGCGGTGGTGCCGGCAGAGGCGATTTTTGCCAAAGTATGCCGTCATGCATCAAAGATGGAAGCACACGTTTCTGGTAGACGACTTTGTCATGCGAACCCGGTAATTCTGCCGTTCACACACGTCTAGACTATATTAACCACCACATGATAACTTTGCAAAGTTGGCAAATTATTTCCTAATATTATGAACCACTAAGGAGTGTTTTGGCATCTGACAAGCCTCCTAACTTGTGAACTGTCGACTCAAACTGGCATTTGTTAGATTGGATACATTTTGTCTCACTGGTAGCTTCAGAATTACGTCCACACTAAGGCTGGAATCCAAGCCGAGGCCGCGGTGGCAAGTGCTGCGGCTTTGTACACAGGTTTTTATTTCAATATCTAAATGTTAAAGTATGGTGACCTTGTTATAGGTTCATTTTATAAACGTATGTTTACTATCATGCTGCTACTGGATGCTTCAGCTTCCCTCCAGATCGATAAAGTATCTGTCTGTCTATCTTTCACGCTCTACCAGGCGACCTACCAAACAACCTTCTGGTTTTATAGCCCTAATAAAAACACTACACTATCAGTGCATGCATATTTGAAGTCTCGAGCTGAGCTAAATGCTTTGTTTCATTCTGCCGTAGTCAACCACAACAGCGAAAGTAAAAGGATGAAGAGAAAATAATTTCTTTGAACTTTAAAGAGAAACTAAAAAAGGCATGGAAAGAAAGGAAAGAGAACACAGAGTGTGGACAGAAAGAGACCTGTTTGGAAGTGTGCACCTATCCTAATTCACTCTTCCACAGTGGTGCCAGCAGTGCATTTAAATAAGCCGACCGTATATCAGATTTCAGTTGGTTTCTAAAAGCGGCACCTGCACACATCCAGAGATGAAGCCCGGGCAGCAGCGGTCTGCGGGGTGGCAGCAGTTTAAGCAAATGTCCTTTAACGGAAAGGTCAAAGGTTCAATACCGTGACCTGACCACCGGTTCACACATATAGAGTCAACGAGTTACTGAATACTAAACACACGACAACAAAACACGAAGAAAAAGATGCTGACATAACATCTGCTGTCCTGAATAAGTTCAACTTTCCGTGTATGTTAAATATTAATTATTGAAAGAACTACAGCAGATGTAAACAAAACCCTGCGCTTCAACAAATGGAAGAGTACATTCATATTTCATACTAATAGTTTCATATGCATTACATGTGAGAATAGAAAGCCTGCTATGGCTACTCTGCAGACTGCCAAACAGCCTCAGCTCTATGAAAACAAAGCTTGACCAAAGAGAAGATGAAATATTCACGAGAGGTTCTGCATAAATCTGTGAATTTCCTGCAGCTTGCATCATGTTGTTACGTCCACCGAATAAAGAGATCAAAGCGGTTAAACTCAAACTGTCACGGTCACCCGAAATCAGGGAAGTAGGAAGCGACAGACAGAACGGTCGAATCCTCTTCAGTTAGAGTTAAAATCGATCAGATTCACGTGTCAAAGCCTAAAAAGATTCAAGTTGTAAATCAGCTGTGAAAACCAGAAGAGAAAATGTTCTCTGCTCACAAACAAACAGATCAGAACAAGCGTGAATACCTTCAACAAACAGAGACAAACCGTCTGAACTCGCCGAGCTGTGTCTGGCCTGAATCTCCACAGAACAATCAGAGAGAGAATGAATTTCCGCTGTCCCTATATTTGACTACTGTGTTAACTAATGCGTTGGGTCCATCCTGAAAGAATCCATCCCATGACCCTGACACAGCACATAACTTCCTTGTTACTCTCCGGCGTGCATGTGACCTGTCGCAGCTAAAGTAAACACTGAAAAGAAAAGAAAGAAACGACAAACAAGTGAGGACGAAAACAGTTTGTAAAGGTCTGAGTGAGGGTTATATCTGCAGATACAAATCTCTCCCATCGTTCACGAAACATATGACTGAGATTCTTATCGGTGACTAATGGAATGAAAACAAGCTGTCACAGCGTGTGTGGCTCTCTTTCAGTTCCGCCTCTGTCAGAAACACTCAAACAAATACCATCAGCAAACACCAGTACCTGATTGGATTATTGTTTGTCCTTTTATAGTGCTTCCTTAAGAGTTAATCGCCCCTGAGACTGATTCATTGGTGCATTTTAACATAGGAGTGTGTAATCCAAGTCACCTTGTCTGTCGAGCAGCCGTGAAATTCCACCATCACGGATGAAGAGAACCTCAAACAGACTGAAGAAATCCAGCATACTGCTGGAGAGAGAGGGCCTGACAGACCAGCTACTCAAACGTGAAATTTATGGCAAAGTCTGTTGTCACAGCGCTGATTTGGATCATTCTCCACACGACTTTAAACCCCACCAGGAGCGTGTCAGAAGTGTTTCGCACGTCAGATTTTGCTCAGGTTTGGTCATTTTTCCTGGTTCATGTGCTAAACTGTTTTTAGCAAACAGAAGTTTGCACTTTCAAGGACGCTTCTGAAATGGACCGCAGGGCTTCTAGTGGGATTTGAAACATTGACTAAAACTGCTGCGAGTAGCTCTGACGACCGTGGCATCCGTGCACTGTGGACTTTGGCCTTTACATTTACATTCACTCTGTCGGTTGGCTGTTCGCTAACATCTCCCCTTCCTGTTTCAACATTTTCAAAGCTGTTCTACCTGCACATGGTAAAATTGTAACTTCTAACCTATTCATAATGCGTCACCTCATGGAAATTGTTTTTTAAGTCAGTTAACCATTTAGGATGACTTACAAGAAGCCGCCTAACAGGAAGTCTTTCGATAACCTGCTTCGTATAAAGCTCATATTTTACGTTCACATCTGTGTACTAAACACGGATAGTTGTGAGTGTTGGCCTGTGGTGTGAAACAACCCTGCACACAGAGAGGAAATGTAACACCCACAAACAAAGATGCACATACACACACTCCTAATACACCCTGAGGGCGAGTGTGGTAAACGTTGACCTAAAACCTGCTTGTGCACATTTTAATGTGTGTACTAAAACCATCGAGCCCTCCAGTCTGACCTGTGGCAGCAAGTCAGCGGTACGGTGAGGTAAATATAAAAATACACAGCATGCAGTCGACATTGACGTTGATCTTCAAAATAACAACACTTTGATATCCCGTAGAACAGTTTGCAGAAACTAAGACCTGACTTGCCGTTTCTCTGTTTGACTGTGGTTGGTTACTACGAAGAATTCTGGGTTGAATCTTGGAAGCTCAGCAGGAAAGGTGCAACACAGGGGTAATTTGAATATTATAAACTTGATTAAACCAACCTGACTACGAGGCGTGAGTCACAATTCAAGAATCTCTTCTAATGAGGCATTCACACAATACGTAAGATGTGCCAACTCTGAATCTTTAACGATGTAATGTTTGAACAAAAGCTAATGCAAAATCCATGTGAAAGAAAAACAACCTACACGAGACACAGTGTGGTCGGATGTACAGTCTCACTTTCACCTTGTTTGCTTGTCTGTCTATTATTCTGTTTCCACAATGAACTTCCTAACCACCTAACAAACTGACCTAACCATTTAACAAACCTGCCTCTGATTGGGGGTAAATGACAGACAGGTTGGACATTGGTGTGCCTGATCTAACAAATTTGAAGTATATCTATGTAACAACAGTGTCACATCTGACAGGAGACGTTTAAACAGAGGCAGACTCCTACAGTCGCACTCGTTTAAAAAAAACCTTGGTGTGTGGCAGGCAAAACATCTGCTGCGCTCGTGGAGTGGGGCTGCGCGCGCAACCGGTCGATCAGACATAATGAGCTGTTGCTGTGCTTCTGGATGACGAGGGAAGAAAGCGCACGCCCCAATGTGTTTCTACTAGCTTAACACCGATTATTTCAGGCAAAACATTCGAATATTTTTGGCATGATTAATATTAATGCTTCCATTTAGCGAATTAAGTCATTTAAGGGGTAAGTACAAGGAATCAAACCACTCAGAGGGTTGCACTGTGGATCAATCGTGATGTCTTAGCAGGTCACATCAGGCCGGCTGATTCACGTGGTCGTGAATGCAGATAGGTGAAAGGGAAAATAAAGAGAGGCGGCGTAATGGAGAGTAAAAGACGAAAGAAAGCAGCAGGGAAGATGCGAGGTAAAGAGAGGAATCGGGAGGAAAAGAAATGGTGGCGGTGGAGCCAGTGCGGTGCCCTTGAATCAGAAGCAGCAGTTCACTGGCCTAGCCTAGATTGGCTGCTCCTCCCAGGCAAGCCCTGTCAGTGATAAATTAATAAGCACATGTCTTCGGGGGGACGAGCTTTTTCAGGCCTTTCTCCTTCAGGCTTATTTCTAGAACTCTGAAGCAGCAGAACATTCCCCTTTATTTATTTTGACAATGTGAGGGGAGAAAATGAACCATCCTTTTATTTTAAAAGACTTCACAAGAATCTGTTCATCTAGAAATGAATTTAACTATTCAGCCTGGGTTTTCTTTGAAGGCTGGAGACCTGATGAACAGGGCTACAAGAGGGCTACTCAGAGTTGTCTTTTATTTTATAGACCAAACAATTAATTTATCAAGAAAATAATCTGCTAAATATTTGATAATGACAATAATCATGAGTTGGAGGCCTGGACCTCTTCCTATATGTACTGTACAGCTTCACAACAGTGCATTATGCCACCACTACATTTTTTTAAAAGGGTTGGCACGATACGAGCTGTGACACGGCAACAACAAAAAATCCCGAACGCCTACAGTGGAAAACAAGTGCAGCTCTGTGTTGGCGACTGTAGGAGTGGAGCGTTTTGTTTCGGGACATTTGCATGAAGTTTGCTTGGATCCTCTCTGGGTAAACAGTCATACAGCTTCTTTGTTTATGTGTAAATGTCTGCTTGTTGACTTTTTAACAAACAAATAAGCTTGTGTTTTTTCCTGAAAAGTCGAAGAAGAGCTTCAGATTATGACCGGCGCTTAGATAAAACCTTACGAAATGTTGATGGTTGTGCAATTTATTTGCCTGTGGGTTTCACAATTTGCAAGTGAGCTCTATTTTTAGTGCTTGATCTTTAAGTAAAGGTGTGATAAAGGGGATTTTAAGCACACATTAGACCCTCCTACATTTCTCTTGAATATTGTTATTTATAGGACTTATTCCGTCCCTGGTTCTTGTGCTGATTCATGCTTGCAGGCTTAAGTAACAAAGCTTTTCTGTGCACAGGATGGTTTGTGAGTGTGTGGTGTGGTGCAGGCTTTGTGTCTGAAACAACCAACCTGTATCAAATGAAAACTACAAACGGGAGCTTCATTCAGCAAAGTTTCGCTCGTCCCTTGTGTCACGGAGGAACTCGTCATTTTTAACACTCGGGCTATGATCACGCCAAACGTGTTGAATGAATTGTCAGTGCATAAATTAAGGGTGGAGTGTATTAATTCAGCCATCTGCATCATTCAGATCCTGTTTGTCATGTGTTATTTGATGATATGACATTAAGGTATGGTAATAAAGTACATGTTCTAGAAAACTAAAGGAGAAGCTGACAAAAAGTTGAGCAGCTGGAAAGGACGATAGGGGAAATCCAAGACCAAGAAGATCGAGGACGATGCTCAAACTGAGACTAATCTGCCTCCCTGAAAAAAAAAAAAAGGGGGCCAAGAAAACTTTCTGGAAGATTGGCTCCCTGAAGATTTGGGTAATGAAAATCCAATAAAACCAACAAGCAATAATTTGAATTAATTAGCAACATTGCCCACAACGTGTGTCCTGAGATGTTAAAAGGGTGAATTATCTACCGCACTATGAACGACAGCGCAAAATATTTAAATTCATAAAGCCTCATGGTACTTGTGATCATATCTTCATTTAAAATAAGATACCAGTGCATTACACTGCAGCAGAGGTGTGGCTTCAGCTGGATATATCTATTATAAAGTCCAATCAACTCATTTGCCTTTAACTTTGTGACGTTTCTGTCAGGAAAAAGAATAAAAGTCTTTGAATAAAAGCTAGAAAACGTGAATTCTTTATGGACTCTCTGTTTATTTAAAGTTACAGTCAGCTGGTTCTTTATTCCTCCCCGGGGCATAAAATGTGCACAAAGTGTGTCACTGTGATTCCCGACACAGAAATTCGTTTCACAGCCACATCTGCGCATCAGTTGATTAAGTGTGATCCGAACCAGCAGAGCTCGCTGAAGTCGCCGGGCGCGGCCTCGTCTGAGGCAACGACATTGAGCTTTATTGATTTAGTATTGATCTAAATCACGTCTCGCTCTCCAACTCTCTCGCTCCGTCTCATAATGATGGAAATTTCTAGAACGCTGCACAGTAAAACACCCGTTAGTATGTTTCTTGCCTTTGCTGCATTAAAAAAAGATTTCTCTCCATCTGTAGCCTGTATATTCAGTACATGGCTGACGGCGCAAACGAGGAAGTGAGACTACGGCAGATCGATGAGAAATCCCGAGCCTGCGGTTGTAGCTCATCGAATGAACCATCTTCGCTCTATTATGCACAGGCTGAATAAGACTCGAATAACGCAGGACAACTAGCTCGCCCGGGATAGTACAAGTCTTGTCATTTCCATCTGTGAGTGTGTGTGTCTGCAAACAATAGATGAAAACACCGGCTGTGAGCGTGCACTGACAAACGAACAGACAAACAGTGACAAAGAGTTTTCTCACACGCTGTACAGGAAGTGACAGCTGATTTATTTAGATTGTGGGCATTTAAAACATATAGTACAAGTAAAAACTGTGCCAGATGTTACATATAAATATATATCCTCAGACTGTTTGTCATCTGTATTTCTAGTCATTATTTTTTGTTGCTTCATACAAAAAAATGTCAAATTATACAGCGGCGTACAGGCATACTAAGAATTATGCGCTGCGGTCTAATAATTACAGTTAAAATTAACAGCTTGTCTCGCCAAAACTCTCCTGCCATCACCTAATGACATCCGTCTGGCATAGAGGAGATGATGTAAACACCAGCTGCAACAATCCCGTTTATCTCCGAGTACGCACCGTGGACTAGGGCCGGGAATAATTAATTCAAACTAGATGAACACATTAAAGTTTAGATGGAGTAATGTGGATGGAATTTCCTATCAATCTAAATGTAATTTTGTATTGTGATATAGGACGTTATCTAGAACTCCTAATAGGAAAACTAATTACGGATAAAATGAACAGACGGCGACGTCTGTTTTGGGTGCTCTGTGAATTAAATACCTGAATGATAATCAAGGAATTTCTATCAAAACCCTGCAAATCTGACATTGTCATAAAAGGAGTCCTGCTCACTGATTTGAAAAGTTTTCTGCAATAACCAACTCCAACCATAGATACTAAAGGAACAACTTCCTTGGACTTGTGTCGACAACAAAAATGTCAACTGTGCGACTTAAAATTCTTTCATTACCAACAAACCCGCTGGTTATCTTCTCTGTTTTCTGTGGGTCAGGTTGAAAAGCCATGCAGTCCTGTCGAAGTGTCCTTGAGCAAGACACCGAGCTACAAACTGCTCCTGATGGCTGTGACGTCGGTGTGTGAATGTGTTCATGGGTGAACGCTTTAAATAGGCTGCGCTTTATCAGTCTCAATGAGCGGTTGGCACCTTTGCATGGCAGCAGGAGTGTGGTGAGTGGTTGGTAGATCAGAAAGACGCTTTCTGAAGTTCATCCACTTAACTGGACTTACCTTATTAACTGTTCACAAAACAAGCCCGTCTCGATGACGGATGTTTGTTTAGAGTCTGCAAGTCACATTAATTGTTTTCTGTGTTTCTGTGAACAATTATGACATAGATCTGACAGGTGAACGTGCACCTGAATAATAGATGTAAGTATTTTTAGTGCTGTGGTAGTTCTCTAGGATCTGAGGCCTTTTCTGTGATATTCATAGAGAAAGATAACAACACATGAATAAAAGATATTTTCCTCCCCTGTAGAAGCCTTTGTTATTTCAGCTGCCTAATGGACTATCTCCATTTACACAATCTTTGGACCGGGTCAGTGCGGCGCTGCGTGAAACCGCCTTCAGCCCATTTTGGCTTAATGTACATGAGAAGATAATGATCCAGGGCTTCTTGTTAGACACTGACATATCTCTTTCCCTCTGTGCTCTGCATCATGGCGCTTCTATTACACCTTGAAATTAGTCCAATTTATAAATATCAGCTTTTGTTCATTCTATCTTATCCTGCAAAAAGAGCAACAGCCTCATGTTTAATTATAAAAGCTAATCATATTTTGACCAACACAAAGTGAGCTTGTGATTTCCATACAGGTGTGAAGACAAGCAGACGGATTAAATCTGGTGAATTTCTGGCAGCGTGGGTCCAGCTTTAGAGAGATTTGGACCACATTTGGTTTAGCTTGGCACCCGTCCACCGAGTCTAAAACAACCACTCACTGACCTGGCAACAACAATCCCACACTGCAGGCGGCCTGTGTGGTTATGACACTGCTGCGACTGCTATGTGCGTGCGTGTTTTCCTTCCATAGAAAAACTATGGGTCGTCTTTCGTATCTCACACGGCGGGAGGTGGGAAAGTTTTGACACTGCTGGTATGTGCATCTGTGTGATCCTTCACATAAAAACGCTACAGGTCCACTCACTGAGAATGAATGCTAATCGATGCAAAGCCTGCAGCGTCTCACTGATCTTGCATGTTATAGTTTGTTCAACATTTAGAGGACGCCAGTTTTCAAATGAGCCCATCAGATTTTTGCTTGTAGAGAAGCGTCAGGAAACGAGACAGGTTTGACATGCAACACACCGGCTGGAATTGGACCGGGGATGTTGTGGTTACGTGGTTCAGCTATCCGGCTCTGCCAACTAATTGTGCGTCTGCTGAAGTGTTACACAGAGAGGCATTTTCTTGAGAGGACGATGAAATTCCAACTAAAACCAAATGCTATAACCTTCATAGCAGGATTTATTGCAGGGTTCTTGTATTGGACTGCTTTAGTTGAATTAGGTGGATCCAATACTCGCTTCGTACTCACAGCCGAGTGTATTACAACATCAGTCTGAGGGATTTTACAGTAGCTGACTCAACAACGGTTTTACTAACATTTCTCCAACATCAGCATCACTGTAAAGTTGACCTTTACTCCAGCTGGTCCATAGACTATATGTGCTTTCTCTTACACAATAACCGCCACTGTTTTGGCAATAGGTTAAACTTTACTGAGCTACGGGACGGTTTATACATAAGCCGCACAGATAAGAGCACATAGATCATGTGGATTCTGCAGTTTGAATTCGACTTGTTTGAGTTGTTGTTGTTGCTTCTGCTGAGATATGAGAGAGATTTTCTGGCTCTTTACATCAAGTCAATCAAGTTTCTCACTTAAACCTAAAACTTAAATTTACTGGTAAAATCAGATTGGATAAACGCAAACTAAATAAACCCAACATCAATAATGCCGACTGACAACTTTTATTGTCAGTCAAAGGTGGGTTAGGTGACTCTGGAGAAACCCAATATCCTGATAAACGCTGTGATATTGTGAGAACCACAGCACAGCCAGTAATGTAACCGATGGTAGCTGTGTTGTGGGTTAGCAAACTGTCGCTAAAGTTGCTGCCAACAGCAGACAGCGACAACAACAACAACACGTATAAACATCCGCAAACTAGCAACTTAATATTACTTGACGCACTAATCCTGGCTGAAATAACGAGTTAAGTGTTGTGTGGCCCGATCGCATCCGCTTCACATTGTTCCGCATGTACAGGAGCAGCACGACGACGGCAAACTGCGAGGAGACGTTTGCTACATTTAGAAGAAGTTTAATGGATTAGAATCACGTCACCTTGAGTCTCTAACCGAGTTTATCGTGCAAATTAAAAGATTTGTAATCAATGTACCTGAAATGTGAAACAAAAACAAAAATATAGTAATAAATGCCTTTTCTTATTATGATCTCTGTCTGTGCGATTAACAGTCCGAATTATTAATGACATAGAAAAACAACAAACTGTTTGAAATGTCTGATGAAAAATAAAGTAATCAACAGGGATGTAACGATGCATCGTGACACGATTAAAAATCGGTACAGATGCGTGACGATTCGCATTGGTTGACAGAAAAAATGAATTGCGATTCTTTGCGAATGCGAGAGAAGTAAGATATGTTCTTTTTCTTCTTTTTTTAAAAATTAGAAATAAGTTACATTATCTTAAAAAAGTAAATATTGCAAGAGACTGTTCACCAGTTAACAGATTAAAAATCGTATAGTGAACAAAAAAATTGTGAACCGTATCGAGTCGTAAATTGAGTGTACATCCCTAGTAATCAAAAACAAACAAACAACAAACAAACAATCAATATTTCAGCTTTCGGCTCGACAATGTTACAAAATTAATTTCCCAGGAATCAGAGACAGTTACTTAGTTTGATCATATATTACTAACATGTACCGTCATTGTTCCCCTTTTTCACAAGTCACTCACCCTATGTGTCTTAATGCAACATCACAGGAGGATGTAAATATTTTGCATGCATGTCAGGATGCACATTAATGTGACTGTGTGTACTTTAGTAATAACGTTACATGGCACCATCCACCCTGAGTCGGTGGTGGCCTTCTTTGCCATTGCGTGCTGGGGCAGCAGTTTCAACTCCAAGTCAATACAGTAGCTATCGAACTGGCTTGTGCAACACATAAGTGAAATTTTCTCATGCATGCATACTGCACTTTATACAATCAGTGTATTCTCTGTACAGTCTCTCAAAGACTAAATTCTTCATAAGGTTTACATTAGATTTACATACTGCATAGTTCACTGTTACTTGGTTTTATTTAACTACTATCTCACTTACCGTTTGGGAGCTGCGGTAAAAACAAATTCCCTGCGGGGATTAATAAAGTACTTCTGATTTTACTGTCACTGGTTTTATTCAACTGTTATTTATACATGTGTATAAATATGTATATAGTGTTAAAAGAGGATATATTGGTAAAGTTTTTGTTTTCTTGCTATCACTTACTATCTCACTTACTGTTTAGGAATTGCCGTGACAAAACTATTTCCCTGCGGGGATTAATAAAGTCTTTCTGATTCTGATCTGACGTTGCACTGTACCGTCATTGTTCTTCTTTTTCACAATATGTCTTAATGTAACATCACAGGAGGATGTAAATGTTTTGCATGCATGTCAGGATGCACATTAATGTGAGTGTGTGTACTTTAGTAATAACGTTAGAGGAGAGCCCAATCCTTTCTAAGTCGGTAGCTGGTGCATACGATTATGTAACGTGCAGAGGATTTCAGAGAGAGAGAGAGAGAGAGAGAGAGAGAGAGAGAGAGAGAGAGAGAGAGAGAGAGAGACTAGAAATGAAACCGATGCCTGTGTCACACACATCCTTTAAAAAAGACTCAACTATCAATATATTGCACATAAACATGGATTGATCTTTAGAACATTCCTGCACATACAGTTTGAGCTGGAGCATCTTAATGAAATAAAAACACAGCCAAGAGAAAAAGAAAAAACGAAACTACAGCTTGTAACACAGGATGTGTGTGTGTGTGTGTCGTCTGCAAAACGTTTGAGTACACACACACACACACACACACACACACACACACACACCCGTCAAAACCAGGTGATTCTGAATTTACACACAGCTACAGCCCACAGACAACTGTATTAAATATCTGTGACACTAAAAAATAAGCAGAGCTGCTCAAGTCTGAGTCGTGACATTCACTAAAACTATTTTAATTTAAATATTTAAGCCGGGTTTTTTTTGCCGAGTTTTAGCTCCGCAGCCACACCGAGGTGATGGAGCTGCCTCCCCCCGTTAGCAAGCCGTTAGCAAGCCGTTAGCTCCCCCCGATGAACACAAACGGAAGAAACCGTGAACACTTCACTGTTTCCCGCCTTTAAAATAATAAAAACACACGACTAACAGGAAGGTTAAATTCACAAACAACCTCCAACACGAGCTATAATTAATTAATTAATTAAATTAAACACGTAAAAAAAAAAAACAGCCGTTGGTTAGCCGTTAGCTTAGCTCGTTAGCTAGGCTAGGCTAATCTACGGTGGTAGCTTACCGGGTCAAAACAGACAGGAACGCGGGGGCAAGATGCATCAATCTCGGGGTTGGTGTTTTTTTTCTGTAGCCGACCGTCCTCGGAGAGACGACAACTCAAAGCAGACGGAGTGGAGCTATCGTCGGGAACATTGCAAGAAGACACTGGAATATAATGTAGTTCCTGTTTTAAGTCGGACTGGCTCGGATGCCCGTTTGCAGGTCGTTGCTTAGCGAGTCTGTCTCACACACACACACACACACGAACACGAACACACACGAACACACACTCACACCCTCAAGGGACGAACCTGCCAAATACTGACCCCGCCTCCTTCACTGTGAACACAGCGGGAGACAGCTGCCAAATACTGACCCCGCCTTGCAGACTATGCAGAGGCAGCTGACTAAAGACATGCACGAGAAAATGTTAAAGAAAGAAGGACCCTTATAGATAGATAGATAGATAGATAGATAGATAGATAGATAGATAGATAGATAGATAGATAGATAGATAGATAGATAGATAGATAGATAGATAGATAGATAGATAGATAGATAGATAGATAGATAGATAACATAAGAATAAAAATATAAAGAACAAACTATACATAATAAAATATCAAAATAGCTATCGTAAATAAAATATATTGTGCAAAAGCATATATAACAGTTTAGCAGTATTGATTTAGTGCAAAGTAACAAAGGAGAAATGTGCAGTGTCTGTAAATAAAGTAGATAAAGTAATTAAATAAAGAGGACTGGGTTGTTACAGAAAAAAGGCTCCTTATAGGAGGCTCCTTCTTATACATTGTTCAACAATGGTCTGTCTCGGACACCTCCCCACTGATACAGATAATATCACAACATTCCTTTAGTTGGTTTTCTGCTCAGTAATGAGCACTATGTTTTATATCCTCATGGTACTAGCCTGTCTCTCCTGTAGAATGTGTAGTTGGACACTTTAATTAGATCAATTAAAGTTACCTTTTCATTATTAAACCCACTTGGTTAAACTGAAATTCACACTGCTATCATAAACTTTTGTTTTTCCTCATCCATAAATTTACTTTGAGTATTATTTATGAAACCACAGTCATGCAAAGATAGTGTTATAAAAACTAAAACTATTATTATCACCAGGCTTCTTCCAGTGCAGGAGACATGCAGTATTATAACTGATGTTATAATACTGCATGTCTCCTGCACTGTGTCTGCCATAAATCAGCTGGTATATACTGACACCTGCTGGACTGCTTGCCCCACAGCAAGCAGTCCAGCCCCCCTTACTCTTTTACATGTTAAACACATGTTAAAAAATGAATCAGAGGCAAACATGAGCTGCTCTATAGACACTTTATTGCTGCTTTTATTGTTTTACACTCAGTGGAATGTTGAACTGTGTTTGGTGGGCCGGTCCAAACACTCACCCTCCCAAATATCTGTTACCAAACCAAGATTTAAATAGCAAAAAAAAACAACAACTATAATGCAGTAATACAATATACATGACACTATAAACTCTCTAGGTGAATTGATTCTCACTAACATATAGGCTATAGTGGTCCATTTACAAAATGCTTCTTTATATATATTTATATATAAGATATAAAACAAGAGTAATGCACATTCTTCAAAAGGTAAAGAAAATGTGGTGCTTTTGTATATATATTTATATATATATGCAGATGTAGTGGTGGGTGAATTCTGTTTGGTGGCAACAAAACAACACCCAGCAGTCATTGTTACAAAGTGTATCCACGGCATACAAAACACGTCTGACAGTATTGTTCAGGAAAGATAAGATAAGAACACCCGGGCAGGGCTGCAGGAGACGGTGAAATCATGAGCAGGACGAGGTAAACGCCTGCCATGTATCTAAATATATGCTGTCATGTGATTAATGAGTGTTGTTTTGTATGTAGACAGAAAGTGTGATTCAGAATGATGGAGTTTTCAGCCGAACTGTCTTATTTTTAATGCTAAAAGACGTAACAACTTGCTCGATTTCCTAATAATCTGTATTCTTCTTATTGTCAACAAATCCCTCGATCTCATATATCTTATTCCTCCACACCGAGGAGTGAGCCACGCTGTTGCACCGGTCGATGTAGTTCTTCATCACCATAAACTGTAGTTTATTTGGTAAATACTCCAGAACTCCAAATGTGTATTAATCCGCAGCTAAAGGTAGTCCCAAAACAAACACAAGATGTTGTCGTTGTTTGAGTGACGTTTGCTAAAAACTACAATGCCCAGTTGTTTTAGGAAGTTATTTAGTCGTGAACCTGTATTTAAATATTTACATCTTAGACAGGTTAGGCAAGTTTAGACATGAACTGAGAGACACATTGTTGATTTGATATATTTTCATGGGAATTTGTTGAGCACTAACAAAAAGGCAAAATATCACTTAATCTTTGAGGAGGCTGTCATCTGTAGTTATGTTGGCAGTTTGCATGAGATATCGCTTCATTACACGTTTATTTCAAGAGGTGGAGCTAAAATATCTTTCAACTAGTGAAAATATAGAACAGAAACTCATTTGTTGATGTAAACTGCAGACAGTCTGACTCTCGTGGTGTGTTTAATCATCATTTTTAATGATCTGCGATCCACAGACTGTACCGTTTGTAGGAATGGCACAAATTAACTATTTATATATGCTTTAATATCTATTGAAGCTACACACCCTGTCAGTTAATTCAATAAATTTTACAAAACGGGTGTTGCAGCAGACTTAATGTGTTTGTTTGACACATGTGACTAGCGTGGACAGGGTAAACACACGCACACACGCACACACACACACACGCACACACAGTGGTAGATCTCCTCTATCTGACTGAACAATAGAAACTTCTGTATTACATGTAACCGCACACCTCTCCTCTACAAATCCAGAGAATCTGATCCTCTGAGCGCCTTTATTCATCACTGCATTTTTCAACTACAACCACTTTTTAAAAAAACAACAACTGCATTCTACTAATATATCTATCAGATTGAATACAGAGTAGAGAAAACTTTAACAGTTGAAACACCCACGCTGTTCTCAAAGGAAGTCTGCCCCTTTTTCTTCAAAATGACACATTCTTACACATTCTTCACTTTGAAAGAAGCCTAAAAGCCAAAGCAGAAGAGAAGTCCCTTAAAGTATTTAACTGAACAAACCTACAACTGTTTGAACACAGATGGTGGTGTCCTGCCCACTATTCGACAAGTATAACTACAGTTGTAAAGACTGGATTGGTGAGTGAACTGTTACTAGACCGATGGCCGACTAAAACGAGCTCACCAGCTTATATACGAACTAAAGATATCTCTTAATGTGCTCGACAGATCTCAGGCAGAAGAGGGAGAAGTACTGTTTGATTGCAGGTTACATCTTGTACTTCGCAAAAAACAGTCCTGGTGATACTGGCGTCTTTTTTTTTTCTCTTTTCGTTTGTCTCACTCGATCCACGTGGGCTGGTCAGCCGAGGTTTTTAGGCTTCGTACACCCTGAGGAAAGGAAAGAAGGAACACAAGTTAATTTCTCTGTTTTCACTCCTTTGGTTGTCTTCAGTTGTTCCCTGAAGGACACAGGTTTAATCACCCTGTAACCCATAGAGTCCCTGTGGAAATTTCCTTTCACACTCAGCAAAACAATGAATCTCTGCCCCCTTCACAGGCCTTTTGTCTGGAGCTCGCCCTGACCTGTGACCTCCCCATGATGGCTGTAAAGTGAGGGGTGAAATTTAAATAAATCAATGAAGTTTTACAGAGAAACCACAAGATGTGATTTACACATGTAGGCTGTGTGCATCATGGGTGTGCTCGAAATCTAAGGCTGACATAAGCTATGAGGCTTTTAGTGTCACTTAGTAAATCACAAACCTGCAATAACTAATTTTTGGCCACATGGGGGCAGCAGAAACAGCCTTTTTATGCAGCTAGTTCATATACAGCAACATTATCATTCATTTGGAGTCACGTTTATATAAATAAGTGTTGCATAATCATAATCAATATCAATAATAAGCTTATTTTACTAACTGCATTTACTAGAGCTAACTAGAAAAGCCAAAATAAAAAAATATAAATTAAATTGAAGGAGCAGTGCTATGAATTAGTGGCATCTAGCAGTGTAGTTGCTGCTAGTTTGAAGGAGAAACTGTGGTGGCTGCAAAATGTGCTAAAAATGCGAATTATTTTGAGCTTTAGTTTGTCCTTTCTGGGCTACTCTAGAAATGCAGGCACATCTGTAGATATAAAAGGCTTATCTAAGGTAATAAAAACATATTTTTAGGTGATTATAAACTAATGAAAAGATAGTTATATATATATTCTGTACATAGAGCACCTTAAATCTGACACACTGGACTGAAAATATAGCTGAAATAAAACAAGTCTAATGTCTTGTTCTGTTAATTGAGTTAATAAGATTTATTACCTGTGCTTATCTTTCCAGATGCGGAACCATTTGACCAAGTTCTTGGTGCTCTGAAGTTTGGGATGAAGACAATACTCCTGCCCTTTGAACCGAGCCACGTTCTCCATCGTCACGCTGAGACGGAAAGCAAAGAAGAAGAGACAAAGAAACAACAAAGAAAAACACACGTTAGAAAGTAAAAGAATCTAATACTGTAAATATATAGATTAACACATTGACTGTCCAGTAATTTGATTACGTAACACTTTCATTAGGTTGCACAATATGTTGCCTTCAAGCGTCTGAGAGAAGGTTGGGATCGACTCCAGGAGCCAACCTGCAGTGTGACTTTTGTATGAAATTCAATGGTTGAATAGAGTAAAAATAGCGATTCGGGGGCTATTTCAAACCATCTGAAAGCCAGTCTGAGTCATCTGAATAGAGACCGGCCAAGTTGTAACACATTTTACCCATTTTTGCCCCAAATTTGAGCTTCTATTCTAAACCGCCCTCAATAACATTTCCGCGGTTAAATGCCCCTCTCGATTCAAAAGATCAGCTTGTGCGAGGCGGCCGGTTATTTGGCAATGGACTAATATTATGGAGCTGCCACTGAAGAATGTGACATCTAAGCTCATTGAATCAATTGGTCTGTCTATAACCCTCTACATAAGGCAACGGTAGAGACAGTCTGCCTGCATGTGGCATATTCACACCAAACAAGAGAAATGTGGGAAAAAACACCCACCATGCCATCGGGCCTCTCCATCTCCTGACACACACTCAAAGGCTCAGCAAAGCATGAATGTTAAACGAGTTGACTACAAGAGAAAAGACTCGACTTCTCAATAAAAAACGCCGCATTCAACAGAAATAAAGATTAGATTAAAGAGTTTTGCATCTGTTTTCCTGCTCATTCAGTCGTCACTTTGATTGGCCATTGAGGTTTAGCCGGGCAGCTGTGCACGCTTTGTTATGGAGGAACTGAGCTTTGAGTGTGTCTGACACCTTCATGTGTGCATGCCAATGGATTCATATCTGCAAGGCTGTGAAGAACGCACCCTGAAACTTTAGGAGAGGTGAAATCTGACCAAATTATTGTTTTAATTTGAGCTTCAGTTCCTCCTCATTATATTTCACCTGGGAAACTGAAGTGCAAAGGCTCTATTAATCAGCTAATATGTTAAGAAAAGGTTTCATCAGCTCAGGAAACGTTGCAAGAAACAAAGAACAAAGAAAAGAAGCGATAGTAGCATAGTGTAAAACTGCAAGAAAAACACAGAAAGAGGCACCAGTAAGAAAAACAAAGAGTGATAGCAATAAAAAGAGGGTGATAAATGACATGAAGGTGAAAGAATAAGATGAAGTGGACATAAAAGCACTTCATGGACAAGAGAAAGAAAGACGAAATGGAGAGAGATTCGGGGAAAACAGGGACGTTTCGGAGCTCTTAGCGTATGTGTGTGTGGTTAGGAGTGGTCGCTCTGAATGCCAAACTGGGTGCTCTAAGCCAAACTGCCACAACAAATGCCAGAGGGGGGACTCTCTCGCTCATTTCTCTCCCTACTCTCTTTCTTTTCTGTGGCTTTCCGGAGCCCGCTGAGGCTCATTTTTCATTGGGCACCAGCGGCTGGTGGCCCCCATCTCATGCTAATAGAGCAGCCTTAAATAATGGCTGTACAGCGGGTAAAACACACTCACACAGAAACAGACCTGTGAGTCCATGTAGGCCAATCCCAGTGTGGCTCCTGTGTGAATGCACAAACACTGTGAGTTTGTGCATTCACACACACACATAGACACACATCACCACATACTGTACACACATAATCACAAGTTTGAAACACTTTTAACAATGTTATTGTGACTTTTATATAAATCTAACTTGTGCACAGACAAGATTCAACTTACTCCAGTTACTTTACTGGTTGGTCACATTAAAAAAATCAACTTTAAAAACATTAAACATACAACTAATGATACATTTTTCAATTTAAATTCATTTCTTTTATTAATTGACTCATAATTTCACAATAAAATGTTAGAAAATAGTCAAATAAAATAAAACAGCTCAGTCCAACATCTGTAAATTGCTTCAAATCTTCAAAACAAATACTTAGCAACATAGCAAATCCTCATGTTAAAGTAACTTAACCTTGCACATTTTACAGAAAATTTGCTTTAATAGAACTGCTGCAGATTAAGTTTCTATCCATTAATTGAGCAGCAGACTAATTGTTTCAGAAATGTTTGGGATCGTTTTGTCTTTTAGTTCAAATTTTAGTGCAATTTATGTGGTGTTATTGTTGCTATCCACCCAAATGTCCAAACATATAGCTACAGAAGAAATACGAACCCAATCCATGTAGATTTTCATGAATCATTACAGTAAAAACATCTTTTATTTTAAATTAAACGGTCAGATTGGACCATTTTTCAGTCAAAACATCTCGTTACTAATTTCAACAAACTTGTGGCAACATTACATCGACTCACATTCATTAACTGGAGGTTCTGAAGCTAGAGGTGATGTACAGCAATGGGCCACAGGTTGTAAATGATCCCTGGGCTGCTGTGGTGAGCTACCTTCATCCAAACCTTATAATAACCACTAAACATTACATCTGATACCTAGTACTAGTAGTAGTAGTACCTAGTACACCTGAAAGGCAAAACATCACAGTGCCGCTGTGTTAAAGTGCATTCTCTGTGTGATATTGTCATCTGCCAGCAGGCGGCAGCAGAGTTTGCGCCTCCACTCCTGGGGAAGACTGACCAAACATCCCCATCTGGCAGTCCCTTCATGTCCCTCTGACACAAAACTTCAAATGAATTCCTCACGGAAATCGCAGCTCACGTTACGAGCCATGTTGAGACCCGATCCCCAAGAGCTGGCTCGAGATCACAGTTTTAAAAAAACAACAAACTTCATACTGTATAATGTAACTGTCTGTGTGAGACGCAGACTACTTCTGAGGGTGTTTGGACCCCCTTTAGCAGGAAAGACCTACTTTCATTAAACATAATAGCTGACTGTCTGCTCAAGCTGAGATCTGTTGGGTCAAAGGTCGGATGGCAGAGAGAGAGTAGGTGGACGGATCAAACAGACCCAGTCAACCTAAGTGAGCGTACACATTTTAAATGAGATTTTGTATGAAATAATACATACACAGACAGATACACTGAAAGTTCTGGGAGGTTTTGGAAACCTCCTCTCCGCTCCTGTCTGCGGGGTGTAATTAAATCATCAGTTTAATATCATGCTGTTAATCCTCCAAAGTGCTTTAAGCACAGATGACAGGATGTTTTGATGATAGCTCCACGGCTGCCAGATATTTTTATGGTATTTTGGAAGACTGTCACGGCACAGTTACAATTGTACAAATATTGTGATAATAGGACTCTTAGCGAGGAAGAAGGGAAGGAGAAGTAGAAGAGAGAAACAGAGGAAAAGGGTCGAGGGATCAAGGAAACAAAGGAGGGAGACAAAATGAAGCTGGAACTCACAATATCATCTTCTCTTGGCAGTACGGGTGTTTGGGTTTGATCTCCAGCTTCTGTACATCCTTGTATCTGATCTTTGGTCCTTTTCTGGTGCACCTACACTTGTAGGCTGTTGAGAAGAATCAAACACACTCATGTCAGACTGACTTTAACCATCAATGAACTCTTAACGCTGGATATTCACCGGGTGTGACAGATCACTCTCAGAATAACCTCCAGCTATGAAACTGACGCAGACATCGAAGAGATAGAAACGTTAATTCTTCGTGATTTGACAGCAGACTGGCTCCAGTTTATCTTTAAAGCGCACACACACACTGACACACTGGATTACCAGTGCCAATATTTAACTCGGCTGAAACACAAACACTGTTTGTTCCAGTCAGCTCCTTAAATCATGAACTAATACGACGCGGTAAATGTTTTAAACACAGATTAAGTCGCGTTTAAACAGAACGAAAATAATAAATAGATTTTAACTCCAGCTCAGTTTAGCAGGGATGATTTATGAACCCACACCAAATGACAGAGAACCTGTAGCTTCAGAGTAAACAGATGCATGCACTGACAGTCTTCTTAAGCATCTACACGTTCATCTTCCTGAGCCCCACGCTGACTTCACGCTGCTAAATAAAGGAGGGGAAATGAGTTTTGCTGGGTTGTATATTTGCGATGGGAGGTGATGACCTGGATAGTCCAAGGTTTCCCTCATCCATCACCTGCTATCTCCTGGTCCTGTCCTCACCGCCGGCCACTAAATCTGTCACAGGTCCCACAGTGTTGCCAGCACAAACACACACACACACACACACACACACACTGGACAACAAGGGCCAATAAACCGTGGACACTGAGGTTCATGTGGAGATTTTGATCGAGGTAAACGGTTCAACGCTTCAGGCTATGGGAAGAAACAAGTCTCCTCCATAAAGACACCTGATTACTCAGGTGATGACAATAATATAATATTTTAATATAAGCTGATGGTGATTGGTTTGCAGCAAAACTATGGTTCTATGAACTATGAAGCGAAATATGCAAAGACAAATAACGCCCCAGAAAAACAGAGCTATCCAGTTTTTCCTCACAATTTATCATTCCAGGTCCAGATTTGCAAGATTTTTCCTTTTTGAAATCTCTTAATTTTCAAATAAATAATGTTATTTTATTGCATAAATTCCCTCCAGTCCTCCAAACCTCCCTCCTGCTTCCACATGGCCCCCACGAATATTGGCTTTTAAATGATCTCAGCTACATATGGTGAGCTTCACTTGTCTTGCCAGACACACACACAGTCGCAGAGTGTTGTTCAGGGTGGCTTGTGAATGCCAACTTAAGGCTCAGGATGAGATCAGCTTTTCAAACCACACTTGCATTCGTAATTATGTTTTCATGGATATGAACAGGTGAAGTGTGATCAGACAGGCAGTATGTGGCACATTTTTCCCACTTTCACTCACACACCTTGACTTAATTGTTGTTTTCACACTGTGTGATAGAGATCTGGGGATCTTTGACACCAACTTCACTCATCTTTCACACAAACTCTGGATATGAGGACTTCATTTGCACTTAATTCCCTTCGTGCACACATAACAGTGCAAATGTCTCCACCTATTAATTATTATTCAAGTTACATCATCACAGCTTCAATGCAAAAACAACCAAACTTGTAGACAATCATTTTAAAAACATGTATTACCTTCTGCGCTCAGGACGTATAAGGCCACCACTAGCAGAAGTAGCACCGCTGTGCACCGATGCATGTCTTCACAAGTTAAGCAAAAATGTTTTTTTCCTCAAAATCCGAGCTCTGCAAACGGTCACACAAAAAAACAACCAAACTCTTTCGATGCACAAATAAAATCCACTTGCAGAAACTGAAGGGGCAGTTTGGCTTTTCTGCTTCTTTTTTTTTTTGGACTCCCTTTGAGCGCGGATCAGTCTGTGCGTCCTGAGCGCTTGGATGAACCTCCAATCAGTCGTTTAGCTCTTTCTCTCTCTCTCTCTCTCTTACTGTGAAGAGGCAGGCAGCAGCTCCCTCTTTTAAAAAGCAGCCCGCTGTCCCCTTCTCATTAATATGCACAGCCAGACAGCGAATCAAACACTTTGTGGCCTGCGAGGGAGAAGTGGAGAACATGGAAAGGGAGGGAGGGGAAGCGAAAAAATACACCAGAAATACAAATATTGTTTACCACAACGAGGCTGCGGTGACGTCTGAGCTGTTGTTTTGGATGATGTGAGGCTGTCACTGCAACCTTTCAGCTTCAGGCCTGATCAGGACTGACACAACACGGATGAGATGACTGGAAGATTAATCACACAGTTATAAGTTAAATATTTCTATGAAATTCTGTGATGGCTTTTGTGCGTCCGGTTATGTGGGTCAACACCTGAATCCTTCATGTCCTGCAACAGGTCTTGAGATAGTTATGAAATGGTTTGCTTGGAAAAAAGCAGAGGTGCTAGAAATAGTTTGGCTACATGGGGTTGTCATGGCTACGGGGGGAAAATAAAATAAATTAAAATCAAAACTATTAAATTCAAACAATTCCTACGAGAGAGGATCAAGAGACAACTTCCATGTCTGTGAATTGAACATGGACGTGCCACAAACTGCAGTTCCTCTAACGTCCACCTGAGGCTGGCTCCAGCAGTGAGTCAGTCTCCATAAGTCCCCATGTTTCACAGCAGAAATAAACATGTTTACAGCCTGGTACAAAAAACAGTTTTGGTCTCTGTAGCTAATTTCCCCGTTCATGACAACTGTACTGAGGGTGAATTTATATACAACTCACCTGCTCACATTATATTAAGGCTTAAAGTTATGCAGAAACAACAGCTTGGCTACTATGATTGACAGGTTTCAGCAACCAGGTGTCGTTCAACCCACCTCAGCTCCACTAATGCTTATTTTTGGATTCACCTGGAGCTGGTGGAGGAATATCAAGATAAAGACAGTAAAAAACATGGACGTTGTATTTGTGACGTCACCCACGGCCCACACTCTTCATAATGCATTACATTACATTACATTGCATTTAGCAGACGCTTTTATCCAAAGCGACTTACAGAGGAGGACATAAGCTGAAAAGGTGTAAAGGAGCACAGAGTAGTTTGTTAGTTTTGTTAGTTTTGTTAGGCAGGGAAGCATTCTCGAAACAGAAAGGTTTTTAGAAGTTTTTTGAAGGTAGAAAGGGATGTTGCAGTTCTTGCAGCCGTTGGTAGGTCATTCCACCATTTGGGGACGACCACAGAGAAGAGTTTAGAGTGACCTCGCTTTGCGAGAGGCGAGGGTACAACTAGACGGTTTGTATGAGCTGAGTGTAACGCCCTGGTCGGGACGTGAGCCTTGATTAAGACGCTGAGATAGGCATCATAATGCATCAGTTAAAGTGTTAATATAATTTAAATTAGACTCAGTTTTAGTCTCTAATTTCTCCTTTCGTGACAACTGCACTAAAGGAATCAACATACTGTATATATGTTTTTATTTGGTAGCCTATATGTGTGTGTTGATCGAGATAAATTACAGATATTGTGAAAATACACAACAGAAATTGTTCATCTCACTCGCTGATCCTCTGTTCTGTTCTGCTGATATGAATAAATGCAGCCATTGTATCTGGAGACGTCATCAGACTGAACCACTGGCCTGTAAGAGATAGCCCTGAGAAGAAGGTCTGACCCCTCCTATCTGGGACACTGTGACCACGGGATCAAACCAGAATTCATCACTGTCCTGCATCATGAGGTAAATGCTTGTGTGTGTGTGTGTGTGTGTGTGTGTGTGTGTGTGTGTGTTCACCTCCCTGCCATGAATACTGGTGCAATCAGCTTCCGTCATCACTCAAACCAGTGGCCATGAAATGTCTGTCTGCACCATGGACCTGCGTACACAGTTTGTTCACAGTGGGTATCTCGTCCTAGCATGTGCGTCTGTAAAACGTGTGACTCTGCAGGTGACATGCATGTGCAGTCTAGACTGTGTGCAAATAAACTGTAAATCTATCTTAACATGCTCTCAGGAGAGGCTTTTAAAACTTAACTTTTCTACCATAAAACACCAGATGGGTACGATCTCCTGTAACGCTTTACGGCACTATGTCACACACCACCAACTATTTCACTGATTTAGGAAACTGGATCATATTTTATGGAGAAACTGTCCGGGCTGTGACCTCAAAACACCAGAGGAGTGTCAGCGTTTGGACCACCAGGAAGAAGAAGAGGAGGTTTTTAGGCCTGAGCCACAAGGGAATGCTGATGGGGAGCGGAGCCAGTGTCGTGTTAGAACCGGAGCTGCCCAGGAACCGGGCTCAGCAGCCTCTATGGACATGATGGCAGAGGCGAGGAGAATGAAGAGGACGTTAATGGAGAAGGCTAAGAAGAGAAAAGGAGAGAGTGAGCGAGCAAGAAGCCGCCAGACAAGAGTAAATGTGGGACTGACTTTTAGTGGTTGGTGAGAGCTTGGTGAAATAAAAGGCTGAAAGACAGACGCCGAGCTGGACTGACTGCTGCTGGACTAGTCGCTGATATCAGCTGCTGCTGGACTAGTCGCTGATATCAGCCGCTGCTGGACTAGTCTCTGATATCAGCCGCTGCTGGACTAGTCGCTGATATCAGCTGCTGCTGGACTAGTCTCTGATATCAGCCACTGCTGGACTAGTCGCTGATATCAGCTGCTGCTGGACTAGTCTCTGATATCAGCCGCCGCTGGACTAGTCTCTGATATCAGCTGCTGCTTGATCATAAGTCATGTAATCAGAACAAATACACGTGAACAGCTGTCTGTATTTACCACAGTGGGCTTACTTTATGAAACTTCTGAAGAAACCAAGGAGTCTGGTCTAAACTTCCATCCTTCCTCCGGCCCTCTGGTTATATTGTAAGCGACAGTAGGACGTGACGTCATCTCCCCTTTACAGCAAACCTTGACAGATGAAGACGTACGTGACCCCTGCGGGACATCGACGCCGTGTGAATCCATCTCACATCCGTCTGATCTCGGGATAAAAGACGTCGGCGAGCTGTCTGTTCCAGTCTTCGGCTGAAGTGACTGATAATCAGTCAGACATCTTTTGGTCTTCATCCATCAGATCACTTCAGCTTCACTGAGTTACAAAGGAAAAAGACAATGAAGGCAGCGATAGGAGTTAAGTAAGTTGAATGAATTCGGCCAAAAGGCATCTGTCTGGAGATGACGATGAATGTTACATCATTTGTCATCGTTAATCAGTCGAAGATGGCGCTGTAGAGACGGGTTAGGAACATTTCTTTGGTTTGTTTAATGATCGCTGAGCAGAACCTCACTGAAAATATCTCATCATTGTATTTACTTGTGTTTATTCCTATAAACAGAGACAAACTCAAACATACAGAAGCTAAAACTGTGGAGGCTCTGTTGCTCTTTTCTTAGCCATGTTACTACTCGTACTAACTTTACTACTTGTACTTTTTTTTACAGATTTATAGCGCCCAGAGGATGAACGATGCCCTGATGTTTCCTCTAGCATCACCACGAGGTTCAAATTAGTGAAATGTTTGAGCTACTGGATGGTGGAGCACATTTATCCCCTCAGGATGAACTATAATAACTTTGGTGAGCCAGAGTTTTCCACTAGCAGCACTAGCAGCACCAGCATCATCATCATCAGGCCATTGTCCAATGCTTTGGTTTATGGGGCACTGCAATGGTGCAGTGGTCAGTAGTCCAAAGACATTTGGCCCTCCCACAGTCTAAGGGCATGCAGGTTAATTGGTTAATTGACTCTAAATGAGATGAATGAATGGTTCTCCATATGCCAGCTGGGATTGGCTCCAGTCCTTGCGACGGATGGACGAATAACTAATGACAGGCTGCCCTTTTTTGTAAATGTTGGCATACTAACATGCTGAGATGGTGAACACGGTAACATTATACATGTGAGCATGCTGACTCTCAAGGCACGATCCTCCCAGAGCTGCTCAGCACGGCTGTTTGGAAAAATTTGGCATGACAGAAGCTGGACGTTTTCAACCATTCATCCATTACTGCGAGCTGTTCGACTTCTCCTCATGCTTCCAAACATTCTCGCATGGCATTATCATATGAAACTTTGATATACCAGTAATTTACAATAGAAAACATAATATAAATCCTTTTGCCAGCCTGAGGCATCACCATGAATTTAATTCTGGCACTAAACACTTCAAACTCTGACACTTTTTTCCTTCACTTGATCAAGTCAGACAGCTGTTCTGTGAAAGTATCTGCCAGCCTGTCTGGCCCATCGCTCTGATTCTTTCAACACGACTGAATTCATCACAAAGTGAAGGACTCTGTCTCTTACACACACACACACACACACACACACACACACACACACACACACACACACACACACACACACACACACACACACACACACACACACACACACACACACACACACACACACACACACGTCTTATAATACACAAACCTGGACTGTTTGCTCGATTGTAAACTCCATTTGTCTCTGCGATCTAACCTGCACTGCGTCTAATGGCTTTTAGTGGACTTGTACAGTTTACCCCAAAGTCAAACATGGCAGAGGGTGTGTGAGTTTGACATGATATGTGCTACAAGTGTGTGAAGAGACAGTGAGTACTTTTGTGAGTGATGTGTTGGCAGCATCTTGATATTTAAATACAGAATAAAGTCGATTTTCAGTTTGTTTATAATTAAAATCACCTCAAAACAGCCTCCAAATGAAGTGTGATGTGAAACTGTTTTAATAGTTAACGAGAACATATCAGACTCGACATGCACGATGCCAAAGATACTGTTATGACTTTAGTAAAAGTTTAACAAGTTGTTTCTGGAAAAACAGCAGCTGCTTCCTCTTTTATGCCAGAATGAAATCCAACAGATTTATTCTGATTTATTAAAGTTTTGGAGGCACACAGTGTTCTGAATCTAAATGTTCTAGCTTGGCAAAGTGATGTTTAAGTTATTTAAATGGTGATGTATACAGTAGATACGATTCGCATTCCAAAAAAAGTCCAAATAATATAACATCATTTGTTTTTTCCCATTAAAATAATCAAATTAAATCAGTTAATATACATTTTCTTAAAATTAAGACGGCCAAGTCTCTAAATATACTGTATATGTAATACGAGTCTCAAAAGAAAATATAATATTTTTCTTATTTGATTTAATCAAATATTTGAGTTTTAAACTGAACAGTTCAATTTTATTTCTATAGCTCCGAACTCTTGTGACCCTTTCTTTAGCAGGTGTACACTGCATTCTTTCTGAGCGACGGAGCCGAGCAGAGAACTTTCTTTTAACAAGCAGAAATCTCGAGCTCATTGGTCCAATCAACTATGACTTTCTGGACGCTGTCCTTGTTTTGATTTTAAAGTCAGAACAACAGCTGCTGTTATAATAAGTAAAAAAAAAAACTTCTCTGTTTTCATTAAAAATGGATTTTCTCTGAGGACATCGAGGCCTGAACCTCTGAACCTGTTATTAGTGTCTGTTGAAGTGAAGCTGAAGTCACTTCTGAGGGTCGCTTTGGGGTCAAGACTGGAGGAGTAGGTGGGTAGGTGATTGTAGCAAACCACTCCTCCTATAACAACTCACCCTGTGTAAAATAAAGTACCATTAAAATGATACAACACACATTTTAGCATAGATAGACGCCCGGTATCTATTGTAGAATTCTAGTTATTTGCAGGTTGCTCTCAGGTTTGTCGGGGTTTCCTTCAGGCGCCCCTGTTCCCTGCAGAGACATTAAGAGAGAGAGACAGCTCTGACATTTGCAGGCAGACAGACATGTAGACAGACAGGTGCTGCATGTAAGTGCAGGAAATAATGAAGGTTTCTACATGTTTGGGTAGAATGCAGGCGTGTAGTGACACGGCATGCTGGGAAACAATTACTGCCAATAATAGGATGTTAAGGAGCGCTAACAGTTTTTTTCTGTCTCGATGCAACAGATTACTCCAGAATAACCCAGTGAAACCAGAATACTCCACTGCAGCAGTGAGTCTGAGCAGCTGATGGACAGACAGACAGAAAGGTATGCACAAAGGCGGAGAGACAGGCAGGTGTGAGAGGATAATTCGGGGTAGAGGTTGAGGCTCACAGGCCCCGGGGCGAAGATGTAATTGCAGTTTAAACTGTCATGTTCACGTCAGGCTGTTTTCATAAATTTACAGCCAACAGGCTAAATAGTGATGGATTAGGAGTGAGGGCAGGACTCCCTCTTTTCCCTCCTGGCTGTAATTTTCCTTCCTCTTTTGGTCATGCCTTATTACCGTTTACAATTGTTCAGTCTGTGCTATGTTTATTTGCAGTCAGTTTGAGTTATTTATCATATATATGGGCAGGAAACTACAATAAAGACATGAGCAAAGCAAAGTGCTGCCTCCCTTTGGCTGAATTTACCTTTGTTTGCATCGACTGTGCGGCCTCTAAAATTCACTTTGCATACGGCTCGAACACACCGTCACACTCGTACTAATTATGACTACTGTACTTAAAAACTAGACATTCAAATATTCTATTCAAAACAAATGTGGAAGTGGTTGAAACTGAGAGATAATACTCATGTAGACTCCAGACTGAAAGATGCCGTCCTTCCTTATACAGTCCTACACTTGCTGCTTCAGTGACAAAATAACTTGCTGGGACTTGAAAGTAACAGAGGAGACAAACATGCCATCAGTTGTAGCTTGTTTGGATTTGCACGACTTGTACAAGAGAAACTTTTCAGAAATTTAAGACAGACAGAAAGAGAGCATGTGTGTGTGTGTGTGTGTGTGTGTGCGTGCAGAGATTCTTCCTTGAAATCTGTTACATCCATGTCCGTTAGCCTGTAAACAGACGGACCATTAGTGCTCAGCGGAGAGACTCACTGTTGATTTGTTTTGACACATATCTCTGCACAAAAGCGTACGAGTGCACGTAATGTCGACGAGGCTCGTGAGATCTCACCATGGTGAGACTTTCAGCTCAGTTAAACGCCACAAAGACTAGTTAAAGTTCCCGTGAAATGGAAAGCAGAGTGTTATTTGCTTGCACATATTTACACTCCACCACTATGCATTGCAAATAGTGCTATGATCGCCTGTCAGCTTCTGAAAGCAGCACTGTTCTTCGATACCGAACATGTTGTATCTTGTTTGTTTTGTCTGTACAAAAGCAAAAGGTAATAATTATGTTTCCCCAAATGTCATTAATTGTGCATGCAGATGATGGTAAATCCTGTTATGCAACAGTTTACACTCACACGTCTGTGGTGGTGTTAATGTGTATAAAGGTCCTTGATGACGGCGATGTTCGGTCAACAGGAAAAACCAACCAACAGTCGAGCTCAAATTCACCATGAAGACAGCATATGTTTATTCCCAGGACGTGTCCTATTTAAAATGGATTTCATGACATCGATCCTGGCTTATGTTGATGTTATGTAATTTTTCTTTACACCATGTTAAGGCCGGATCTATAAAGTGACAGCTAATTCCACCTTCATCTAGGTTACACTGGACTTAAAATAAAACAGAGTGAGAACACGACTAGATAATCATATTTAAAAAAGATTCAGTTTGTTTGATTGTGTGCATTAAATCTGAGATATAGAAGTCTGAAACCAGGCTACCTGTCAGTAGTACACTAGAAATTGTGTTAGTGCGAGGATAAAGGTCAGGGCCTTTTTAAATCCAAGCTAAAACCCCACTTATTCAGGATGGCTTTTAACACCCAGTAGTATGATGACACTTTTATCATTTCTTATTCGATTTTGTTGCATTTTATTGTTTTTATTGTTTTTATTTTGTTTGTTTTTTTACCTATTGTTCTCGCTATTTATTATCTACTGTAAAGCACTTTGGTACACCGAAAGGACTGTTGTAAAGGGCTGTATAAATAAAATACATTTACATTTACATTTACAGGTACTCATATATGGGTCCATCCTCTGGGGAGCATGAATACCCTTAACCAATAGACAAAGACCCATCCTTGGATATCATCACTACTGACGAGACAGAGAAGAGAAACAGAATGACTTTCTTCTATTTGAACTTCAACTTGCAGCATTTTAAGTCAATAAGTGTTTACTTAGTCTTTACTTTATAAACCCCCAGCGGTCGTATTTTATCTCTCAGCTTGAAGCTGTTCAGGCTTGATGTGCTCCAGGTTTCTGTTGGGACTCATAAAGTTTCCGCAGGGAACAAAGAGAAATATTTCATCAACTTCAGGCTGAGCAGAGCTGAATCTAAAGTTTGGATGTAATTGTATAAAATTAAACCAGTTCTTGCTGTGAGTGAGTCTCAGAGCTGTTTTTTATTGATCATGAACGTCTTACAACTGGAAACCAAAGCTTGTTTGCTAACAGCAAAAGCGCTGGGATGGGAAAAAGTTTTAGAGTCTGCAGCCAGTAAAAGTCTCTTTACACTGTAAAACATGATCATAAAGCAATAAATATGGTTAAGATAACACACCGGTGATTGATGTAGAGCTTCTGAGGTTGTTTTCCCATGAATAAAGCTGTCAGCGCTGTGGGCAAATGTTTTTAAATGTTCTGGCGTGGACAGTTATTGTCCTAGGAGGCTGAAATGTTCCACGGAGGTCAGTGTGGCTTCATTGATCTATGTCGCACACATGTGACCCAATGAAAATATGTATATGAGTATATGTGCTCTGCTTTTTGTCATTTATCACTGTAAACCCTGGTTTTCTACCTTATATGGTGCCAAACTGATGCAACAGATATGCTGACTTTTACTAGATCATGTTAAAGTTAAATATTATCTGAGTGCAGCGAGCCTGTGATATAAATCTGTGAGTCTTCTGGAGAAGGTAAACCAAGTTCATGTAAACCCTGATATGATATATGAACACGATTGGATCGCAGCCAGCGGTGGAAATATACCGTGCAGTTTATCAGAGCTCGTGTGAAAGTGCAGCCCGCAGGAACTGTCCCGACTCGCCCTGAAGTTTGAGTTACACTCAGCTGCACCTAAAGAACCTGTTTGTGTTCATGCTGCCTGTTACCGAGGGAGGTATAAAACATGAAAATATGACCCTCTCTGCCTCGCATGAATAGAGAACACAGACTTCACAGCATTGTGTTTCCTGACCCAGTACCTGTGCTTACAACGCGGCCTCGCTTTCTGAGAAACAATGATGTTTGGTGCCTGGAGTCAGGGCTCGACAGGAACCGTTGCCAAGTCGTCTTTGGCAACCGTTTTGAGAAATATGCAACCAATTCTTGGCCTGTGTTTGTCAAGTGACAGCAAACAGCAAAATGTGCGCCCCCAAAAATAATATTGGTGCAGTGGTGATGACAACACTGCTGGTATTTTGTACGCTGCGGATCGAGGGTGGACACCATCGACAGCATAGTCAGGTTTCTGTAGATCTCAGTGTGGTGGGTCGTGCACATTTTAATGTGGAGCCTTATGGAGCCAGCCTGCGAGTGACTATTTAAGGAACTCTAACTCTTTTGGCACTTATAGACCATATTTAAAAGTTACTGTGGAAAGTTTAAATCTGCTATTGCAGATTGTTTTTAGAATATTCTGATGCCAGCAACGTATCAGATAAGTTGGGACAGTATCTGTAATCCAAAGGATTCATTAAAAATGCATCACTTCATTAATATTTCTGGCTTGTGTCACTTGGCTCATCAACACAGTGAGCACTGACATTAAACTCTAAATTTCCCGATACCTCACTGACTGTGATAAAAGCTTTTCAGGATTTACTATTGATAGTCTGGTAATAATTCATTCAGCCTCAGCGTGATCACGCAGTTAAGAGCAGAAGCATTCGATTCCTAAACTCCGTTTGGACGCGTTCAGTAAACAGATGCAGGACAGATGTTATCCATGTGTTACAAACCTGTGCTGTCCTGACATGAACTGTGTCGCCCATCAAAACACACGGACAAGACATTTCACGTTAGTTTAAAAAGAGTTTGTATGTAGAGAAAATGTGTAAGAGTAACTGTTAGCTTTCTGCATTGTGCTTTTGTTGCCACTTATTAAATGAATAGTTTGTTTGTTGTCATATTTCTATTTTAAATATAAAGTTACTGTCAGCAGCTGGTCACTGCGTCCTGCCAGAAATAATCCGGCACATAACATGTGGTTTTTATACATTTGAATAAATTAGATATGTAAACTTGTTTCCAGTCTTTATGATGAGCTGAGATATCATAACCCTTCCCAACGTGCTGAAACAATTTTGTTTCTTGTTAGAAATGTACAGAATAAAACAAGTGAAACATAAACTAAACTTTTTTAGGCTTAAGTTCTTGACACAGATTCTTTCTCTTGTGGTTTAGTCTGCAGAAGCCAATATGATAAACATATTTCCTAAACAGCTGGATCTTTCTGTTTTCTGCTTAGTGAGCGAGTGTGTGAGAGAAGTAAACCAGAGCTAATCCAGATGTTGATTTGTAGAAAGATCAGCAGTGATTGGTGGAGAGAAAAAGATAAAACACACACATTCACACGCACACGCACACACACACACACACACACACACACACACACACACACACACACACACACACACACACACACACACACACACACACAAAGCTGCTAATGTTAATCACATAAAATCAGTGTTTAACTGATCAATGGCTTTTATTAACCTCTACTGGTGCCCAGTGGGTATTACAGCAGCATAAACTGACCATGTTCCCTAAGCAGCATATGATAAACGACAAGTACAACAAGTTAGCAGATTGCAAATGAATATTTATATATATTTATATACACATAAAAGCTGTGACATTGCTTTGTTTTCAAGTATCTCTCTTTACTTCTAAAGTTTCCCTTCACAATCTCTGCACACATCACTGCAGTCCATCATCAATGTCTCGAGTTTCCCATCACTAATTACATCAATCACCGCAGACCAAACATCATCTCTGTTGTTTTAATCATTGTGTCTTCTCTCCAATAACATCCACATGTCCTGTCCGTGTCCTCGTCTTTGGCTCGAGTGCGCAGCGATTATCGCTGATTAGAAAGTCATTTCGCTTCAATCATACGAAATCAAACCAAATTATCTCGTGTTTTCTCTGTGAGTCAGCGAACTTCGCGTCACGCGGCGAAACGTCAAAACAGCAGCTGTGTCAGCCTCGCTCGTGACACAGGTCGGATCATCTGGAGCACTTTCGTGTCTTTGGTTACGTAAGGATGAAACTTTGGGTCAGTATCTGAGGTTTAGTTGTATTCAAATGGAACAAGCTTGAAGCTCGCATGCAGGAAAACATCTCTCTCATAAGACTCGGTGGGAGTTTGGGTCAGTTGCAAGTGAACTGAGAAGAGAATCTAGATGCATTTGTTAGATGGGCTAAAAATATTAGTCTCCAAATGATTTAAACCAGAAGCTCAAGTGTCAGATGTGCACTTTTAAATACAGAATCTGCAAAAAAAAAAGGCACTCAAGAGGCTGAGTTCAACATCAGACCCTTTTAGATCAGTGCACACTTGGTTTGTTATCATGAGGATAAACAGTGGAGAAACTGGCTGGTTTCTGGAGCAGCAGTGTGAAAGGAAAAAGTATGATGGAGTACTCCTCCGAATTGTTGCTGCTGCTTTTTGAAGAGTGGCCAGTTACCACGAAAGTCACTGCCAAGGAGGGCGAATAAATGTTGTGTTTACGGGTGATTGTGCTCGGATCTAATTCATTAAGTGTTCCTGCACTAACGAGCGGAAGAACGGGTTTAGATCTTTCACTGATTTGTGTCTCTCGAGCCAGATTGTTGATCTTCTTGCAAACAAATGAGAATGAGAAGAAGAAGATTGACACGGCTCTCGTTTGTAGCTGTTCTATAGCTTCAGCTTTGCTTAACACAAAGACTGGAAACAGAGGGAAAGAGTTAGCCTAGCTCTGTCTGAAGGCAACAAGAAAGAAAACGAGTGATTTTACCAAATTTGTAACTATTTTTAAAGACTTATCTAAAGTTACTGCCAGAAGAAAAGGATTGTAAACAACCGCAGCCCATCAGAAGATTATTTTACTTTCTTAGACAGGTTTGACTTCTCAAAGGAAACTGCTCGTCAAAAATGTACTGAACAAAGCAGTCAACACTCAGTAATTATGGAGCTTGTTGGTGCATCACCCGCTGCCTTCGTAACTCAACATTCCTGACTGCTCTTACCTGTGCACGGCTCACGAAGTTACACGAGTTAATTTGGAAAGACGGGCGTCATCCTTGGGTATCTTACTCGAACCATTTGTTACTTTCCTGACTTTCTGTTCTCAGTTACACCCACTGAAAACCATTATCACCACGACAGGCCATGAAAGGAGGTTTACGTTACAATACGAGGCCGAGAGACAAAAACACATCATCTGATCCAACGTATTCATCCGCCTGGGCGCATACGTCGGTGGTGAGCGAACAGCAGATTTATTTTTCCGTCTAGGCTTGTGCATGTAAACATAAAGGCTGAGAACTCGATATAGGTCACCAAGCTAATGTTGGCACGAGACGAGGTGCACACCCACGGAAACGTGACCAGCGTCCTGAATAATTTATGTGACATGTAAAGAGATAGCTCTGAGATAGCACGCACAGGAAGACGATTGGGAGTTCGAGGACATACGTTGGGGCGATGAGGACACAGAAACCGAGTGAACAGAGAGGCCTCTCTGATTTACGGACTAATCTACTGAGCAAGTAAATATCTGATGGCCTAGACCTAGTGGACCTTTCAAACATGACCACAGCGGTGTACATTAAGGGAAAGAGGTGTTATGGAAAGTTCAGCATGTATTAAAGAGCTATGTATTTTCCTAGTCTACCAGTCACTGATTCCAGCCATTTGTTGACTATCTCCATGTTTAATAAGAAACTCCTGCCCTGGTTCTGCTTCCCATGTCATGGTTGCACGAGAGTAGGGGATTTGATGTGAGAGAAGAGAGGAAGGAGAGGGTCCGATAACAAGGCGAAGGGAATGGCTGAGGTGAAGCAGTGGTGGGAACCGATGGAGGAGGCACGGAGTGTGGACTGTCTGACGATGGTGGATGGAGAGCAGGAGGTGAAGATGGTGGTGGACCTGAGCACAAGAGGATCGGTGGTTAGAGGTCAACAGGAAGCACAAGGAACAATAGTTTAAGGCGGTCTGAACAAGAACTACCACAGTGGCTGAACAAACGATCTGACAAGGTGTGGGAGGAAGGCCAGGGTTTATATGCAGGTGGATTGATGAGTTAATGGAAGGCAGGTGAGCTGAGGAACGGCAGGTGTGCTTCATCTGTGATTATCCAGGAGGGACCAGAGAAATGTGCCACGCCCACAACACAGACAGAGACAAGTAAACACAACACAAGGATGGGGGAACACAGGGAAACCACAACAGTCATGACTGCCATCATGACATCCCATTGCCTGAATTTGGTTCCCCACCAGCATCCCCTGCCCCGTGGCTGAAAACATTTAAGGCACACCTACCGAATGGTGACTAACTGACCAATGAAAACTTGGTTGCGTATCAGTGGATTGAATAATCATGTAAAAAGGGTAGTTAGAGGTTAAGTGAAACAACTTCAATTGTAGGTCAGATGAGTTTTGAGAAGTTGGACTCAAGTTCCACTCGCTAGTTTTTTTCCAGAGAATTCGGTTGCATGTCACTTCTTCATCTTTGTCGTTATACGGCCTCGTCGTTGGTTCTGGGAAAGTTCTGGGAAAAAACCAGCAGTCCATGTGTTTCAATTTATTCCCATTTCGGTTTGAGTTACATTAAACAAACCACAGACGTTTGGAAACGTTCTTTTGAGTGTGTGTGTTCTGTGGCCGAGCAACATCCGGCAGATTTGCATTGTGTTCATTAGATATTAACGAAGGCCTGTTAATTATTCACCAGTTTGTCCTCGTTAACTGTGACCCTGGTGACCTTAAGGTACACGAGTCACACTCCTGAAAGGTCACTCAGCTTGTTTAACACAGACACACACACACACACACACACACACACACACACACACACACACACACACACACACACACACACACGACACCTGAGACGGTCACTGTGATAGGCGACAGGTGATTAACTTCGTCAGTCAGCTGCTCACAACAGACGACGGCGACCAGCAGAGGTGACGTAAGAGGACTCCAGATGAAACAAATTAGTGACCTCTGACGGTATCTGTTTTCAACTACACACTTCTACTACCTTCTTCTGTCGATGCAAACACACTACTACTCACACAGTATTAGAAAAGAAAGTTAAAAAGTAGTAGTAGTACTAGTAAGTAAGTTTCTCAGTCCATCTTACTTCAAGAATCTGGAGCAGCTGGACTTGGTTGTGGATCTGTGAAGATGTTTTATGTCCCAGCCAAGAGGCTTCTTCAGTTCTGACTGACAGGTGAGGAGACACAGGTATTCAGGTGGGACTGTTGATTAGCCCATTGCTTCCACTTGGTTCGTTAGTGCTCCTGGTTGTTGCGATTGTTAAAGTCACCTGAGGTCCACGTGAAGGACAGTCTTTCAGGTCACCTGAGCTCCGGTGTGTGGACAATGGTTGTCGGAGTCACACGAGGCCAAGTGTGAATTGCTGATGAACGACCATCATCCACACCAGAGCTCGGGTGACTTTAATAACTCGGATAGCATCACAACAACAAACCAGGTGGAGACATCGGCCTGGTCCAGAGCTAAGTATTTGAGTCAGAACTGAAGACGCCTCCTGGGTTAGAGGCGATTTAACTCTGAGAACCTTCACGGACTCGGGTTATAAACCTGGAGAACAAACACTGTGGTTTCCAAAAGTCATTTTGTTTTTATTACTTCATTCTTAACCGAACCTAAGCCAAACGAAACAACATTTTGAAAAGTCGTAAAACATCAAAAACACTCAATGAGATTTCACAAAAGTCGTAACTTAAACGTGCTAATTAAATAAAAATAAAGCTGCTCCATCTGCGCTGAACTGTGGGAGCAGAAGGATGTTACGAAAGAGATAAAACTCACAGACTCTCACACACACACACACACACACACACACATTACATTTTTCATAGTTGAACTCACATGCAACACACAAAATCCTCAGAACTTTGCTTTTTCAACACCGCTCGATGTGCTGAGGTTTCTCCTTTGGCATTAAAACACAGTCACCTTCAGCCTGGACTGAGTGTGTGTGTGTGTGTGTGTGTGTGTGTGTGTGTGTGTGTGTGTGTGTGTGTGTGTGTGTGTGTGTGTGTGTGTGTGTGTGTGTGTGTGTGTGTGTGTGTGTGTGAGAGAGAGAGACAGACAGAGAGAGTGAGAGTGTCACTGGCACACAAACACAAACTCGACCGGCATCCAAGCAACTGCTATTGACCGACGGTGGAAACTATTTGTGAATGAGACACCAAGTCCCAAGAATCACACACACACACACACACACACACACACACACACACACACACACACACACACACACACACACACACACACACACATGTGAACAGGAATATACAGATATATAAACACACACACACACATGTAAAAGCATGCACATAAACACCTACACTGAGATATGTACGCTTGCATACACACTTGGCTAAAACACACACTGCATCCAAATGGCTGTTTTGTGCAGACATTAAGTGCACAAACACACACACACACACACACACACACACACACACACACACACACACACACACACACACACACACACACACACACACACACACTCAGACTCTTGTCCTGAGGCAGCCCTCTCAGCAGGGAATGGGACAGTTTCGTCCCGTCTATAAAGGCTGCTTTGTGTTCCTGGCTATCTCCTAAAACACACACAAACACACCTAATGACCGCTTTGTGTCCACATTTTAAAGACACACTCACACATCAACACAAGGACCAGCTGCTTTGTACCCTCATTATGTAGCTGTTAGGCTCAGGCTACTTGGGATTGCAAACACGGGCCAAGCAGATGTCCACTGGCCTTATAGTGCTGACACACACCGACACACAGATGGATGTGTGTGAAGACACACTCGCCTGTCTCTCCTGTCCACTCGTTTCTGGCCTGATTTCAGGGATTTCTTCCAGTGAGGAGAAACGTTGCATGATCCATCCCTCCAACCTCATGGTGGAACATTACATAACAGTCCATTAAATATTTCAGTTTGGACAAATGCAGTCGAGAGAAGTGCCGAACTTGAACACAAATGTACATGCACAATACAAAAACGTGTAAACGAAACAGTTTCTGGTAACTACAGTGTCAGTCGGTGATGATATTTGTCTATATGACTGAATTTACTGCTGTGGAAACTTGTAAGTGTCTTTGCAACAAATCCAAGAAGTCCTGAAGAATCCAAACCTCAGCACTGGCACTGATTTGTCCGTCCTGAACCTCTCGGTTAATTTTTGACAGGCGCAGACTGAAATGCAGTTGGATGCAATTAGACAGACCTGCAGGGTCGAGTTTCATTAGTAGAAATTTCCCTTTTACCATTTTGTATCATTAAAAATATCCATCTATCTCTTTCTTCTGGCAATGGTAGAGCAAATCATGAAGTTTAGTGAATTAAATCACAGCTGCTGACAGTTGGTACGTTGGCTGTTCGTAGCAAATAAACATAGATGGTCCGTGGAAGTTTTTCTTCTCATAAAATAACAAACATTTCTCGTTTTTGCTTTGTCTTTTCTTCCTTTTTCTCCCTTATCACGCGTCCAATTAATAAAATATAAGTCTGACACACTGATACATGTTGTCTGACTCTGTAGGTTCATGCTACAGATGTATGAGTCACCCAGCATATAGAGGAATGTGGGCAACAGAGCCAAGAATGAAATGCAGCTCTGCGCATTAGATTAAGAGCGTCAACAACAACGGCGCTATACTTTAGGCCAGCGCCCACGTTCATTATCGTGTTTGTTCATGAGTCACGAGAGGGCAAAGAAGAACACAAAGGAAGTACAAAGGATCCAGCTTCTGTGTTGAGTCAGTGCTCTGTTGTTTCTCTTTCTGCTGCTATGATGACTGAATGTGAATCTCTATTAAATCTGAGTCACTCTTTCATGTGGCTTCTGGCTCCACGGACGACAATTTGACTTCGAACAAAGCGTCCTTTTCTTTCCCTCTGCGACGGCCGTGTAAAACGATTGACGCATTTCAGAGTCGGTGCACGCCCACCCGGCACGCATAGTTCTTCATGACACACTTTTAGCTAGAGTGGGTTTTTGTGGTGCCGTCTTATCTCTGTCATAATCTTCGCAGATTTGCATGCAGACAGTCGAGGGATTGACCGAAGGAAGAAAGTTGAGGAAGTCAACCCACATGAACATGTGGCTTCGACTACGCCAGACAAGGATCCTTCGGAGAATTCCCATATATGAGAGTTTTATGGCAGGGTGGGATGTGAAATACCTAGATCTGAGCCAGATGCAGCCCACAGAGGCCATGAGATCAGGCTAACAATCCTGGAAATCAGAACAGGAGTGTGTTCTCTCAATAGGATGCAACTTGGACTACTTCCAGGTTTCTGTGTACACCAGCGTGACAGGTTTAAAGCTCGTAAAGGTCAAAGAAAGTAGACCGTGAGAGCATGCATGATAATCTCATGCAGCCATTCCTCTTCTTGATTAGCACATCGCAAAGGCCGGCAGTGACACAACCATCCGAGCAGAAGGCACCACTAGATGCATCACTACCTAATTTCACCTACAACACAATCGCCTCTGGGGTAGACGAGACAAGGTGAATGAAGTCGCCAGGTAGCGAGGAGACAACTCGATCCATCCTGGGCAGCTGTCCCGTGGAAGGGCACCACGGGCCGCTGCTGGAGCCAGACGGGACCTGATGTGCTTTTCCCTGAAGTCGCCTCAGGGAGCTGCAGCATGGCTGGATTTTTAATGAGGAGGGGACTACTTTCTCTGTTCGTTTCACATCCTCACATGCAGTTCAGCCCTTTAAATTTGAGATTGTGATGTTGTTGTTTTTTTGGTGAATTCTTTCGGTTTGGTTTATTTCAAAATGAAATAGAGAGACTAAGCACATCATCTATTAATTGATAAAATAATTAGCAGATTAAGCAAGAATGAAAAACCTTAGTTGCCGCCCATCAGACGTGTAGCTGCTTGTGTTCACAGCTGCAGCTTTGCAGTAATGTGGCAGTGCGCAGTTGACTTTATGAAGTGTTTACATGCTTTAAAGCGTCTCATTTGTGTGTTTTCGATTTCAGCGTTGGATAAAATTCATTGGAAGTCATCTCATGCCCTGTGGTATGAATGACGGAGGGATTAACAAGCATGTTGTACATTCCCCAACAGTGATTCCCAGTTATCAGTGTATCTTCTTCTTCCATGTAATCCTCTTAGTGATGACATCCGAGGCAGAGATTCAGTTCAATATCACGTTTCTGTACCTGACAGCATGACTCGTGTCTACGTGTCTGAAATATATGACACATTTGGTTTTCGGAGTATGACGCGTGTCTCTCTTCAGCCGCAGGTGACTGTGCCCGGATTATCCATTCATCCATCACAGCGACCTCCCTGTTTGACCTTTGTCACTATTTATAGTACGTCAAACAATTTGCTGGTCTTTTAAAAAAACAAGTCTGACCGCAAAAAAAGAACCCTGAATCTCTGGAGGTGACATGTTGCTTAAATATTGACAGAGCATGTTTTTTTCCTCTATCCTGAAAGTGTTGCACTTAGAGCTAGAAAGAAACTGATTTTATTACTTTACACAGTTTGGTGAAGAAGGGCGTGAAGGTCAGAGAGACAGAAATCAAGTATACTGTCCCCTGAATGTGCAGCAAATACATCACTTTATGTAACTGTTGATTTATTTTCTTATCGTAGATCACTAACTATTTCTTTTTCTAACATCTTTGGTCTAACTTTTGTTTACTTTTTCTAAATCATGATCACTATCATTATTCCTGTTTTTTTCTTACGATTGTTTTTATGACTTGTGCCACCTACGTCTGTTCTTATTGCCTGTGCGGTTTCTCTGTTTGCTTTTTATGTTCCTTTATTATGGAACTGCAGTGCTGAAGTCTGAAACCAATTTCCCCAACAAGGACACATAAAGTATATCTTGATCTCGTCCAGAACTGTTTATACGATTGCCAACAATATGTCAGCTGCTATTCCCACTCTTTTGTTGGATAGATGTGAATCTACATGTACAACGAGGGCAGAAGAATGTTTCGTGTGAGAGTGCCAAAATCAGATTCATGCTTCCCGAACATCTACTACAATTACTTCACTGTATTGCGCTGCTTTAAAAATGAATCGGTGTCAACTAAATGTGAAGGACATGTTGGTGGGTCTTTCTTTCTTGATTCGAAGTAAAAGATGAAAGCATAGTCATACCTCAATATTCAGCGTCTTCATATATCATGGGCATAAAAATACGTACCTTTTTGTAAAAGGTTCAGGGTCAGACTGGGAGCGTGTGGGGCCTCACACGGAGAACCGGCCTCACTGTTTGCACAGCGTCGCCCGTGCACGCAGCAGCTAAAATGTTTGTTTTGCAATGGAAAAAAATGCACCCAGCAGTCAGGGTGTCTGCGAGAAAATGTGACATTACAGATGATGATAGTAATTAACTTAATTTTCACTTTGCAAAAAAAAAACAAACATTGTTTGTGTTTTGTAGGCGGAGATTCCAAGATGTGTAAGAACGTCTGAGAGTGAAAAATCATAAGAGGATTAACAGGTTTCATTCAATATAAGACTAAACATGCAGTGGATTATACAATAGTCTGTGTGACATGCTATTAAAGGTCGATTAAAAAATCAAAGCAGGGGTGTCAGTTAGCTCAGTTGGTAGAGCAGTCGCTGTCACACTGTGGTGAGGTCAAGTTGGGTTTTTGTCCTGTCTCGTCATTTCCTGTTTTATTTTGATATTTACCTGTCCTCTCGTTTCAGGTCACTTGTCCTTCCTCATGTGTCACCGCTCTGATTGTTTCCACCTGTTCCCCATCACCCTGTGTATATATTGTCTGTGTCTCCCTTTGTCCCGTGCCAAAGTGTTTCGTCCCATGATTGATCACCTAAGCTTTGTTTCTTGCCTGTCCACAGCCTTAGCCTTGTTGCATGATTGTTCCTTTGTTTTTTTGCCTCAGTTGAGTGAATTTTTGTTGTAAATTTCGTAGTATAGCCGTTTGTTTTATTGTGCTTAGTTCAGTTGTTTTTCATCCTCCCTAGGAGAGATCTTCAGTTAATGTTTTGCATTTTCCTCTTTTTGTGAGTGATTTTGATTCTGATAATTTTTAATAAGGCAGTTTAGAGTTTTTTCCTCCCTTTGGAGTGACTTTTGGTCTTCCCTAGTTTAGGCCTGTTTCATAGCCTCACTCTGTCGAGGGTTTTGTTATTCTAAATAAAACAGCTGACACCTCTGAGTCCTGCTTCGAGTGCCTGATAGCTGCCCCATGTACGAAGGCTCAGTCCTCTCCACAGCGGCCCAGGGTTTAAACCCAACCTGTGGCTCTTTCCCGCATGTCGTTCCCCATCTCTCTCCTCATATTCCTGTCACTTCTTCAGCTGCCTCTGTCAAATAAAGCTCAACAGTGACTTGAAGAACAGTTGTTGAAGTCACCTGAGTTGAATCGTTGTTCACTCTCTGGGAGAGGCTGAAAGGATGACACTGTGGTGTAGGTGAGGGATGAGTGGTGTGGTGTCTCCACTTTTACATACATCACCCCTTTCACTTTAAACTCTTTAAACCACCTGTCCTCCCTGTACAATATGCAAACATTATTGTCCTTAGTCCCTATACGGTGTGTAAAAACTGTCCAGGCGAGTCTAATTACAGACATTTCATCTGAAAACGACTGAGCCTGTTTTTGAGTTTTACTTCTTTTACCTATGTGTGCATTGTATATGTAGTACTTAAGTCATTTTGTTGAAGGTGTTCATTTAGGACGACTCTGAACTTCCAGTTGCTCAAGCAAAATGCCGTGCATGGATGAATTTTTGTGCCAAAGCTAAAAAAAAAACAACCTTCCAAACAAAAAACACAGGAGATAATTATGTACCGTGCCATTTCCTGAGGGGGGTTTCCTGAAAACACCAAGGAATCTTACACTAGAGGACGTGTGTCTGACACACACACACATAGTTTACTGCCTGGAGGTTATACTTTATCCACCTTCTCATTATTACTGTCAAAAATGTGGTTACATTAGAGAGATACAAAAGAAGAAGCATCTGTGATTTCCATGAAGACAGTCTGTATATTTTTACATGCTAGTGAATTTATTTGACATCCTGGGGAAGAAGCAACATGTGTTGGTCTGCTCCAACTTGAACAAGGTCGAGGAAAGTCAGTTTTATAGGCTACTCACTGCAGGTGGCAAACCTTTTCACAGAGAAACAAAATAAAGAGATCAACGTCTTAATTTCACTCTCAGGAATTGGCCGTCTTATGGTTCTACTCAGGACTGACTTCTGTCATAAGAACCTGGTTGACGAACTGCTTGAGATGTTTGTTTCCTTGACAGGTTCTGCACCTTCTTGCCTTAGACATTAGGTGGGTGAGGCGGCTCTACGGAGAGTTCCTTGAACTTCATGGCTTGGATTTGTTCTAAGAAGGATTGTGGATCTTGGGAACTTATGTATGCATCTTTTAAAAGTCCTATCCAGTTAGTTGAACAGACCCTTTTCACTGCAGACATTTTGACTTGCACAAGTGAAACATGTGGCTCAGTCACCTTTTCAGTTCAAATGAATAATACATGTAAGCCATACTGTAGGTGGACATCAATCAAGTTGTGCAGATATCTCAGTGATAATAAAATCTGCAGCAGGAAGTAGAGCAGAACTCTCATCTCCTCTTCTTTGCAACATGTTTTTCCCTCTTTCGCATAAAGTCGGCCTCACGTGCATGCACATTCATCCTCTTCTCCTTCGTCTCAGGAGGACTCGGCTTTGTGTGCACGATCATCGGGCTCACATGCTCGGTCCTCTTCCCTGCCTGCACACACACACACACACACACACACACACACACACACACACACACACACACATACGGAGCTTATAGATTATTGCCTGCAAGCGTGTTCATCATCTCTAAGCGCTCACCCCGCTGTCTCACGTGCACTCTGTCCTCTTGTACCCCGTATACCCCTCCAACCACCCTCAGGGTATCTTGGCATCGCCACGATATTGCTCTTCAGCTGCACACTGCGATCGTTTTCTTCTTTGAGTCATTCCAGAGATTCATAACCTCTTTGCTTTCGTGTTAATCTTCCCAGTTTTATCCTCTTATGATTTAAAATCTAATGTAAGGACGTGTCAACAACAATCCACAGTGGATGAGGATCACCAAAGTGTCCAAAAACTCGGATCTGTCACTTAGGTAATAGTACTAATACCTCACTGTGATAATACTCTATGAGAGAAGGGAATACCTCTGGCTGATCTTACATCATGAAGCATTAAAATCATGAATTATACTTTAACTGAACCCTTGAATCTTGAGTAAATGTTCTTTCCATTCCTCCGCTGAAGGCTGCTTTCTGATACTGTGGCATGAATTTCAACAGCTGCGATTGTTCTTCTTTCCCGTCTTTATTTGTTTGTGTGCTTTGTTTTGCCTGCAGGGCTGTTCGTACTCGTTGTTTGTCCACCTGGTAAAAATGATCCGTGTTGCTGTGGAGAAAACACAGATGAAGTACCTGAGTTGCAGCAGTGAAAGTTCTATAAATATTCACTACTTTACTTTGAGGATTTTCTCATAAATTCTTTATTAACTTAACAAAATAAGCCAAAGTTAAAACACAAGCAGCTGTGAAACAACTTGATCATTTGCATCGTGCCCGTCTGTGTGGATGCTCCCATCATCTCCAAATCCAACTTACTAACTAGAGGAACAGATGTGGTGTGTGTATACAAACGCTTCTCTTTGGTGTTTGACGTCCAGATCTGCTTACCTGCGAGGTGATTACATCAACATGTTAGGACAGGGAACACAGAGGATTGATTACGACCGACACGTCCAGTACGGGTGAATAATAGAAGCCTTGAAGCTGGTCGCCTTCATGCTGCTCAGATTAGACGGAGGCGATATTTGAACCAAAGACAAACATCCAGCTGTCATTGAAGTAACCGCACAAAGTCTTTGAACGAGACATGGACTTTTTCAAAGCATCTGGACCTTAATTACTTATCAGTTCCTATTAGGGCTGCATCTCCCTTTCAAAATAAAAGACAGTCACAGTCATATTTCTATCATTTATTTACATTATTAGTATTACTGCTGTGCATCTTTGTCTCTCATCCAAGAGTGTGATGTGTGACTGAATGAATTAAATGACAGAGCATAATATGAAACGATGGACAATTTTCTGTTGTCACATGATATCTATCGCTGCATCGCACCAATAAGTACCGTGATTTATAGTTAATACGGATGAAATATCGTTAGTAGTATTCTGAGTTACCCTGCAATACTTGAAGAAAGTGTGTCCTGCAATGAAGCAACAAGTAAAGCAAAGAAATATGCTGAATGACAACATACAAGGAGAGTTTAGAAAAGATTCTCAGACAGGTTGTTCTTCCTGTCTCGTTGTAAACGGTAGGGAAACATGTGGCGTCATGATGGGTGCTCATAATCACTGTGTTTAGGGTCTTTTTACAAGCGGAAACAGTGAAAACAACAACTGAAAGGTCAGAGAGCAACATAATACACTTATTTTCTTGCTTTAAGAGAGTGTATTTATATTTGCTGTGCAGCATGCAGCTGTCACAGGCGTATGGAGACTGTAAACAAATATTAAAATAGTGCTGGACAGATAAAAAGCTGTCATAGGAGAGCCTCGATTGTTGATTTCTCTGGTTTGTATGGACAGTCTGCTTTAGATACACATCAGGATAAACTATGAAACTGATGGAGGAAGAGGCAAATCACCCAGAGGGAAAAACATTATTGGGGTAAACAGATACAGACAGATGCTGGGAAACTGAGAGAGGAAACAAACTGGGAGACAAACTGTAGTTACGCAACATATCGTGCAAGCGAACCATCGCTGGACGGTCCTGTGGAGTCAGACGTGACATGAGAAACACTCCTGTAGGTTTAAACTCCTGTAGAATGAAGCCAAGTTCCAGGTTTTAAATAGTAATATGCACAGATTAATCCTGATGTTTTAATGTGTTTGCATCGTGTGCGTTACCTGGAGTTCACTTCTGACCTTTGTATTGGCACGTGTGACAAAATAATCTCACCTCAAGGTCGATTTAAAATCTTTTTTTCATTACTAACTTTAATCGATGAAATCATTATTTTCATAATTTCTGCAAATCTGAATCATGTGTCACTAAGCAGCGTTGAAAAAGGTGCCGCACAGTGACTGTGTGGATAAGAAGCTGCATTTCAAACTGGACAAACAGGCTGAAACCATCAACGTTCTCTCTCCTGATAAGAGGATCACATTCCTCTGCGCTTGAGGAGGGTGTTTGCCTGAAGCCTGCTCACTCATCACCACACCAGCAATCAGTAATGAGATATCTCTTCTGCTAAATAAGATTTATTAACAGCCTCCGAGCTGCCACAGCTTTTAGAAGAATCACCCGATGCTGTGAAATAAATGAAAGCTCCGATAATGCAGAGGAAGGAGGAGGAGGAGGAGGATCTGAAATGCATCATTCTTTATTGTCGATGGTGGCATGTTCATATAAACTATCTGTGTTTATCTTTTTTTTACATGCTGTTGAAAATCACAGGGGAGTGCAGGATAAGCTGACATTTTGAATTCCAGACACTCATCTAGAAAAAACATTGCAAATGAAGGTGGAGGTCTGAGAGGAGCAGCTCTGCGAGCCGTCAGCTGTCTTCAAAGGTCCTTCAGTCGGAAAAAAACCCCTTCTCCTCTTTCCTTTTCCTCTACTAGGACAGAAATGCAAGCTTTTCCTCAAGTGAATGAAGACAGAGGCCAAACGGGAGCTCAGTAACACTTTTGCATGTCTTAGTTTCCCCCCAGCTTCCTCATTTGCATCCACAAATCCTGCTGGGTTTGGTGTCACTCTCGACAGGATGTAAAAACACACACACACACACACACACATAGAGACAAAAGACACGAGATTAACATGAAGTAATACTGTGTAAGAAGCAGCGGGGGGTTTGGTGTCACCTCCAGATAATGACAACAGCGTAAAAATAGGGAGTTATGTAACTTCAAACGCGCTCCCCTGCTGAGCGGATGTTACGAGGTTAACCTCCGCGTGACGTCAGAGGAAACCAAAAGAAAACGAGAGTCTGCCTAGAAATTAAAAAGGGAATCGTCTGCAACTAACATTTATGTTAGTTAGATTCATTAATCTATCAATTAACTGTTTAGTTGATCACTTGATTTTGTAACCCTCCCCTCTCCACGTCTCGTGTATCTTTACTTCCCGACAGCTTCAAATCTGTTCCACCCTGACTGCTTTCACCTGTCCTTGTCTGTGTCACCTGTGTCCAGCTGTCCTGCCTTGTGTATTAAGTCCCTGTGTTCCTTTGTGTCTTTGTCAGGTCAGTCTGTGTCTCTTTGTTGGTCCTGTTTATACTCTAAACTCTGTTTCAGTGTTTTCACCCCGAGCCTTCTGTTTATTAGACTTCTTTTTTTATTCTTGGACCCAGACACCAACTTTGTGCTGTTACTTTTAAATATAAAACATATCCAAAAGCTTTTTTAATCCTGGTCTGCAGAGAAGGTCAGAACTTCCATCCAGCCTTTCCACTGGGATTACACCACACACACAAACACACCGTCGCCCTCCATCAATGACGGGAACAGAGCAGCGGTTCTGGACTTTGGGGAGCCACATTAAAAATAATGTACCCTGGTTTCACAATGTAGACCAAACACACACGGATACTAACACAATGGCTCTTGTCTGGACCACACAGCGCCGTAATTAGGTCTGTTCTGTGCTGATAGAGAAACAGTAATGTGATACACAGACATGCTTCTGTGATTAAAGACGGAGCCGACGGCAAGAAGAAGAAGAAGACAAAGCCACGAGGAAACAGGGAGGCAGAAAACAGATGTCTGGTCTGATATGTGGTTTGCAAAGCAGGGAAACTGAGCTACTACAAGAACAAGATGTTAGAGATGGTGGACACCTAAGAATGAGCATCCATACATGCATTAGTTATGTGTGTGTGATTGGTAAAGTGGCTGCAGGGCCAGATGGCAGAGCCCTGGGATGAGAAGCTGTCATGTCACTTCATGCTGATAACTTCTGTTATCACTGCTCAGATCCCGTCCTCATTCCCTCCGATGACTCTGAAACTGACACGATGTAAATGAAACAGCTCGATGCAACATCGCATAGTTCGTATTTTTGCGTTTTTATTTCACCAAGCTCTCACCAAGTCAGACCCACATTTACTCTTGTCCTTCTTCTATCAATGTGCTCTTCAGTCTTTTATCCTCTCATGTCCATAAAGGGCTGCTGAGCCTGGTTACATTGCCAGCTCCGGTTCTGACACGACACTGGCTCCACTCCCTATCAGCACCAAGGGGCCTGCGGTACAAACGCTCCTCCAGTGCTCTGAGCTCACACTCAGGGCAGCCTGGCTAACAAACTGATCTAACAGCAGCTACATTTGGCAGCAGGAAACTCTGCAAATCACAGAGAGTTGAGCCTCAGCTGTACTTTCCTTTAACAACACACAGGAAACCTCTGCATGTCGGCTCTGACAGAAACATGTCACATCAGGACGTTCTGCTTCGGCTGCACTGTTTTTGTTCACGCGTTCTCCGCTGGTATGAAAACACAGCCGACATCTGTTGAGATGCTGTACCAGGTTTAAGTGGCTGCAGTTCAACTTCAACTGACGTGCTAAAACAAGATAAACTCTGAGTGTGAGCCACCCCAAAGACAGATAATCACACCGGGGAACACAGTTTTTGTTGAGTTAGGTCTGACAGCTGTTTTTAACTAATTTTTGGGTGCGGAATCCAAAACTGTTTCCAGTTTTTTTCTATGACGTCAAGTTTTTTAACTTTAGGATCCCAGTTTTCTTAAAAAATATGAAAAATACTGTACATAACAGATTTGTGCTTGTTTTCACTAAACCAAAGTAACGTGTTCCTTTGGTCCACATTTGTAAACTCTCCACACACTGCTTGCACACTTTGTGAGGGGTCCATGTCTTGTTGTCTTGATCACAGAGTTTTACTTTAAAATATGCAAAATATGCTTGTCTGACAAATGCACTGATGTTTGCTTTCCTCTGACTTGGAATGGTGAAAATACAAAAAATACAAATACACCAAAAGGAGTCAGGGCTGTTTAGGCGTTTACGTCGAGAAGCAGCACTAAGATGGAATAGTTACAAGCTTTGAAAACTACAAAAACAGCATCAAACAAAGAGAAGTTACAGCGGTATGCCCATTGTGACAAGGTGAAGAGGAAAGCTAGCACAGATCCTCTTCATTCTACCATGCCAGCTCTCTGTGTGCAGATATTGACAGTACTGACCTGTTGGGAGCTGCACACACCTCTCACTGCGCTGTCTCAATGTGACTGCACAAACCAGCTGCCACGTAGCTGTAGATGAGTCCAATCATGATCAGATGGCAAGTCTTACTACAGCTGATCAGTGGAACTTTGCTGATCTGGAGGGTCAGCTGTGGAGAAGAAACTTGACGTGCTAGAAAGTGCAATTTTAGAATCAGCATAAAATATTTTTTTTCAAATTGTTCCCCAGTGTTCCAGAGTCTCTGGATTAACCAACAGGCCGTGGCGGTCGGGTGGGGTTCACATGTTTTAGATTTAATTAATGTAACTTTAAAGTAACTGAAAAGTAACTTCAGGCTGAATGTGGTGCAGCGCTGCCCCCTCTGGAGCTTCTTGGTCACTGTCCCCAGTTTGACCACAGAGCAGTAATGAGCCTGTGTAATCACTGTAAATGAATCATTTAGTGCTGTTTGTCTGTATACTTTGTTTACACGTGTATAATGTTGTTACATGGTTGACGTGTGACCTGCGTGTGTGTGTGTGTGTGTGTGTGTGTGTGTGTGTGTGTGCGACTGTTTGCCGCGCCTCCAAATCCAGTTTTAAACCTGATTCAAAGAAACAATCCTTTTTTCCAACTAACCACGAAACCTTTCACATGGCGTGTGAGTATGAACAGTGGCGTGCAAACACACTCACGCACACACACACACGACCTTGACAAACATGTTTTAAAACACACAATGTATTTTGTGATGTTATAGTAACACCTTTTGTCCAAACTAAACTTTCCTTTAAAGGACTGCTGTGCAGGATTTAGTGCCATCTAGTGGTTTGATTTGTAATCCAGCACCTGGGAGATATTATGGTGGCTGGGAATACTCGATCTAGAACCAGTGCTTGATTTGTCCCTTCTGGGCTACTGTAGAAACTCAGTGATTCAAAATAGCAAGCTGTGTGGAAGAGGCATTGCTGTATCTTGTTGTTGATGTAGTAACACTCCGGGGCTCCATAGTATTCCAGCTCAGGTGTGTTAGCAGGTCAGGTGTATGTTTTTGCTCCGGTGGTCACTAAACAAATATATTGTAGACTGACCCTGTGATCCTGCAGTAGTGTTAGTTATCAATGAAAATGCTGATTTAATTTGTGAACAGAATCAGGTACCCATGAAATTTGTTACGAATGTCCGGATGTAAATTATGTTATTATCAGCGAGCTGGTTTTAAGGGAATTATATCGCGTCTGAACATAATGCTACTGTCTGATTTTTCATCTGATATGTTCACTAAGTTCAGGAGAAAAAAAAACAAAAAACAGATTTAAATATTCAGAGCGAGGAATCATCTTGACTTTCCCCTGGATAGAAAACAGGAAGTCCATCTGTTCCCAGCGAGACGAATCAGGGCAGAGAATTGGCTGTGGTGGTCATAGCTGCCCCGAGTGACGGAGGACGACAGATGACAGCAGCTAATTGGAAAACTAATGAGGTCCAGAAACCCAGCCTGGACTCTGGTGTGTGTGTGTGTGTGTGTGTGTGTGTGTGTGTGTGTGTGTGTGTGTGTGTGTGTGGACAGAGAGAGTAATGAGGTCCAGAAAGAAGGACGGAGCGAGGGGTCAGCCTTGTCAAGAGCAGATGCTCATAAAACAAACAAAAACCTGTCAAAGAAAAACTATGAAAACTTGTAGATTGACAAGTCGGCATGATGCAGTTTGAACTTCAAGTGGGTCACAAACAGTTGATATAACTTCTTATACTCAGAATCAAAGAGTGTTTCCTGGCACACAAAGAGAGAGAGGAGTCACTGCTAACTAGTGTGTGTATAATTAAAATGCTCGGCTCCATAAATGACTCTGACAGTGCTGAGAAATGTCAATTTATCTGTTCCAAACGTTCAAGAGAGAGCATGTATTTAAAGGCTAAAGGTCGTTCTCATTTAGGGCACGAGGTTTAGTGGCAGCGACACAGGAGCAGTATCAGTTAGTGAGCATTAATCTTGTTTATCTCAGACTTAAATGCATTTTTTAGGCGTCATATTCTGC
>CM014083.1:34522433-34862433 GCA_004119915.2 Collichthys lucidus
TGGAGAAGTGAGAGTGGTTACACTAGACCAACTGCACACGATGCAGCACGCTGCGTTTATCAAAGCCTGAAATTACAAACTTCTCTCACACACACACACACACACACACACACACACACACACACACACACACACACACACACACACACACACACACACACACACACACACACACACACACACACACACACACACACATACAGCTTAATCTGGGTCACAGAGAGTGATTTCAGTCCACAGGGTACAAAGTTAACTCCTTCACGTGTCATTCTGGTCACAGACAGAACTAAATCATCCGATCACCGACCCGTCCGGTAGCAAAGCCTCGAGTGTCCATTTGAGAAACTGTCAGCACTTCCACGCTGGCTGCACTTCACAGCCGCTGAGGTTGCCGCTCGGTTAAGACACAAACTGTAGAAGCTCAGAGTCCCTGTGGATGCATTTGTTGCGGTTATATTCTCCACAGTCCCCCGTCGTTTCCGTCATCCTCATGTGGTTTCACATCGAGGGTGAAGCCATTCTTATTCCAGATGCACAGACAAAGGCTGTTTTTGCATAAAGGTCAAAGGTCGACCACATTACAGTACCGCTGGTGGTGGTAGGGAGTGAAGGAAGTAAGTTTGAGTCCTCGGGTTCAAACCAAAGACAAGAGGAGACCCTGTTATAGCTGAGTGAAGCAAAGGGAGGCTCGTGCATGTGACTGCGTTCTTCTGTCTTCTACCTTTAGTCGCCCTCTTTTCAATCAAAACCCGACCCTATGAAAACACCTTTTGTTTCTGTCGTGTTCCTCCCTTGTTGTTTCTCTTTCTGTGTGTGTGTGTGTGTGTGTGTGTGTGTGTGTGCGTGTGTGTGTTATTCCACAGTCTGACCCAGTACATTCAGCCAAATCAATTGCTACACTTCTGGAGCCAAAGCCCAGAGGCTCAGCTGTGGCTCGACACTCTCTCTCTCTCTCTCTCGCACATCAAAAGCACAGACACAGAATTATTATGCAACCCTCTTACCGGCAGCGGTTTACAGTTACAGATATGCATATTTTAACCAGGAGTCCAAATGTCAACATGGAGCCTGTGTGCCCGAGAAACAGAGACACACAAATCTCAGTGCTGAAAACTATTTCACATATCTTTCATCCAAAGATTCACATTTGTGGTCACAAATATGTGCATTCATTTTTAACGATGTGTGTCAGAAGCAGGAAAAATCCTGAAACAAACGCGTGCTGCGTCTCAGCTGGGATACTTTTGTTAGTACACATCTGTGTAGTACTCCGTGTACACCGTGTACTTTTTGACGTAGCAGGGTATTGCTCTTCTTTAGTCTTCTTCTCCTAATTGTGACCGGGTGGAGCATTAGCACCAACATTTGACTGTTGAAATATAAATTAAAAAACATGTGAACGACTATGTGTGTGAGTCTCTTCAAGACATACAAGAGTAAACATTCAAACTGGATCCAAACACTAAACTGTTGTAGCTGCACCGCCTGAATCAGTGTGAGTACACGCCTGTAGCTTCAGGGAACCACGCCCTCAGCTGTTGGTGCCAAACAGCAGCAGATCGACGGAGGCCAGACTCTTTTCTTTGGAGCCTCGTTCACTCACGTTGGAAGTTTCTCATGTTTGAGCTCGCCACGCTTCAAATAATAGAAAGCACAACATCTGAAAACACAACGAGTATAACCCTCAGAGTTATCACGTGTGTGTGTGTGTGTGTGTGTGTGTGTGTGTGTGTGTGTGTACATGGATGTATGTGTCGCTCAGACACCATTTGGGCACCATCTGCCCCCCTGTTAGTTCTCATGGCAACCATCACCAGCTGTGTGGTGGGAAATGTTCACTTCACACGCTGCCCGTCATGCTCTCCCATCCATCCATCCATCCGTCCATACACACACACACACACACACACACACACACACACACACACACACACACACACACACACACACACACACACACACACACGCACACACACCTGTTCTCACATCTTCTATCACACGTCTCTCACCATCAAATCACTTCAAGCTCATGAGTGTGGTTTCCTGGTTGATCATTTGGGCCAGTTTGCGCTTCACCTTGAAACTTTCAAGGTTGAGTACTCTGTAGTCCTCTGACCACCTTATATATGTGTGTGTGTGTGTGTGTGTGTGTGTGTGTGTGTACTTCTTTGTCCTGCGCTCCACGATTGTCTTCAGGTATAATCCGTTTAGTCTCAGTCCCTTCTGCGACGGCTGTAGCTGGAAAAGAAGATGATTAATGACGATGATTAGTTCCTCCTCTTTATTTTTTTACTGAAGTTTTCATATATAGACCTGAAATACAAGCACACGACCACAAAGGAACTATTTTCATGCAAATGTGGAGAGATAGCGGCTTCCTGGGAGCAGTTAAAGCCTTTTCAGACACAGCTGCATTTCCTTCAATGCACCGAAGCTGGAAATCAGGGCACATAGCAGAAAAGTGTGAAGTTTATTTGTTATTGCTCAAAACCAAGATGAATCTGTCCCTTACTAAAAAGCATATACTCACATATTATCACTGTTTCCTTCATTTTTCTACGCCTGGTTTGCTGCCTTGTTTCTTTTGGCCACACGTGTATGGCTCGGCGTGCTGTGCCCAAAGTTTGGTGCAAGCTGTGCCTGAAAATGCCATTAAAGGTTCAGTGCCTTGCTTAAAGGGTCTTCAGACAGATGCTGAAAGAGGCACCTTTCAGTTCTCAAGACAAGTCCCTCAGATACATACACTGTGCAGCACTGGGATTCTGTTTTTGTTTTTTGAATTTCAGCCACAGTCGCCTCTGCAAAGTTACTGCACCTTAAACGTTTGCCACAAACAAACTGATTTCAACACGACCCTGACGGTTCGTTCACTATGATTAGTCCGCCAAGAAGTTAAACACCGTGACACAAAATCATAACACAGGAGGGCAACGTGCAATTAAAAGTAAAAAAAAAAGCAAACTCTTTATTGTTTTTGTAAATTCAAAATCATTTCCTGAGAAGTTTCCCAGAAATAAACAAACGATGCAGAGCGAGCTTATTTCAAACCTGTACTGCTGCTGTACATCCCTAATATGACCAGCAGAGGGAGGTACACTTCATTTATTTAGATATTAAATCACAAACTCTTCCTCTTTGACCTCCCCATCTTAACATCAGTACATATACACAATGTAAACGCACATGTACACACATGCACAAGTCTCATTTTGTCAGTTTCTCTGCATATTTTCTCTCTGACATGACAAATATGGAGATTTATCCAACTGTAACACACATCATTATTATCAACCACTGCTTCTGTGTCAGGTGAAACAACAGAATGGCTCCATCCTCTGACTTTTTTGACTCTTTGGCTTTTTACATGTTAAATCTATCAGTATGTTGATGGTGCCCTCTGCAGGCTGCAGTTTGAAAGTGCAATCATACGACCACACACTGTGTGCAGACACACACATTAATTCAATTCTTCTTACTCTAATTTAATTGCACTCTTTGCACATGTTTACTTATTTATTTTACTTTTGTTCCATAATCTGTGACACAGAACACAGACCAATCACACTGATTCTTCCTCAGGAGAACATGACTTCAAATAAAGAGAGCTACTTTTAATTCTTCCATAATATAATATAATATAATATAATATAATATAATATAATATAATATAATATAATATAATATAATATAATATAATATAATATAATATATGAGGCTGAAACTTGGGCGCCCCCTGGTGGCTGCGGGGCTCTGCTGCACGCTAACAGTAAGGCACCTTAGCTCCTACCTGTGTGTTTAAGCCTGCAACATGTGTTTATATTCACAACTATGCACAATGTGAAGATTAATCTAGAACACAGACAGTGCATGTTTTGGTTCTGCTGTTTGTTTCACACTCAGACAGCTGCAGGAGTTTCTCTGTGAACTCAAGATAAGTATATTCACTGTTCTCTAATCACTGATCACTAGTTCAGCTGCTGCTCTTCTTCATTTCTGCTCATGCACACACTGCAGCAGGACTGTTTGTGTGAATTATTAACACTTTTTGTTGGTTGCTGTCTCGCAGGTGCATTGTGATGCTGTTGTTGATCTTTGAGCAGTATGTTGCAGAGTGTAACCAGGTGTGTGTGTGTGTGTGTGTGTGTGTGTGTGTGTGTGGGTCAAGGTATTTGGTTTGGTTTATTACAGTTAATCTTTCATGGGAAACTCAAAAGAACAGGATTATGTGAGCTTGAATTCCAAATCTCCATTGATTGCATTTAAACTGCTCAGCTCTGAGTCATGGATTTCTTTATTTTTTGTGTTTTTAATGTGCTTAAGTTTATAATTACCTGCTAAACTGCTGACAAGCTCGAACCTGTTGCTGTGTGCCAGGTGCATCGCTGAGGCTGGAGTCATCCATCTTACTTTAGAAAAACTCCAATCCCTTTTTTGAGGGAGAGAATGTGTTTTTTACATTAATGAATTATAATAATGAGTTCTTCGTGAGTTTATTCACTAAAAGGACTTGTCAGTGTGTGTGTGTGTGTGTGTGTGTGTGTGTGTGTGTGTGTGTACTGCTCTGTAAAGGTTCATCCCCAGTATGATAGATTTTTTAAAGTTAGCTGTACCCGTCATCTGACGTTGTTATCTGCCTAGTAACGGATTATTTTAAACATTTGTATTTGTCTGTCTTACGCACAAACACAAGTCATCAGTCTTTCTTCTCAGGTCTAATTATGATGTACTATATTCTTTAACCACAAGATGGTGATATAGTATTGATTTCTTTCTTTACCCTCTGCAGGCTGTGTGTGTGTGAGTGTGTTTCCATCCTCCATCCATCCTGATATAAATCAGGCCACTGGTGCTAAATCTTTTTCTTAAACTGACTAAGAGACAGATATTTCATATTTTGTTCAATGCATAACAAAGATCAGAACCACATGACACTTCAAGGACAGCAGGAAGTTTGTGTCAAACAAGCATCTGAACACGTGGAGCATCATTTTGAGCATCAGAGATGATTTTTCTGATGTTTTTACAAACTTTTTAAATACAATTCTCCGTCTGTATTATTATCTTTGTTTTAAATTTAACACATTTATCATTTGACATGACATGTATGTTCTCATTGTTCTACAAGCTCTCTGGTTGTTTTAACATTTATATTAAGCTCTGTAAATATATCTTATCCTGTGAGGTTTGTTTGAAGTTTAACAATCTAAACATTAAGCTTCATTCATAGGAATGAATGAAATGCTTACTGTACATACAGGCTGGTATATGAGGCTTCACCCCACCTCTAGTGGGGGTCTGTACCCTGTGAAGTCAGCTACAGAAGCAGCTATACAATAACAAATATGGATCTGGAGTTGTGGTGACTGTAATCCACAGAGAGGCCGTAATCTGGAGAGATTAAACTGAGGCCACCTCAGCACCTCACGCCTGCTGCGCGCCTCCCAACACGAGGAACGTGTTCATGTTAATTACAGGAGGAACACTGGAGGAAGAAAGAGATTTCATTCAGTCAGAGCGTGTCTGTCAGAGTCGATACATTTAACGTTATAAATCCGCACGCTCAGTCTGCATTACCCTCCTCACTCGTACGTCGTCTAAAGATCTCACAGATCATGTGAAAATCTGTCTTCTATCAGCGCCCCCCCGTCGCTTTCTTCACGGCGCTGAAAGAGTATTCAGCCACTTCACTGGATTTTCATTACACAGCGTGTGTCAGCCCACAGGCTCTGCACGCACAGACTATCAATCCAGCCCACCATTCACTGTGTGTGTGTGTGTGTGTGTGTGTGTGTGTGTGTGTGTGTGTGTGTGTGTGTGTGTGTGTGTGTGTGTGTGTGTGTGTGTGTGTGTGTGTGTGTGTGTGTGTGTGTGTGTGTGCGTGTGTGTGTGTGTGTGTGAGAGATGGGGCAGCAGTTTAAACAGCCCCACGGTTTATACTTCCACTTCCACACCTGGAGGTTTTGACTGACTGACAGAGCGAGCCGTGGCCTCAGGGTCAGTGGCCTACATCTTCAGAAAACCTTCCCACCTGGGACTGACTGACATGTTGGTCACTGCACAGAGAGGAGGCGTGTGAGATCCAAGGCTGAAACCGAGTTTGAGTTATTTATAGATCGATTGAGATTTATAAATAATGGACAGTTTATACAAGAATATTAAAGACTTTTATTTATTTTCTGATTCACATAAACATTTTTTTATTTGTCCAGTATTCTTAAGACAGGACTGCCTTAACCGAGACCACGGCATGACCAAGACCAGAGTGTATCGAGACCAAGACAAGACCAAGACCAGAGTGTATCGAGACCAAGACAAGACCAAGACCAGAGTGTATCGAGACCACAGCATGACCAAGACCAGAGTGTATCGAGACCAAGACAAGACCAAGACCAGAGTGTATCGAGACCAAGACAAGACCAAGACCAGAGTGTATCGAGACCAAGACAAGACCAAGACCAGAGTGTATCGAGACCAAGACAAGACCAAGACCAGAGTGTATCGAGACCAAGACAAGACCAAGACCAGAGTGTATCGAGACCAAGACAACACCAAGACCAGAGTGTATCGAGACCAAGACAAGACCAAGACCAGAGTGTATCGAGACCAAGACAAGACCAAGACCAGAGTGTATCGAGACCAAGACAACACCAAGACCAGAGTGTATCGAGACCAAGACAACACCAAGACCAGAGTGTATCGAGACCAAGACAAGACCAAGACCAGAGTGTATCGAGACCAAGACAACACCAAGACCAGAGTGTATCGAGACCAAGACAACACCAAGACCAGAGTGTATCGAGACCAAGACAACACCAAGACCAGAGTGTATCGAGACCAAGACAAGACCAAGACCAGAGTGTATCGAGACCAAGACAACACCAAGACCAGAGTGTATCGAGAGCAAGACAACACCAAGACCAGAGTGTATCGAGACCAAGACAAGACCAAGACCAGAGTGTATCGAGACCAAGACAAGACCAAGACCAGAGTGTATCGAGACCAAGACAAGACCAAGACCAGAGTGTATCGAGACCAAGACAAGACCGAGTCAAGACCAAGACCAGATAGTATATAGCCTACTTCAGTAGATAATATGTATGTGATGTTTTTGTGTGCAGTATTGACAGACTGCTGTGTTTTCTTCTGGATGCTGCTTTGCAGATGAGCTCCTTGTGATTTTTATTACAGAAGATTTGTCGGACAGTCATCGTTCAGTTTCTCTGAAGTCACGTGAAGGGATGCAGAAAGCTGTCAAACTGAAATGAGTTACTGGAATTTTGAATAAATCAGACGATTTAGTAATATCCCCACAGCTGTGGTCTGGACTGGTCTTGAAATAAAATCTCAATTCCTCTGAGAGGAGACAAAAGTACTCCAACTTGCATTCCTGCAAAAAACTGTGGCAGACACACAGAATGAATGCAGGTCAATGCATACAGAGCATACTCATGTAAAGACGAGATACAATACATGGTCTTCATGGTCTTTGCTCTGAGGATACAGTCTTAATAAATTTACAAGCCTTCTAGAAGCTGGAGCTCTGTGCTCCGTGTCCTTGAAGAAAAAGTGAGAAATCTCAGCATCAACTTTGTTAATTAATGGTTTTATAATTCAGTGTTAGCTCGGTGTCAGTGTCTCTTCAGCTCCAGTGTGGTGAAACTTTACAATTTAACAGAATGCATGTGCTGAAGGACTCAGTGTTCCTCTGTGAAACAAGCAACTCTTTTCAAAATCATTTTGGACAAACTCAGAAAGAGGAAGGTCGCTCTGAGAACAAGGTTGTTTTTCATTGTTCCTCCGAAAAAGATTCTGCGATCAGAGATCAGAGACTTTCAACTGTGACAAACTCAACTGTTAATGTTGGTGACGTGCGTCAACCAAGCAAGTAGAAAAAGAGAAAAACAAAAAAATTGATAAAATGAAATAGAGTTTGAGACCAGTGCTTGAAATTAAGGATGCCTCGTAGTCCTGGGTGGATTTATAAGACAAACTGGGACTCAGAGATAAAATGTCTGGGACTTACAATTACAAATTAAATTATTTTGTGTATATATATCATGGAATATAATTTTAATTGGTATTTAGAAAATAAAAGGCACTGACATGAGCTCTACACGACGTCACACGCACGCACCTAATTAGTCATTGGAGACGCACTAGATCCAGCAACTTTTAGACCCCTTGGCAACTTTATTTTTACAAAGCAACAATTTTAGCATCTCGTTCAAACAATTAGAGACATTTAGGGTGATTGGAATAATTTATTCAGATAATATAAGTGCAGGGATCAATTAGTACAACTTCCATGTTGGACCAGAGTGAGTCAGTGAAGTAACAAAGTTACTGAAACAGAGTTATTAAACTATAATCGTTATGGACTTTTTGGGACAGTTGCGTTTCAGTTCGAAGCTGCGACGTTCAGGACAGAATGAACAAGATTTCTCACTGAATGCAAACAGTAAATGTTACAGGTTTTACAGGAGAGCTGTGCTGTCACAGAGTTTTCATCCAGCCCGTCTTCTGGTGGTCGAAGCTCTACATCAGCCCCTCGGTGGACGTGTCGGATACGTCTGACAGTGCAGACAAATGTAAGTCCACTGTTCTCGACTGACATGTAAAAACTTCACCGTGTTTCTCTCGAGGTAGTTTTTTTCTTTTGACCAAAGACAGGGACAAATTGCATGCAGTGTGTAAAGAGGGAGCGAGGTGTCACATTTGTCATGACGCAAACTGTTCTGTCTCTGGGACTGACGTAGCTTTGCCAGACTTGTTGACGTCATCGGTTTGGAGACGTTTACCTGGGTGGTTGGATGGTTGACCACACCTGTCTTCATTGAGCAGCCTATGCTGTGTTTATTTAATGGCATTATGATCCCTTAAAATTGTCTTTATGAGGAAATGTTTAAGTGTTTCCTGTGCATTTCCACCTCTGCAAACTTTTATAATCATTGCAATTCATCCATAGCTAAACTAAGTATAGTCCCGAGTAATAATTATGATTATATCCCCAGTCATTTTTAATGCTAGAGCCTAAACTTGTCTGGTATATCAGGGTTTGCACTGTGCATGCTGCTCAGTTGTTTATGGTGCTTTCAGGTGCTGAGTCTTTAGCCCATAAAATCAGGAAATACTGCGAGTTATTTACTGGGTGTTTGCCTTCAGGTGCTTGTCAGTCACAGGTAAATCCATCACATTAACGGCACCAATGAAAACGCCACAGACAGAAGTAAATAGAGGGAATGAGCAGCCCGGGCATGTTTGTGATCATAAGGCAGAACGGACGAACAGAAGTTTGTGAAAAGTGTTTTACCTCCGTGAAACCAAAAGTCTCCATGTTAAAATAAACATGTTTACAGCCTGTTCATGACAACTGTACTGAGGGTGAATTTATATACAACTCACCTGTTCACATTATATTAAGGCTTAAAGTTATGCAGGATTAAGATTGTGGACGCTTTGATTGACAGGTGGGTGTGGTTACAGGTGGTTTGTTTGAGCACTCAGGCTTCATTCAGCCCCAGTTTTGGATTAGCCGGGAGCCAGCGGAGGCGGAGAGAGAAAGTTATAGATTTAGATAGAGTTATACAGTTTACAGTTATAGAGCAAACACTCTGTTGGCACTTCTCTTAACTTTCATTCATATTTTAGTATTTATAGTTTTTAAATCAGGACCTTCAGTAGATCTGGAAAAACAAGGTGCTCCAAATCATTTCAATGTGTCAGATACATATTCCAACATTTAGGCAGATATAAGATTCAGATCAGACTGTGGCGCACTGCGTTTGGCATATAAATCATGTTTTGCATCCAGTCTGACCCGAGCATCAAATCCCTGCATTGTTAAGGATCATCAGAGATCTGCCTCAGCTCCACAGCTCTTACAGTTTGTTCCCTGTGAGCAGGAGCAAGGCCGGGCTCTTCTTTGTGTCCGCTTCGAATCGCGCTGCATGACTTAGCCTTCCTCCCTTTTGTCACAAGTCTTCCTGCAATCATGCCGCTGTGGAATTACTGTGTGAGAGTTTGTGAACGGATGTGGACGTGAACAAAGACTCACAGATGTAAAGGTGAGGCAGTGTGTCGGGCTGCTGAAGGTGAAGATGCTGTTTAACTTCCTTTGGTTAAAGTTCTCTCGGTTTTTCACAGTTTGTACTGTCGTGCTTCTGTTTTGTCATCAGCAGTCTCTTAAATCATCTTTATTACACAACGCTGTTTGTTTTCATTCCACAGCAGCAGCTTAGTTTCATAGATTGCATCTTTAGTCGATGCCCTGCTGATTTTGTGTTGCTGAAACAAGCTCCCAGTACGGGGCCTTCATGCCGGCGCGGCTCTGTTTTGTATATTTTACATTTCACTTCTTTCTTCTGCGTTCATATCAAACTGTGTTTTATTACAGTCTGTCCTGCTCTCTTTACCCTGAGGTTACCTTTTTGTGTAACAGAATCTGTTTAAATGATGATTTTCATCCTTATATTTCAGGTCTGGTAACTGTTTCAGTAATTTTCTGGCTGGTTCAAACGTCGCAGATGTGATTCTTCTTTTCTTTCTCTTTAGTTTTGGACTGTTGATCAGAGAAAAGAAGGTAAATCTAACATTTTCTTTCTCCACGGTCCAAAGACATGCACCTAACAGGTTAACTGGCCGTAGGTGTGTTTTCAAAAAAAGTTTGACTGGCTTTTAGTTTCCTCTGTCTTGTTGCCGTGCTGTGACACTACAGTCGCTGTGTTGCTGTTACTTTCTGTTCGTGCTCCGTCAGCAGTTTGTGTGTTGCTAGAAAGTGGCGGAGCTGCAGAGTCTGACAGTGGATCCTCCTCCCACCAGTCGCTCACGACGAACCGTCTGTTTTTTTCCTTAAGACAAAGACCATTGTGACGAGAACGTAACATAATGTTCTATTGTTGCACTCATACGGGTCGCTTCACCTTCCTCAGCTGCTCTACTTTCTGTGTGTGTGTGTGTGTACCAAGTTTCTCTCGTGTGTGAGGATTTAAGTTGATTGGCATTTGCAGTAGCCAATAACACTGAGTGTGCAGTTCCTCTAACGTCCACCTGAGGCTGGCTCCAGAAGTGAGTCAGTCTCCATAAGTCCCCATGTTTCACAGCAGAAATAAACATGTTTACAGCCTGGTACAAAAAACAGTTTTGGTCTCTGTAGCTAATTTCCCCGTTCATGACAACTGTACTGAGTAATTAACGTGCATAATTATCAGTGTGATGGCTTTGATCGACAGGTAGGTGCCATTACAGGTGGCATCATGTCTGCCGATGATCCATGGAGTTTGGGGTTCAGTGCCCAAGGACACTCCGACATGCAGACTGGAGGAGATCGAACCACCGATCATCTGATTAGTGGACGACCCGCTCCTTCCATCTGTAAATCACCTCTGTAGTGGAATGTTAATCCCTGTGCTCAAACATTTCCCAGTTCAACCGCCGAGCCCGTTAACTTCGACTTTAGCAAGTCGTCATCCGCCGGGAAACATTTTGACTTGAAGCTGGTGCAGCCGGAGGGCATCAGAGGGAAAAGCAGCAAATATATTCTGTATGAAATCTGATCCAGTTTCTCTACAGTCGCTGAATAAAGTTATGAAGTGGTGCTCTTGTACTGTAATCAGTGAGGCCCGGTCACAGATGGACTGTATCAAACGGGAAGCGCCCGGCTCCGCTGGCTTCATAGGAAACGTGGATGAATAAATGAAAATACGACATGTTCTGTGGCAGCTCCATGACTTATAGATGACATGAAGACGTATGAAATGAGAATTATAAAATGACCCCATGTGCTCTCACGCATTAATTCACAGCGAGCTCCATGCCAGCTCTCTTATCGCCGGTTCTTGACTTCTCCGAGCTTCGATGACCTTTCCTTTGCCCTGCCAGCAACATCCTCCTCACATACACTTCTGGACCCTGGAGGTGTAAATAAGGGGTTGCTGTCTCTCTATAAACCCTAATGAACGACAGTGAAAGTTGAGTAGCTCATCAGTAAACCTTGACCCCCCCTCCCACACCTCGCTTTTGAATTACAACCCGAGCAGCTGCAGCAGAAACAACAGAAATGTAAAATGTTTTAGTTGTTTCCAGCTGCTGTGAGAGAGTTAAAGCACAAACCTGAATCTGCTTTGTCACACCGGAGAGAAATAAATAGTTCAAAGCTGTAAAATGTCAGAATAAACTGCCCATGAAACAAGCTGCTCTGTTGTGAAAGTCAGTAAATATTATTAATATATGAGGAGGATGGCGCTGACAAAGAACTCACTGTTTCTCTGCTTTTTAATAGATGTAACCTGCCTGAATAAATCATTTCCTTTCATACAGACAATGTGAGTCCATCCCCGCTCTTCCATGGGATAAACAGCGAGCCGAAACGAGTCGGTCCTGATTCTGCATTAAGTCGCTTTGACAGGAGAGGCGGCTGGCTCGTGATCTGCATTTAAAGTGTCGACATAATTCACCAGATTAACTCTTTTATTAGCGCTCGCACTAACGGGAACCAGAGGAGACAGAAGAGGAGGACTCTGTGGTGAAGTATTAATAGCATGCCACCTTTTGTACGTTCAGCTGAGTGACCCGCTCTTTGCAGGACCTTGCCGTCTTGTTTGGTGCTCTTACTCTGCCCTTCCTCTGCCGCCTCCTAATCTAAAAATTGCCTTTAAGCCTTAATATAATGTGAACAGGTGAGTTGTATATAAATTCACCCTCAGTACAGTTGCCATGAACGGGGAAATCAGCTACAGAGACCAAAACTGTTTTTTGTACCAGGCTGTAAACATGTTTATTTCTGCTGTGAAACATGGGGACTTATGGAGACTGACTCACTGCTGGAGCCAGCCTCAAGTGGACGTTAGAGGAACTGCAGTTTGTGGCTTCATTTCACAGCCGCTCGGTCAGGACGCTCTCAGAGCACCTGATGTGAAGCAGTCTCTCTCTCTCTGGGTCGGCTTAACAATGAAGTTATGATGTGAGATCAGAGACGAGACTAATTATCTTGCTAATTAATATGCACGCTGACCACTAACGGGACGTTCAGCTCCCAGTCCATCCTCTCTTTTCCAACTTCCTTCCATCGTCACCATCCCCCTCCTCTCTCCTTCTTTTACCCCTTCGCCCTCTTTATTTACCCCCTCTCTGCTCCTTTTCTCCACCTTTCATCTCCTTCCTCCCTCAGAGATCATTCTCTTTTCTGTCCTCTCATCTTTTCTCTCTCTGTTTCGCTCATCCTGTCCTCTCACTCTCCTTCTCGTCTTTCAACAATGGCTGAGTGCCAGATAGCTCTGAGGAGTCGTGTGTGTGATTGACAGATGACAGACGTTAACAGCAGGTTAAACAAAGGCACACAAAGCCGACCAATCGCAGACCGCCTCACCGGCAGGCTGGAGTGCTGGAGTACTCGAGTGGCAACAGACTGACGGGGAACAAATTACTTATAATTATTTATTTTAATTTGGTTTTGTCTGATTTCCATCCTACAGTTTGTTTCTTATCAGACAGAATCGCTAAGAGTGCTGTGCTGTTATCTTCCCTAAAGTGCTGGCTCAGTTTTGGGGTAGCTGAACATTATTATCATTAGATTAGATTAGATAATACTTTATTTATCCCACAACGGGGAAATTCACTTGTTTACAGCAGCGAAAAATAGAATCAAGGAGGGAAAACACAAGTGTACATATTTACAAAAGTGCTAAAAAAGTACATGGCGTCGTAATGTTATTGAGTCACATTCATTTCACAACAAAGAACTTCAGCCAACACCTTTCCTCACCCGCTTTTTCTGGTCACATTATGTTAGTATCATGAATCATTTTTGTTTAATTCTCACAAATGATTCTGACAAATATTGGCTGTGTGGACCTCCTAAGGGTCGTGAACCCCTGGTTGAAGACACAATCTTATAAAATAATAATTAGTTTAACCGACTAATTTCTGGTGGCGACTAGCGATGATCAGTTATTTAGGAGGGGACATACTTAATCCATGTTACGTTTCTAAGTTGTTTTAACATAAGATCGACTTTACTGAGCCCACACAGAGAGATTTGTTACAGCAGGTCACAACACACAAGGTAGATAAGTAATAATCTAAATAAAAATATAAACACCTTTCAGGTATAGGAGCTGCTAAAGGCCTCCACAGTCTCATGCAGGGGGTGAGAGGACAGTCCGGGACAAAGCTGGCCCTCGTAAACCAGTTTACTGAGTCTTGAGGTTTACACAGACACCATATGTTTTCCATTGGTTGCCATGTTGTTGATACTGATGCTGCTTCTTTATATGTAGTTTGAAAAATGATTCAGTGAAGTGTGGCAACTCTGCCAACCCAGCACACAAGAGCACACACACACAAAAACACACTTGGTATGGAAATGTACAATTCTGGTGGGGAACGAGCTAAATTAATAATCTGTGCAGTCTTATTTGTTTTTTTTCTCAAGTTGTCAGACGACAAACACATTTCCCTGTTTTCCCTGCGTGGCATTAAGAAGTATGTGAGTGTAAACATGTCGGTGCCTGTCAGGACGATCAAAGCTTTAATCCTCTCTGAAAAAAACGTGCTTCGGTTGAACCTGATGAGATGGTTGTTGATGACTTGGCACTAAGTATGACATTTCTTTTATAACATTACATCTTGTTGATGTGACTTTACTGGAACCACAGCAGCCTGCGGGTAAAAGAGAGAGAGAGAGAGTGACAGCTGCTCTTAAAGTTTCCTTTCATCCCGACATTAGAAACATTTTGAGGTAATTTACCAGTTTCCACCACAAACGACCACCAAGGCTCCTGAGTTAAATAACACAAAGACTAGATTTAATGACACGCAGTTAAAGACTCATTCATTCATTTATTTATTAATGTTCATGTTCTGGTAAATTCACATTTTATTGTGTCTTGTATAAGGTCCCGATCCATGGACCATATACGTATAACATGTTACCGTCCTGACGGTTTATGTCATGGAACATAGTGCAATGATGAGCTTGTAAAATCTGTTACAGGAAAAATGTTCAAATCTAATCTCACTGGATGATGGGAAATCTACTTAGTGCTCTACAGGCTGGAGGGAAAAACAACAAAGTCAGGCAGGTTTCATTTATTCCAAAAGAGGAAGAAGAAGAAGGTCTCTTCCATTAAATCAAAAGTATTTCTGCGGTAAAGCTTGTTTGTGTTTTCGTACCATCGGAATCAGAGCGATGTAACTTCCAGCCGACCTTCAGGTTCAGACTGACGCCAAAGAAAAATAGATTTAAGTTTCTTCACTGGTGCAAAGGCAGGCTGTGGTAAAACCGACAAATAAATATGAACAGGGTGGATGTTTGCACCGTCGTTTAACTTCCACATCGGTACAGCAGCGGAGGAACTGCAATCCAAAGCAAATGAATGATCAACAGTATCAAGAGTAATAAGTAAACTCTGTTAGATCAAATGTCACAAAAAGAGTTTGCAGCGATTTAACTTCATGATTCATGGAGTCTTTGCGTCAAAGTGTCACAGTTGTAGTATGACATACAGTAAAAGCTTAAACTCACTGTTGGAAACTACATGGTGGCATTGCACAGAGATGTTAAGAAACTTGGCTTCATCTTAAATGTCTCGTACTTCAGAGACCGTCTAACCCAACTGTCCTGTCTTACTCTAATTACTCTAATTTTCTGCACTATCCTGGTTCCTGGAATGCTTCTGTTCTCCTGTATTAAGGTCTGTCCCTGAGGTATTAGATGACTGCATAGCATCGCTACCATCTGTTGGTAAAACAACGCTCCGTCAGCCACTTATACTGGGAAATATGATTTCTGGCAGGAAACAGATTCCTTCAGACAGGATCGGGGTTTGTATGGTGGTGTGTGTGGGGCTGATAGTCCGGCCTTCTCGATGCCATCGCTCGCGGTCTGTGTCCCTCGACTACTGCTCGTGCTCTCTCTCTCAAACCATTGGACACAAACCAATTTAAACTTCTTTGCAGCGTAAATTGGCACCGATTTAGAAGCTGGTTTATGAAATAACCAAAGATAAAACACAACAGGTATCAGGAGCATCAGAGTTTAGATGACTGTGGAGGTTTGTCTGATCTGAGGGTGATGTCCAACTTTCCAAAAGTTGGATCTGGCTCAATTTTCTAACCGCACGTTGCTGCCCGAACCACCACCAGACTAATGAAAACAAATGAAAATGTAAAAAAACAGCGCCGGATCTTGTCTGATTGGCCCTAAAGGATGTATAAACAGCGCAAACTTCCACTAAGGTCAATAGTTCAGTCTTCTATGATATGTAAAAGAGAAAACAAATGAATGTTTATGCCCTGGGAATCACATCCGCTTCAAATTTTAATGGGTTCTTTCTTGACCCATGCTGCACCCGTCCACCGAGTTTAATGAAAATCAGGCCAGTAATTACTTTGCAATCCTGCTGACAAAGTGCAACGAAAACACGTCTTCACTGGTGAAGAGAAATCCAAGATATTTTAACAAGATGCATCCTCGTTTTAAAATGATAAGCTTGCTGATTTAGGCCAATCAGTGTAACTTTTGAAGGATGCATCGTCCCAGCTGGATTTGTCTGATTTCAACATGTTGGAGACGAGAAGCTTCGGTGCGGGGGAAGCGTATGACAGTATGTGGGCACTGCTAAATGATGATGAGTTTAAATGTAATCCTCTAACTACACCCCAAAGTGAGAGCGTGAGCGCCTTCAAAGATGTGGAAAATGTGTTTTCATGCAGAGGTGTGAGAGACGGATGAAGCGGGTGAATGTTTTGAACACAGTAAAGTAATTAAAAAGTTTAAACCTGCACAGTCTTGTTGTTGTAATTGCAAATAATCATCATTTTGTATGAGTAAGACTTTTTGAGACTCAACAATAGTGCTGCTGTAAGGAGAAAGCATGAAAATGTGCATGTTTGTAAAAATAATGCAGATTTTCTCTCTGAAGTCTGGACGGACTGCTTACCTGAGACGTTTCTGCACTCTGTCTTCTTTGAAAGCTCAAAGAAAAAGAGTCGTATCTCTAAAGGATGAAACATGATTGTTGTTCCATTTTCTAAAAAAGAACGAGACCAATTTTCACCAGACAAAAAACAAACTGAAAACACAAATTGTTTTTTCTGTGAGGAAAATGTTTATTTTTTTCATTTTCAGATTACAGAGCAGCGACCACACGTTTTGGGAGCACGTTGAGGAGCTGCTAAAACTGAGTCTGTGCATGCTGGTTCATCGCTGTTCTGTGACGAGGCATCGTAAATAATGAACCTATATAATGTCGGCCTCAGCGCGGGTTGCCAGCCTTTTTTCCCCACAGGCCATTTGTATATTTACCATGTTGCTGCAGAGCTAATAATGAGCTTGAGGTTGCATTCATGTGGGATCAGGCGCTGTGGCGTATCGCCTCAGGGTTGTGCAGCGGTGTGTGGGGTCGAGGGGGTGAAAACAATCAAGAAGTAACTTTTTATTTCGCTGATTACCCACGACTGCTGACCTGGACATGGCTCCAACATTTAGTTGCAGACAACACCACAGTGACTGGCCTCTTCAAGAACAACAATGAATCGGCCTACAGGGAGGAGGTGGATCGCCTGCCTGTGTGGTGTGTGGACAACAACACATCCAAAACCAGAGAGCTCATCGTGGACTTCAGTAGGAATACTGTCACTCATCTACCCACCCACATCAACGGTGTAACAGTGGAGTGTGTGACCAGCTATAAATTCCTGGGGATGCACATCTCACAGGATCTCTCCTGGATCAAGAAGGCTCCCTAGCCCCTCGTCTTCTTGAAGATTCTGAGGAAAAACCACCTCTCTTCAGACATCCCGGTGAACTTCTACCGCTGCACCATCGAGAATATTGCAGCTTTCCAAATCCTTCCAAAAGTCGCTAGAGAGGCTGAGGTTAGGTCCTGTATATTTCGTATGACACGCTGATGCTCAGAGAAGCACGATGAGTCCAGGTAAGTTTCAACATATTTAATGAGATGGAGATAATGAGATTTAATGTACACTGTTGGCATGTATCACGACGCATTCAAACTAAACGAAAAGCGGTCAACAAAATATTACGGCTACCTAAACCTGCCTCTCTCCTTCCCTAGTGCAGGTGATTCAGCCCCTAATGTAACCTATGTCGATCATCTGCTGGCACCCATGTGACCCAAACCACACACATCACCGTGGCAACTAGACCAAATAAATCAAATCCAGATTACAGTCGTCCCTCGCTATATCGCGGTTCACTTTTCGCGGACTCGCTGTTTCGCGAATTTTTTTCAGTGTAATTTTGCATGCTTTTTTTTTTACAGCGTACTGTACAGTATGAACGTGCATTGTGTTCTGTGTCCTAAATTGGCTAAGGGAGAACCGCACATGTGTTCTGCGTCCTGTTTAAGGGAGTACTGTACAAACTGTGTGTAAAAAGGTGTATAAAGTGTGTGGTTAGGGGGTTTTACGGCCTTAAAACATGTATAATAATTGTAAAACTTACTTCAGGGATTTCGTTTATTGCGGGTTATTTTTAGAACATATCCCCCGCAATAAACGAGGGACCACTGTACTGATATAGCAAAACAATATATGGCTCCTACAGAGAGCATCCTAAGCAACTGTATTACTGTCTTTACTTTACTTATTTATTTACAGTAACTTAGCTTAGGTCTTGTCTTGTCTTGTGCACTTGCACTTTACTGTTGTTGTTGTTGTCTATGTAAACGCATAGGAAAGTGAGAATTGTAATTTCGATTCCTTTGTATGTCAAGTACATGTGAAGAAATTGACAAATAAAACTGACTTTGACTTTGACTTTGACTGTCTGGGGTGGGAACTGCTCTGTCTTGCAGAGAGTGGTGAAAACAGCCCAGTGCTCTCTCTCTCATTCACTGTCTCTGTCTCTCGACTGAACAGTTTGATCAGTCTGATTATCATTGATGATGGCTGCAACATGATGGGGTAAGAGTTTAACTGTGTTATATAATTAATTGATTTAATTGGTTGAAGTTTGCAGTTTCCAACAAAGATTTCCAAGATGGTTTTCTGTAACAAAGTTAAAGGGGTAGTTTTTTTTTTTTTGGGTGACCTGCTTATGCATCGTCAGAGTTACTTATAATAGACGGCGGTCAACATGCTTCCTGTCTGCAGAAGCAAACGCTGCAAAGCTCTGCTGTGGACCAAATGTATATGAGCCACATAAAAAAGTCCAATCAATATTCATTTAAGTGCATGCCATAGTGAGCATATTTTCCCTTGGCGCTACATTGTCTTAGGAATTTATGTATTCCTGCACCTGTCAACATTCAGCTGGGTCGTACTCAGCAATGTTCTGATCCTGTACAAACAAAAACAACATTCACACTTATACTTCTCTGCTGCCTCTGACAGCCTGTCATGTGTCCTCTGTGCTTCACTAGCAATGAAACTAAGCAAGTCTCTTCCCGCCTCGCATATTTAATACAGGATATACATCGATCATAAATTCTGCGATGTAATTTTAGGCATTAGGACAATGCCACGCTCAGTTATTATAAAAGAGGGACTTTCCAGATACGTGCACCACGTGTCTCGGTAGGACATAGTTCTGATAAAAACCGCTGACAGTTTTGTTGTGGATTATCCGACAGGAACACGGATACTGTCCCAGGAAACATGTTGATGAAGATTGAATGCAGATAGAGGGAGGAAGATCAAATATGAAGCGCGATCCAAAGAAAACAGGAGAATGAGATTTGTATGGATATGGACGGAGAAGCAGACTGATACTGATCCAAGGGAACATGCGCTAAATCACTTTCTTCTATCCTGTCATAGAGGCAGCTCCCATAACTTAACAGGTTTGAACAAACCCGTCACGCCTGCAAAAGCTGCGTTGCCAAAATACTTACTGTCGATATTGTCTCTGAGCTCTTGGGGATCAGAACCAACTTGTCGACATCTAAGCTTTTACTCCACAGACCGTACACAATGAACAATGAGACTCATTTCACTGCGATTATTCCTCTTCGGGGAAGGCTGTCATTAGGGATTGGTTGTTACAATCCAGAAGTGCATTCTCTCTAATTTGAAATTCCACCCTAAAATGAAAATGTGAAATCCGGTAACGGTAACGTCGAGGTTGAAGCTCGTCACTTTAGTGTCAAAGTTTGGGTTTCAAGTTCAACCTGCCAACATTCCAGTTGCTCTTATAAGCTTGTATTTCCTCAGTGTAACGTAATTGGACGATTTAATAACGCAAATGGAGAAAATTACAGTCTGCAACATGTTTCATCAGAATCACTGCTATTAGAAACAATGCATGCACTTTTGGTCGCCAACCTTAAGTAAATACAGGGATAAAGGCTATTGAACATTACAACGGACAGAGGCCTGTTTGTACTTGAAGATGATGAAGAGCCGACTGCATGCAGGGACAGCGTTCAAGCTTTTTAATTAAACTGAAGTTTTAAGGCTTTCCTGACATGGACATGGCGTGCGATGCATTGTATACTTGAAACATGACCAGACAACAGATATGATCAAAACCGCCCCAGGCAATTAGGACTGTATTGTATTCTTGCAGTTATGATCCATAATAACTGAGAAGAAGTGACTCATTTATCTTTATCTTATCTTATTACCATTTTCTGTCTTACCGTGGCCGCAACGCTGTTTTGGTCCGTTGCGTCCACGTAACTTCAAACCCCACCAGGAGCGTTTCTGGAAGCCCATCAGACTTTAACTTGTTAGGATTTGGTCATTTTTTCCTGAGTTATGTGCTTCTAAATATGTAAATATGCTTCATAGTTATGTCTGAATACAAGCGGGCGAAATGAGCTTCCTTCGCAGGATGGCTGGGCTCTCCCTTAGAGATAGATTGAGAAGCTCTGCCATCCGCGAGGAGCTCAGAGTAGAACCGCATCTCGTGAGGATGCCTCCTGGACGTCTCCCTGGGGAGATGTTCCTGGGGAAGACCCAGGACACGCTGGGAACGCCTTGGGGTCCACCTGGGAGAGCTGGACGAAGTGGCCGGGGAGAGGGAAGTCTGGGCCGCCCTGCTGAAGCTGCTGCCCCCGTGACCCGATTATGGATAAGCGGAAGAAGATGGATGGATGGAGTTATGTCCGAAGTTTGCACAGGGCATTTTATTCTAAAATCAACTGGATTATTTATACCGCACATTCCCTGGGCTGCTTCCGGCATGGATCTGAAGGATCGACTACTGGCGATTAGCTCCGGGGGCCATTGTGCACACGTAATGCATCTGTGTCCGGTGAAAATCAATTTTACCAATCACTGAAGTCATTAGAATTCATTTTACGGATACATTTGTATTTTATTTGATATTTCGATGTTGGCCGACACATATTGGCCCAGAGAGCTGAGCTCGGGCTTGGAGAAATTCTTCCTTCCTTTTTAATCCTGTTTCGGATTTAATGTCTCCGTATTGGACTTAAAATGATACTGCTAAATTATTATTTTTGTGATTAGGCATATGTTTCACATTTTCTATTTCAATGTTTCTAACTGGTTCATTCCACCTACACCCATCCATCCAACCTGTTACAGAACTTTCAACGCCGGTTGCCAGCCAAACGGCTAATTACTTCTTAAATCCAGCCAGCTGCTTAATTATATTATATAACACTGTAGGATTATGCCAAAGCTTTGTGTTTCTACAATGAACGTTTGGTTTTTAAGGTGCATTTAGAGTTTTAGGTTAGAAGCTGAAATTATCTATAGTTGATCTCTGCAGTTGTGCCAAAAACCTGATGTTGGCACTAACACAGCAGACTTATGTTTGCATATCATGTTCTTCTAATCATTAAGATGCTGTGACGTCTGACCCCTGAGAGAAATATGATAATACCATTATACTCGACAAGCCACCGCGTGACTCATGGATGAAAGACCCATGCAAAGATATAACAGAAGGGAAATGTTTCACCGGTAAAAAGAACATGTGGGTGAGTAGATGCTTTTCATAACATACAGTAATGTGAAATATTTCCTTTGCTTCCATCAGAAGTCGTTCATTAGAACAAGTAACATAGGACAGCTTTTGATTTGTGAGTGAAGGAATTTGTAGAAATTGAAACTTTAGACATTTAACTTCACTCCTGTATGTATTCACACACCAATACAATATTTAATTAAAAAAATAACTAACTTTTTACATTGGTAGCACTGGTGTCCCCAGCCTTTTGATTCAGGTGCTCCCAATAATAAATCTGAAACATTACTTTGCTGTCAGTTCCCCTGCACACACGTCATTTCAAACAAAGTTGATGTTGGCATTTTAGGACCATGGTGGCAGGTTACCTCTGCTGATGACAATGAGACTGGGCAGCTTTCAGGCCTGGGGACCAGTGGAAGGGGCACCACAGCTTTTTCTTGATGGAAATAATAATCAATGTGTTTTCGGGTTGTGAAGTCGTTCCCCACAGGTCGACATGGACGCCTCTGCTATAGACTGAAAAAATAATCTGAAGATGATATTTGTTTAAATCTCCCTGTCATCCAACATCTTACAGGCAAACAATGATGAGACCGGCTAATTCCTGGTTAGACAACATCAAGTAATGGACATACATCCAGGGGAGATCCCGGACTGGTCACGCATCCATCAGGATCCATCAGGACTGCCCTACAGCCTCGAGGTCATGGGTGAGTGAGCGCAGTGTTCTCAGCCACCAGATTGTGGAACGTAAAGTCAGTGCTGTTAAATTGAGTTGCATGTCAATGTCACTGTTCATTTTTAATCTTATTATTATTGAAGGATACTTTTAAATGAATGCAATTAATTGATGAGTGCAATGGTGTAAATAAACTGCACAGCACAGATGCACGTCACAGGAGTGACATGGCAAAAATTAAGCTACGTTCCAAAGTAGGTGAATAATGATATACAGTCGTCCCTCGCTATAACGTGGTTTACTTTTCGCGGACTTGCTGTTTCGCAGATTTTTTTTGCATCCATTTTTTTTTACAGCGTACTGTACAGTATGAATGCCGGGGGTGTATGGTGGCGGCGGACAGACTGATCCCAGGCGGCAATCTAGGACTAGGGGGCACAAGGGGACGTGACGGCACACAAGAAAAAATTTGGGCGCTGTTGTGATTTGCCCAGGGCGCCCAGGGCACAAATGTGGCCAGGACCGGCACTGGTCCTGATTAACTAAGGGAGTACTGTACAAAATGTGTGTAAAAATGTGTATAAAAGTGTGTGGTTAGGGTTTTTACAGCCTTAAAACATGGATAATAATTACTCAAAACTCACTTCGTAGATTTCGTTTATTGCGGGTTATTTTCAGAACGTATCCACCGCGATAAACGAGGGACCACTGTATGCCAAAAAAAGTGACACCCTTATAACAAATGACTGATACTGTCAAATACATAAAAGAATAAAATAAAAAAGGTGTTTTTAAAGGCTAACAGTAGCTCCTCTGTTCAGAAAAATAATATCCATTCATACTGACGACTGGCAGTACTTTATATGAAGGATAAGTCGTCCCTGTGGGCAAACTGAGAGCTCTTCTCAAAAACACAAAAAAACAGAGATATATTATAGAAGCGACACTTTAATGTGGTGATCCGGGAGATCCTCGTGTTTAGACAGACGTCTGTCTCCAAAAATCTAAAGCGAGTGGTGCTAACATCTGCAAAAGAGAAAAAACCTGTTCAGGTTACATTGAGTTTGTGGCCTCCAGCATTTATATAAACTGCAGATGACACAAAGAGTGTGCAAGAGAAAAAAACACAAATGGTACATTGAGTCCTTTTTATTGTTAAGACGCTGAATGATAAACTCAAGCTAACGTCATCAAATTCCTGTTTATTGATATAAACCAGAGAAAAGCAGCTGATCCACAGTCCATCGTCTAATAATTTGATCAAACTCCCCTGTGCTGCTTTTCTGTTCTCTGTTGTTTTTACAAGACAGAAAAAACTAATTGAGGGAAATAATAAGAGAGAGCAGAGAGTTCAGGTGTCTCATAAAAGGCTCATTTGCATGGAGGAACCTGCTCCTGCTCTCTGACACACTGACAGGTATTTAAGCTTCGATGCACCGAGGAATTAAAAATATGAGCCAACACGCTCATCGAAAAGACAGAGCTCCCAATAAAACTGTCAAAAGACATTTCAGGGCCTCCAGTGCAAGCGTGTGTGTGTGTGCACCAACACAGCTGTGTGTGGCAGTGTTTGTGTGTGTGTGTGTATACATGTGTGGTCAGGAGGGACGGTCACGCTTCACCAACATTACGTCAACGTTAAATCCCCTGCTCATCCTCCGGCCAGCTGATGCCTGGTCAGCACGCAGTGGCATGCTGTGTGTGTGTGTGTGTGTGTGTGTGTGTGTGTGCGTGTGCGTGTGTGGGAACAGTAACACGGTTGTAACATGATATAATGATAAAGAGATTACACAGAGAAGTGATTTCCCCCTGGACTGTAAAATAAATCTGAAGAGAATATTTGAAGTGCTGCCAAAAAGCAAACATAAACGCTGCAGGCGGCTCTTCAGCTCACAGATCATTCCTCCAGGTATTATTTCCATCAGATAAGTGGCGTCAGAGTGGATGCCACTGGTGTCAATCTTCTATATCAGCCGATAGGGTACAAATGTGTTGAATTTAGGGTTGCAAAATTCCAGGAATTTTCTAAGTTGGAAACTTTCCATGGGAATTAACGGTAATAAACTGGAAATTTGTTAAATTGAAGGTCACCCCTTTAACAGGGAACCTGAATAATAGTTGGGGGAAATATATTTTAGCATCATCTTGACTAAAACAACCAGATTTCATGCAGGTCCACTTGAATATCTGCTTTTCCTAAGTCACATGCACATACTGCAGGGCTGCTGAGGCCACGCCCCCTACCTGCACAGGTGATTTCTGTACCTGGACCACACTTTAGAGCCCAGAGCACACAGAGACTGTTGAAGACACACATTTGAGCTTGTGGACTACAGAATATTGTTCAATAAAATAATTAATGGATAAAGTTCTACTTACAAACAAATCTGTTGAATTCCCAATGAAGTTTCCAAGCTTAACTTCCCATGGAAAGTTTCTGCACATTTTTTAGAAACTTTCCACTCCAGTTGAAATACAGATATACATTATTTTTGATGGGACGCTGCTGGGAAGAAGCAGGGTCTAGTTTCTGGATAATAATAATAACAAATGACCTGATATCAGATCAGTGCACAGGCTTCCGTATCGGATTTCCGATCCTGGTACCGGAACAACTTTTTTGCAAATATGCAGAAATGCACAGCTGAGGCTGATGAACAAATATTTTGACCTGATGGTGGCGCTAGATGAGTGGATTTCACAGCAATACATTAAAAAAAACTCTTTACTGATGGATTTTTCATCTAATCATTTAATCGACATTCACCTGCAGAGAACAAAAAAGAAAAAGAAACAAAGAAGCTTACAATACCAGAAATCAATTCTTCTTTGTGGCATTAAAACAAAAGCTGCCAGTGACGGCACAATGCAGCAGCCTCACTGTGACTAAACAGACTAACAACACAGTCACAGGGCACAAATAAGAATAGAGGATATTTTGTAAAGGTCTACAGTACAATGAAGGTATATTTTAATATTGCTGAAGCATTTTCTGTTGTTGGACTGATGCAGAAATCTGGATGTGGCAGCACGTTTTCTAATTTCAAGGCAGCAGCAAGTTGGAAGAACGACAATACACCTGAACCACAAGAATGAGCGGATTAACGTGGTTAATGAAGGTCCACACAAGAACATAAGCATGTGTGTGTGTGTGTTTGTGTGATAGAGGGGTGTTGGTATGCTCATATATCAAGGAGGCAGATGGTGCTGAAGCAGGAGGTACAGGACCGCCCAAAAGTCCTGGATGTATGTGCATGTGCACGTGTTTGCTTTATGTTTGTACCCTGTGTGTGTGTGTGTGTGTGTGTGTGTGTGTGTGTGTGTGTGTGTGTGTGTGTGTGTGTACCCAGCATGTCCCAGGAAACAGGAGCAAATTCCCAGCAGATCTGCTGGTTCAGACACAGCTATGCTCCATTAATATACACAACACACTGTCTCACCGTCCACCCGTCCATCTGTCTCTCTCTCTCTCTCTCTCTCTCTGATCCTGCCTGTCGTCTCACATGAGGTCTCATAGTTTTTCTTTCTGCTGCTTTTAGTTTTAATCTAATCTAAGTTCCCATTCATCTTTAAGTTGAATATTTGTGTGACTCGCTGCAGCTGTTGCAGCTGAGGCGTGTAAAATGAAACCTACTAAACACAGAAAGACAGAGTATCATAGAAATCCAATGTGTCCTTACATGTGGTTTGATTGTAAACAAGACTACAGACCCAGAAACCTTGTTAAAACTTTTTGTGTGTGAGTGTTGCTATTTTTATGGCATGTGGTGCAACAACGAGGATTCAGACATGTCTTATTTGATCATTAAGAACTTATTTTTGTAACCCTACTGCACGATATGTATTATAAGAGTCTGACAGCATGACCTACAGAGGCATGAGTTGTTTTCTGTTTCTTTCACTCGATCTGCTGTGCAGCTACCGAGTCTCGCTCAAGAAGTCTCGTTCTGAAATTTCGTAGCAATGCACCAGCCAGGAGGAGTTTGATGCGTTTGTCGATTTTTAAATGGCATGGCTTAAATATTTAGCTGAGTTTCTTTGAGTTTGGTGGCCTCTGAGTATACGGATGAAGAGCTCATGCAGAAGGGCCTGATGCTCTAGAGACTGCTGGTGTTCCCGTGGGTGCTCTTACCCTCTGACCATGGATGAAGTGAAATGTACAAAAAACGTTTTAATTTCTCCGTAGTGGCAAAAATCAGCACTTATGGTGGACGTGCATTATCGGTGCAGAGTTGCCCCCACAGGATCGTGCTGCAGCTTGTTTTGCAGCTGCAGCACTTTCACTTAACACTGCGCTACATTTGACAAATCGTTCTTCTAATGTCCCCATTAGTCACTTTGACACAAAAACATGAGGTCCATGTTGGAAAACACAGAAATGGCCGACTAACGAGGAAACAAGAACATTTAACTGCTGACGAGCCAGAGCCAGAGTCTTTTTAGTAAAATGCTAGAAGAAAAGTAGATCTGAACTGGCCAGTTGTAGAGACGTAGCAGTTTCTGAGAGAGAGAACAGAGATGGTTAAGTGAGCTAGAGAGTGAAGCAGGAGATGGAGCCTGAAAATAAGCTGGATTAAAGAAGAATTAAAACATTATTTTCTGATTTGTTTTACACTGGTTACACACCCACACGCCACACAATCCTGCACTGATATCAGCAATGCCTGATTTGGTTTTAATTCGGCCTTACGTTGTTCAGATGGACAGAAACACAGCTCTAAATGAATAGTAACTGTGCTGGTTGTGGGTAGTTATTAGGCCACTGAATCAATCCAGTTTATGTCTTTAGTTCGTTCGTTCGTTCGTCTTCTTCCGCTTTATCCTTGATCGGGTCGCGGGGGCAGCAGCTTCAGCAGGGAAACCCAGACTTCCCTCTCCCCAGCCACTTCTGCCAACTCTCCCAGGGGGACCCCAAGGAGAGACATAGTCCCTCCAGCGTGTCCTGGGTCTTCCCCGGGGCCGCCTCCCGGAGAGACATGCCCGGAACATCTCACCAGGGAGACGTCCAGGAGGCATCCTCACAAGATGCCCGAGCCACCTCAACTGGCTCCTCTCGATGCGGAGGAGCAGCGGTTCTACTCTGAGCTCCTCGCGGTTTATGTCTTTAGTCTAGATTAAAAGTCTGGAGCCTAATCCTGAAGATTTCAGCTACACTGGACACTTGTGGTGGTTTAACTTAAGAATGAACCGAGTATGCAAGAAGAGTCGTTCGTTCACTGCACAGAAATCTAAGAAAGTCTCCAACCAAACCACGTTTTTTTATTTTATGGTGATTGCTTAAAGCTCCACAGGTGTGTGTGATATGAGAACAAGAGAAAATACGAGCTTACTGTGGTTCAGTGTTCGGTTTTGGACACGTTGTTTGGTCCTGGCGTGTTGTGCTGGATTGCGTTACAACCTCAGGCCATGTCGCTTAAACTGTTTCAAAGACTCCAGCCCGAACTCTGTTTGGGTTTCTAGGCTCAGATGTAACTGCTGAAAGAATCTGAAACAAACATATTTGACACATCCAGCAGCAGAACGCGTCGACTTTCTGTCGCTTACAAAGGGGAATAAGCAGCTTTACTAAAATAATAGAGGTGTTTGTTGTGTTTGAACTGTTTAAACTGCGAGTGCGGTTAATTTTGATCAGGACAGAGTCTGCTTTGCTGTCACAGTCCAGAGAGGAGAAGATCAAAAAAACATGTTCTTTGTTTTATTTCGCTCCGCTGAGTTCTTATCATGAGGGGAAACGCGGGGAAGCTTCCCGCTATCTCGAGCCACAGTGGATGTGTTGTTCTGGAGCAACAATGCGTCTGTTCATATTGCAGACAGTCGGAGTTTGGCCTCCAAGCTTTGAAGCTCATGTGCAGAGTTTTACTCGAGCAGACTCGATCCTCACGCTGAGGACGTCTAACCTGCGAGAATAAACTTTGTTTATTCACCATGATGCCCGACATTAAAGCTCCGCCTCCTGCAGGGAGCCAGCCTTTTGTTAAATAAACTCATTTGAGCTTCATTATATATTCATGCACTGCTGCTTTTTAAAACTTTCAGCTATGATGCATTCGGTGTGGTGTTCGATAAGAATCTTAACAACACTGGTCATTGTGAACTGAGACTCAGCCTTCAAGGTTTAGCTGCTGGCGTTTATCAGACTTTGCATACAAATGTATTAACCGGAGAACATCTTGAATCTGACACTTTTCACAGCGAATACGTACGCGGCTGCAGTGTGGGTTGTTCATAGGTTACAGCACAAGGCCGTAGCGAGGACAAGATAACAACTGAAAGAGTCTTTGTCTGAAACTGGAACAGACGGCAGGGAGGAAAAATAATGAACCTCCAGAGACACAAGACTTCTGTCTGCTGAAGGCCTCGACGGCCTTGATGCTACCACACACACAAACACACGACTGTCTACTTAATATCATAGTAGTGCTTTCATACTTTCTAAACTGTAAGGACTACAAATCACTTTTTCAAAATGCGTCAGGTCTGGGGTGTTGGTTAGCTGAGGGTTAGCCCAGGGTTCAAATCCGACCCGTGGCCTCGTCATTCCCTGTTTCTCTCTCTCTCCACATTCCTGTCACTCTTCAGCGATCAAAATAAAGCTTAAAAAGCAGGTCTGTCTCTTCTTCCCCTGAAAATAATGGATTAAAAAGCTTTTCCAATGAGAGTTCAGGTCACACAAGAACTTATTGTCTAAAAAATGTCAGCTCAAATTGACAGTATGAATTATGACTCTTGTCAGCAACAAAGGTGAATGTAACTTCGAGTTTGTGCCAAAAAACGTTTCAATCAAGTAACATGGACAATCCAACATATGCATATGCTCAGAGGCCATGACCAGTTCCCTCTACATACATGTTTGTTTTTCATACGACCTCCGTTTACATCCTGACGAGGACTTCTAGAGCGAGTAGAGCTGTAGTCAGCTGGTCATTGGAGTGCAGCTTCTCTACAGACACTGCAGGTTCTCCTCCATATTTTCTAGACGAGGCCTTTCGTGTTTTATCTGCAACTTCACCTTTAAATCCGAACAATTATTAAAACAAAACCACATTGGTTAAATAAAATGATTTTGAATAAAAATAAGGTTGTTTCTAAGATAAATTTTGTTACTCAAAAAGGCGTCAGGTCTGAAAATCTACCGCCCGACACCAGTTATTGTCCCATCAACGAGAATTCGGTCAACCAGAAGGTGTCAGTGGTGTCAGGAACAAAGGTGGAGATGTTGGAACCAAAGAACATATTTTGAAGAGCATGTAACTTAAAGAATCCGTAGCGTGTCTCAGCGCCGGTCCTGGCCACATTTGCCAGGACCGGTCCTGGCCCCCCTTCGCAGCCTATCTGTCCGGCGCCCCCTCTACCTCGTCAACCCACCGCTCCCAGGGGCGCCCACTCCGCTAACTTAATGAGCGGTACCGAAAATTCACAAGTTTTTTTTCATTTTCGGGCGCTCGTGCGCCCCCCACGAGATGGCGCCCCGGGAGGCTGCCCTGTCCGCCCGTACCTAAAACCGCTACTGCCGTGTCTGCACTGATGCATACTGTATACGTACTAGATATAAGTGTGACACTCACACCTTCTTCACCTTTAAATATTTCTGAAGTGCCACTAATCAAAATGTAAGCATAACAGCCATAAACACTGTGACAATTTCACTCCAGCGCCGCGTGACAAAGTCGATTCTGCTGACTGACTGATGCATGTTTTCCCCTCTGGGCGTGTATGAATGTTAAGTGTGATTTCTTTTTTTTCTTTCACTAAATAACCATGAAAAACAATTTCCCTGTCAGTGCACCATCCCGCAGATGATGAAGTGTAAATATTTATGATTGTGTATCTGGTTGACTGTGCTGTTGTTATCAGACAACATCCATCCTGTTTGCAGATGATTACAGCTGCCACGGCGACGCGTTTAACAGGCTCGGAGACGCTAAACGCCGCTTTGCTGCATAACACGGAGGGTCAAACGCACACGTGCAGAAAGACGGCGCATACAAATACAAAACGAATAAACACTCGATAAAAGAAACATGGAAACAATATCTATGCAAATATTACATGTGAGGAAATCAATTTTTCCTTGAGATGACTATGAATTTCATGTGGCTGTGCCGGTGCTGTACATCCTTTATGCGAATGTGTTTGCACAGGTGAATGAACGAGTTCTTGTGTGCGACCTTTCCCCTACTGTAGCCACAACAGTGACTGTGTTTCTGCTTGGAGGGAACCGGCTTCACGATCTGTCCCAGCATGCCTCTGTCTGCTCCGATCTCATCTCCCCGCTTTGCCTGTTTCTCCTGACTCATCAGTATTTTAAGTTTTAGATGAAAATCTGAATGAAAGATTGGTTTGAAGGACTTACAGGTGCTTGTTAATGTTGATCCGCGTCACAGAGATATTCAGCCCGTTGTTGTTGATTTAGGAAGCGAGCCAAGAATGAACAAGAGTACAGAGACATGGCAGAAGTATTTTATTTTATTTTAATAAGGTTATTATCTTTGAACTGCGCCCTGCATACCTGCACAAACATGCATCATAGCGGCTAAATAAACTGTGTAAACTTATCAACGTGTTTGAGACCGGCCCGAGGTGTTGGCCGATGCGCTGCCAGGCTTTCAGCCCCCCTGTGGTGATGGAGATGGTTGTTGTGAAGGTCGTGTCACAAGTCGTCTGTGACACTGTGGGTTTGGAGACAAAAGCTGTCTGACTCTCTCAAACTATGGAAAAGATCCTGGCTGGTCCCAGTCCGGAGAGGATGCTCCACAACTAAAAAGAAATCATACGTTGTTCAGCTGCTGTACTTTAAATGTTCTGTCAGATCTATGAACCAAATTAATCGACAAACCACGTTTCTTTTTTACCTTTCGCTTCATAAAAGATAAGCTGACATCGAAATGCTGTGGATGTGATATTAACGTTGCTTTCAGTCGCTTCTTTGGCTGTCAGGATTATAGGGGACCTTTTATTCTCATCTCCAGCTCTAGGTTTTTATTCTCAAAATTCAAAAACATCCTTATTTATCTTACACTGGCCTTTTATGCAGCCCCACAACCATTAAACTATACGACAACAACCATAACTTAGCTTAGAAAAAAGCGATTTGAGGAGGATTCATTTCCTGTTTATCAGACGACGAATGAGATAAGAATTCAACCTGAGTGTTTCTGGGTTTTAATTGACTTGGTGGAACTAACTCTGGTTTTCTAATTAGATGGCTTCAGACTTCAAGCTTTATGTAAATGTAATGTCACTGTAGCCGGACTGGTAGCTCACCGCATCAAGAGTTTTGGTTTACATCTCTTACAGAAGCTTTGGACAGTCAGCGCCCTGAGTTCCCAGTCCGTTAGCAGTTAATGATTAACACTCAAGGTAGTTTAAAGTATGTTTATGTCCCAGGAGTTTCCCAATAACTAGATTGGGCAGGTAGACTGGTCCATTCAGAACAGTCTGCAGGGTTCCCACGGGTGCTTGAATTCCTTGAAAATGCTGGAATTTCAATTCAGTGTTTTCAAGGTTGTGAAAATGCTTTGAATTTTTTGTGAAGTGCTTGAAAATGCTTGAAATTTGTGTGATGTCTATCTCAATAAACCAAGAGGAAACTAAAATGTTTCCTAAGCGGCTACGCGCTTGATCCGATGCCTTTACATGCAGAACTCAGTTATCATACTCGCTTGGTGTTCTGCAGAGAAATAACAGTAGACTACTATCCACACCTGTTGGTCACTGTTATTGCGCTATGGTAGTTACACAATACACCGCTCACAAGCTGAGAATACAAGCCAATTCACAATTAGTTAAAAATCAAAACAGTCAATCTACCAGCATATGAAATAATGCTAATTAGACCCATATTATTATGCCATACAGTGGCACCGCTGCGCTTCCCATGACCATCATGGCAAACACAACTAGTAAGCTACCTATTTAAAGGTGCTGGAAAAATGGAAAAACTGGTGCTTGAAGGTGCTTGAAAAGTGCTTGAATTTTTTCATGAAAAAGGTGTGGGAAGCCTGAGTCTGAAATCTGAACGTTTTGCTCATGGGGATAACTCTTACATATGCGTGCATCATTATTTGAACATCCAACATTGTAACATTATGAACAGTGGAGAGAACAGGAGAGAGGTTTGAGGACAACACCTGTACCTGCACACAACAGAAAGAGTAATGAAAATCAAATGACACAGTTTCATCAACAGACTGAAGATAAAATATAACCAGGTGTCAAAATGAACTTTCTTTTAGTTTGAAATCAGACCGCAGTCTGTGCATAATTCAACTTTTCATTGGATGGATGGCAGCTCTGTCTCCTCAGAGCTTTCTCGTCGTGTTGGGAGAACAAGAACACTTCAGCCTGCTGCTACCTGCATGATCCTTATCAGTCAACCCGAGCCAGGCGTTAAGTGAGAGGGAGCCAGATACTGTAAAGATACCCAGTAACCCCAATGGGGGTGATTACTTCACAACCTTAAGGGAGGGTGGGGGTGGTTCAGAGAGAATTCTTTCACGGCATTAATTGTTGTTTGATTGATGAATGGGGACACGATGCATATTTAAAATGTCTTTGTTGGATTATTCAGTCGCATCTCCTTGTTCTGTCTTTTATCGTTTTTATCTTAGTTTATGGCAAACCTGAGACTAAGCTCACACACTCTGACCATCATGATACGCTTTTTGTTTTAAAGGAATTCAGGTCCGCGTCACTTTGATGTTTATCACTCTGTCTTATGAGAGTTTCCACATGAACTGTCACAGGAATGAGAATAGGCTGCGAATCTGCTGTCACCGAGGCTATTAACTTAAGTTCTGACGGAAAGTGGAGCGATTTGTTATAACTGACAAGATGATATCATCCTGTCGGTGTTATTAAATAATTCTCTGGAAATGCAAAATCTGAAACGTGTCCCTCTCCTGACCCCAAATTCCTCATTGAAGAGCGAGAGAGCAAAGAAGTGGATTTGTCGACAGACATATTGACACATCTTGAAAGGTCAGCTGAGGACTATTGAAGGCCCCTGCAGCCTCGGTCCATTACTGCACCTGCAAACCAGCCTCGCTGGCATGTGGTGACAGTTTTCCTTTCACTATCCGTCGATCTGGAGGCGACAGGGTGGAACGTGAACAGGACGTGGCTGAACCGATGAACTCGGAGCTGACCCTGCATTCACGGGGAGCAGCTCGGATAATGGGTCGCTCTCTGCTCTGACCGGCTGTGGACGAGGGCAGGAGCTCCAGTTGCATTTTTTAAAGTGACGACATTCCAGTCATTCTGAGGCATCTGTCATTAGATCAGAGTTTGACAAATCACCAAAGCTCAATTCAGCGTATCGTCCGTCGATTCAAAGTGAAATATCTTGATTATATTGGCTGAGTTTGGTGAATTCATGGTTCCCAGAGGATGAATCCTAATGACTTAAGTGACCCCTGACATGTCATCTTGTCTCTTGTATCTTGAGCTGTGTGGCGGCTGTTGCAGTGCATTGTGGGATTTGTAGTATGGGTGGTGGGAATGAGATTTACCGCCGGGCCGTTATGAAATTATGAGTTTAACATTTAAGATTTAAGAATTATACCAAGCTGAGAATGATTTTCTGCATGTATGTGGATACTTGTTACCATTTTTCTGCCTTCAATGATTTGATATTTGAATTGTTTCTCCCACCGGGGGCAGCAGCCGTCAATGGCTGTAATCTGAGTGACTGAACTAATTGGAAACGTCGGCAGCGATTCAGAAGTCTGGCACCAGGCGAAGCTAACTGTCTGATGTAATCATAACATGTTAAATGTTACATGCCTCATTAAGAGCTTAGAAATCTAGAAAGGTTTTAAATTACATTTATTTTCTGCCGTTGTATTATGAATGACATATTATTTATACTATGTATTCAGGTTTGCTGCCCCGTTTTAAAACATGAGTGTGAGTGTGATCACACACATCATCTAACTCCAAATGAGATTTTATTTGCAGAAATCCACCCACTTGTGGCAACAGACTGAAAACAAATGACCCATTGTTTAGAATAAATGACAGCACAGGTATGAGCTGTCTGTCCTCCTTATTTTTAAATATGCGTCGGATGATAGATTTAAGTAAAGTCTGAAAGTCAAGCCTGGACCTGACGTGTGATTTTTCTCATATTTTGTTGTTTTGTTGTGGTTTGGATGCCTGAAGCACTGCGCCAACAGACAACATGTCTGTGTGTGTGTGTGTGTGTGTGTGTGCGTGTGTGTGTGTGTGTGTGTGTGTGTGTGTGTGTGTGTGTACACAGTTCAGTCTTAAGTTGTACCTTGCCACTGTCACTAAATTATGAGGGTGACCGGTATGACGCACTCCACACTCTCCTCATTTTTTCATCTTCTTGGCTGAGCCTCCATGAGAACACCACCACCAGCTTGTACTGCCGACAGTACGTCGTGTTTCAACATGCAGCCAGTTAACTCATCACTTAGTTACTTACTTCCACGACATGAAGCCTGACCCCTCTGCTGTCCTGTCAGCTGAGCACTGTCACCTGCGTAGGATTGGACACCTTCCAGTAGAAACAGGAAGGAAATCCTGTTTTGGAAAATCGATTCCGACTCGGCTCCCTCTTCCAAACAACGGCCCGGTACAGCATCAGTGTGTCCGCTCCACAAAGACCCACGAGTCTTGTTCCTTGTTTTTTAATAGAATAGAATAGATATACTTTATTTATCCCAAGCTGGGAAATTATAGTGCAGCAGCAGCATTACAAAAAGTGACAGTGATAACGTAAGAATAAAAACATACTATAAGCATAGTAAAAAAGATAAAATAAAATATAATGTACAGAGTTAAGGTCAAATCGTTTGTTCTAACAGGTTTGAACAGCTCAGACAGTACAGATAACTTCCAGGGGAAGAAAGCTGCTCGGTCAGTGCGAGCACATATTCAATAATTCCACTTCTTCCCAGCGAGCACCGATTTCCTCTGAGGTGCTTGATAAATAAGAGCCTGTAGTCTGTTTCCTTTGCCTGTGTGTGTGTTTGCTCTTCACTTACGGCGCTGATACACGACGAGCCATCGATTCTGAAGGACAAACACACGAAATCTGACATTTCCATGTTGATTTGATTTGGATCGACATCTTGTTCCGCTGTAAGCCGGCGTGGGTCAGCAGCGTCGGCTGCGTGACCCCCGGTGTAGATGTAAATGTTGAGCAGTATGGATGGAGCAGCATGAGGCAGCAGCGGGTTACATAAGGTGGATTTGAGCTTTCATTTCCTCCAGGCTCTCCTGCTCTTTGCTCAGGTTCACCTGCTGCCGGTGGCTCCATGCCCACCTTCTGTTGGTGTTTATTTCTAGATCAGACCTCCTCCCTCCTTTTCTCCTCTCTCCGTTCATCTGTCCCCCTCTCTCCTGTACTCCCCCCTTCATCACCTCCACCTCTCTGTCTCTCTTGTATTTCTGTTTTGATTAATTTCACGTCTTCCGTTTTCATTTCGTCCCTCCTCTTCTTATCTGCTCTTGCTCCTCTCTTCACCTTGACCTTTTGTCCACTTTTCTCTTCCCTTTGTAACTTCATCATTTCTCATAGTCACTCTTTCTTTATCAGCACACGTTTACTTTTTATTCTCTCCTTACCTTAGTTGCTCTCCGCCTCTTTACCTTTCTCTCCATCGATCCCTCTCTTTCCTCTCTTTCCTCTCCATTTACCCCATCAGCCCGTTTTCCTCTCTCGTCATCCGCCCCCCCTCTTTCTTTCTCTCTCTCCACAGGTCCATGTGTTCTCTCTCTCTCTTCTGTGGCATCAGGTCTCTCTATCTTGGCCTGCAAATACTGGACTTGGAGCCTCAGGGAAGCTTCTGCTCTCCTTCTGTTCCACCTTTAAAGGGATAGTACAGTATTCATTACTGACATTTGTGACAGTCCCCCCCAAACCTGCTTTTCAACCAGGCGTGAACCTGCCTCGGCTCACCGACAACAGTTTTAAAGCCTTGAGTTTGTTGCCATCTTGGATTTTTGGAGCCAGAAGTGACCATATTTGGACAAAGGGGGTGGAGCTAGTGGGTGACATACTGTGAAGACTGTGCTGTTTTGTTGCACACTAACTCAGCACACAAACATAAAAAGCCATGCACATCATATGAAACACAATAAATGCCATGCATGCAGTTACATGAGGGCTGACAGTAGCAACATAGCGACCGCAGACGGTGAGTTAAGTCCAGCACAGACTGACTGAGGATTCTGGTAAAGTTGGATTGGTCGGGTTAGTCGGGTCCACCTGCAGACTGACCGCTAGCATGACGGTGTTCAGCACCAGCTTCTTCAGACATTTCGTGTTTATTCATCCAGGAGTGGTTGAGTTCTTTTGTCACCAGGATGATGGTGGATGTTTCCTGCAGGGTGGGTGCGATGCTGTCCGATTAGGTGTAAAACTGCCAGGTTGGGCTTCTTGTTTTGTGATTGTGTTGGATAATAAATGTATGTCGCGTAGTCTTGTGATTATTTGGATAAGTTGGGCGTTGGGCCAGGTTGGTGTACAGTCGTCCTTCGCTATAACGCGGTTCACTATCACAGACTCGCTGTTTCGCAGATTTTTTTTGGTGTAATTTTGCATGCTTTTTTTTTACAGCGTACTGTACAGTATGAACGCGCATAGGGTTCTGCGTCCTGATTAACTAAGGGAGTACTGAACTAAATGTGTGTAAAAATGTGTATAAAGTGTGTGGTTAGGGGTTTTACGGCCTAATAATCGTAAAACCTACTTCACGGATTTCGTTTATTGCGGGTTATTTTTAGAACATATCCCCCGCAATAAACGAGGGACCACTGTAATCCAAAAATCAGCCTCTTACATTACAATTATACAAACTTAGCTAAAGCGTGCAGCTTGCACGTAAACAGTTAAATTTAACGTGAGGTTCCACTCCAAACTATTTAGGTTGAACATACAGTTTTGTGCTATGTGACCATAATTTTAACGTTTGTTTGTTTTAACATCTTGTTTCCAAAAATTAAGGCATTTTACCAAAGTTTTATATTTTCCACAGTAAAATTGTTTTTTTGTTTTTTTACATATTGTCACAGTAAAAATTAAAGTTGTTTGTTAATTTCAGTTAATTCCATGTATCTACTACACTGATATACTGTTTTTAATTTCACAGTCTTTTACTGTGTTTTAGTGTAATTTTTACGGACGTTTCTTACAGCGTGTGCTCTTTGCTCTGCGAGGTCTTCAAAGAATAAAGAAATCTGTTCGTCTGTCGTCTGGGTTAAGCATAAACGTGGTATTAAAGAAGATTTTCCGCGCCCCCGTGCACATATGACTCTTAATATCCATCATCTGCAGCAGGTTTATGCGGCCGTTGATCCTTTGTGTGTGTTTCCCTGTGCCACAAACAAATCCTTATTTTAATTCCACTCTTAATCATGACGATGCATTAACTCCTTATCGTACCTTTGTACTGGATCCCTGCTTAAATCTGATGTATTAGTTATCGGCTGACTTTTAGATTTTTGTTACCTGCAGGCTGCTACAGGCCGTGACTCGGCTTTGTTTTGCAATACTTAAAATTACTTGATGCCTCTTAATTCAGTCACATACTATAGATTACGAACCACCATCACCACCACCCACATCATTCCCCCTCTCGTTTCTAACCGCATTCATAGCCTGGGGCTAGAAGTCGAGCTCTATGCACTAAATTCATTTGTAGTGTTTACACAACAGCAACACAACTGCTTTAATTACTAAACTATAACAGCCAATTACCCCTCTCTGTTAAGGTGAGACGGTTTGAAGTAGTCTGCAGACTGTTACACGGTTACACCCAGACTGGTCAGCAAAGCAACAAGCGATGTGATTTAATAATTTAACTGTAAATGCTAGACCCTGGACACGCTGTAGGGACTATGTCTCTCGGCTGGCCTGGGAACGCCTTGGGGTCCCCCTGGGAGAGCTGGACGAAGTGGCCGGGGAGAGGGAAGTCTGGGCCTCCCTGCTGAAGCTGCTGCCCCCGTGACCCGACTACGGATAAGCGGGAGAAGACGGAACTGTAAATGCCAAAATTGTTAGTTTGTAGTTAGCCATACTGTTCATAGTGGAGTCTGCGAGAGTAAATCTGGTAGTGGAGCCTCAATCAGAGCCTTAAAGTGGCTTAATTCACAAGAACGGATAGTCCGATGGTTTAAGCTCATTTATAATAAACTAATAAATCAGTTTGCAGTCTCTGCTGCCTTTTGACCTCAGTGCCTTGTCAGCCTTAATCATAAGAACTGGAGACGAGACAGGGACGATTTGCTGGACAATAGCTGAAACATTTAATGCTGGGAAAACTGCCCCAGCAAATAAAAACTGGGCACAAAACGAGCCGAACTGGCAACACTGTTCTTTAAAAAAAACCATTCAAATTCAAATGGAGAAGCCATTGTTTAAAAAATCTGGAACAATGGCTTCAGTGGCAGAAATCTTTCAGATATGACAATGCACTTGCACATTTTACATCTCTTAGCTGCCATATTTGTATTTGAATGCGTGTAAACGAATAGTTTCTGTGTTTGCAGTCACTCCTCTGAGGGACGAACAAACAGTGGCCAGACTCAGCTTTTTGGGTAAGTCTGTTGTTTAGTTGAACTGACCCTTTTTGTTGCTGCAGATCTTTGAGTTTCAGCAGATGGCTCTTTAAGCTTTGTTTGTTTTTGGTCAGTAAATGTGGAGGCGGGTTTTTACGACCACACTGCTGAGAAAGTTTCCCTCCGTACCACAGAAGAAAAAAACATTTCACCGAGTTTCTCATTCGAGACCTTTTGTTTACCAGTTAAGAGATATTTGTTTGTATTTAACTTACTCGCTCTGAGGAACCAACGATGTGACAAAATTATTTTTTTCTCAAATCTTTTTGCATTTGTTATTATCATTATTTCTGTTGTTGCTTTTAGGAAATATTTACGAATCAAATGAGACAAAATTTCAAAAGATTTACAGTGTCAACAGACACCACACACACACACACACACACACACACACACACACACACACACACACACACACACACACACACACACACACACACACACACACACACACACACACACATATGCGCACACCCTAGAAGCACGACCAACCTGGCCGAGGCCCAAAGGCCTGAGCCCACAGGCAAGGAGGTAGGGGGGAGGGGGGCACAGCCCACAATCTGGGCACATGGAAAGGTAGGAGTGTGTGTGTGTGTGTGTGTGTGTGTGTGTGTGTGTGTGTGTGTGTGTGTGTGTGTGTGTGTCAGAGAGAGAGAGAGGAGGGACAGTGTGAGAAGTGGGTGGAGATGAGTTGAGTCCTGAGGGAGTGTTGAGGTGTTTCACTTTGGTTCAGAGCCTTTGAGAAGGCGCTGGAGTTAAAGTTAGCGGCAGTCAAAACACACTCCTACAGCTCTGTATGTATGTGTGTGTTATTATTTTTCGTTACTCTACATTTTCTCTTTGTTTTCATGGACTTAACATCAAACCACCATGGGAGCACTCTGCTTGTTGCCGGCCTTTCGAAGGATTTTTTAAGTCCCTGAAGTGTGAGAGAGCGGAGACGGATATCCCGGGAGAAGTCACCTAACTGGACCTGAGGTGAGTTTTCCTTGTCGCTACCCATGCATGCTACTTCCCTCCACTTCACACTGCTCTGTATTGTGAAGAATAACACCACTGTTTAGTATTGCAATATTGATAAACACCGACCAGGATATATATATAAACAGAGATCTGCATGGGAGCTTCTCATTGTGCTTTATGTGTTTTCTGCTGTCAGAGAGGTTTGACATGTAATCAGTAAAGGAGTTGACTTTATTTCAGATAAAACAGAGTGTGTGTGTGTGTGTGTGTGTGTGTTAGCATGGGAATGGAGGATCAGAGCAGGAGTGCAGGCACATGTTAACGCATGCAGCTCAGCAATTGACATCTCGAGTCCCTCCCTGCTCCTCTTATGTCTTCTCTCCCGAAAGCTGGTTTCTGATTCTGTTTGGAGTGACATTGCAACAATGATGGCGCATAGACCCAAATCGTTTTGCAATTGACGGGAAAAAGAAACGATTTGTCTCTCCTCTGTGAAATGACTCCAATCAGGAGCTGTTGTCTCTCTCCTGTCACTTCCCACTGTGGCCAGCTTGCAGGGCGTGTGCTATGAAAGCGTTGGGTGGATTTTGTGGTGGACGAGCGCCATGATAACCTGAACGAACTGACCAGTTCATCTCCTTTAAATGTGACGTTCCATAATGGAAAGCGACACATCGGTTGTTGTTATGTAAACTCGTTTTCCTGAACCGCATCTGACCTGAGCTTAGACCTGCTTAGAGCTGCACTGTGTCTAAGCTTTATGAGCACGTAATTTCATGACCCTGGAGACATGCCTTACATCTGATAGGGATGTAATTGCTCAAAGTAGCATTAGCTTTCAAAACAAGTCAAAGTGTCTGAGGCAGAAATGTTGAAATGTTACAGTCAGTCGGGCCGAAAAGCTTTTTGAATTGTCTGACTTGGCAGAAGCTGAGTTTCATTAATGACGGTGTAGATGACGCGGCTGTTTGGAGTCAATGAGATAAGGTCGAGGATTAGCTGGAACAGCTCAGCCATAACGGATACATGGATATGAGCTGTTTTATTTCTTGACTGAAAGTAAACTGTAAAAAGTCTCCAAATAAAAATTATGAAATTCGCCACAGAAAGACAGAATTTTAAAAAACAGGCACGATAATGAGCACATGAACCAAAAAAACACAAATCTATGCATCTCCCAAAATACACACACACACACACCTTTCTACACCCGCTACCACCAACCGCCACTGCCCGGTTCATACAGTCGGGTCCAGATGAAGCATCGGACCATCTGAACGTCGGACAGGCTGAGTTTGCTAACAGGGAGGACCGCTGAGGCATCTCTGACCTCCCTGTAATTATGGTATCTGTGTGGCCTGAGTGACCCCTTAAGTGTGGGAGTGTATGTGTGTGTGTGTGTGTGTGTGTGTGTGTGTGTGTGTGTGTGTGTGTGTGTGTGTGTGTGTATGGAGGGGTAGTTTAACTATATAGGACACTTCGAGCCCTCCACTCAACCTTCCACCTATGACATGACCTAACCTTTCATGGCTGCAGCCATGAGAGTGGAAGTCCAGAAAAATATACAGGCTGCAGTGCTGTACAGGATGGTAATGCAGAGATGATCACATACTGTAAATAATATAATATTATAATTATAATATAATGGTTAAAGTCTCTGTGTTAAAAAGTTTCTAAATGCTTCTGTGCAAATCCAAGTTTATTCTCAGTGTTTCCCACACTCGCTTTAAATCTCATCCCCAGAACATTTCCATGACTTCACATTGAGATTTTATGACTGCCCACCACAGTGCACCACCACGTCTCGTATTGTTTTCCATAAAAGTTTCGGGGTGTGGAGGAGCTTACTTTACAGAGACAAAACGCTCCATCAAAGCTCAGATCATTGGCCACCTTAAATTAAACAAGACATTAAACACACACTTTGCAAATGCGATTCAAGTGTGCTATATCAGCATTTATATGATTTTTACAACAACATAATGGAGTGCCTGAGTCGTTTAATCAGCTGCATTATGCAGAAACACACTCCCTTGTTGATTATTGTATACATTTGCCTCAGCATGCATGGGACATAAATCATATGACACATATATCTGCAATGTGGGGCAGCTAAATTATGCTTTCATGAACAAATAAATCAAAAGTTTACTGTCCAGTGTCAAACATTAGGTTCTGTAATATTTGCATGTTGTCTCACATTTGCTGACGTTTTTATCGTGCTCATTAAAGACGGACTCTGTCCCTGTCCTCGGGGCCTTTTGAGTTTCATTACAGCACTCTGCAGTCCTGACAGGGTTAAGTACCTCTGGACCAGAGCAGCTCAGAGCAGCCTCTAGCTCATCCCTATATAAAACCACCCAGCTCCAGTTAAAGGCCTGCATCTCCTCGGCTTCACGCTGTGAGTGAGAGGTTAGGTTAGAGGCCACGCCCTTCCCAACCCCCGAACCCTTCCAGACGGGGGTTAACATCGTAACCCCACCCTTCACAAAATCCAGGAGGTCTGATCTTAAATTACACTGCTGCAGAGGCGTTAGCTGTGAGAGTTTCTGCAGATGGTGCTCTGAAAGAACGGATGTTTTAATGCAAGCTTTAATTGCTAAATTGGATTACAATTAAAGAGCACTGTGGGTAAAGTCATAAAACTCAAACCTATAAATCTGACGCTGATGTTGTATTAAATGTAGGAACAATGTCCAATGTATAATGAATGAATGGATTAGGACAGAGGTCAAGTGTCAGTCATTGAGCTCTGATAGCAGTCCTGCAGGAGGAAGTAATAAAATGAGAGCAGAGCCGAGTGCCAGGAAGCAGTTTCCATAAACGAGAGTGGAGGGGGATGATGGAGGCTCGAGGCTCCTACCTGTGACCCCCGACCCTCGACACCTGAGTTTAATCAGTATCTGGAAGCAGGAAGACATGTCGGGGAGCAGAACGTGTCTTCTACTCTTATCCGACTTTCAACACTTTTCATTTCTCTCATGGTGGTCTAGGGATGAGCAGATTGTAAAAAGAATGATTGGCTGTTCCCTTCCTGTACACATCGACACAGGGTTTCCTGCAGCGTTTTCCAGTGGAGGCACCCCACCTCGCCTGACATAAAAAAAGCAATACCACCAACATCATAAAAACATCAGCAGCTAACCGAGTTCCTGGGGGTAACTCTGCTGCATGAACCCGTCTTACACTTGATTGGATGAGCACAGTGGGGTTTTAACTTTTCTGTGGCAACTTTGAGGCAATGCCAGAAATTATCACTGACGGGAGCTGCAGGAAAACACAAATTTTACTACAATCGTGAATCAGGTATTTAAAAATGTATTGTGCAGCTCTGAAAAGAGAAGTCAGGGATGCACGAGGGCCTAAAACCTGCATTTTTTTTTACTTCGACTTCACTGGTTTCATAAATAAGTTCAATTGTATGTAAGCTTATGAGGAAAATGAGGTATATTCTGCATGTATTGTTTCCAATGGCCAGCAGGGGGAGACTCGACCGGCTGTGCATTTGTATTGACTGTAATAGTAAAATAACCTTGATTTATTACCTCATTAGATAGTTTCCTCACGTGTTCATGTTCAGCGTTGCTGGTTTCGAGACTTCCATGCAGCATGTTCGTTTCATAAATGATGGTACCATTCAGAGTAAAATAGAGCAGGTCGTGCTTTCAGGCGTGGTCCCCTTGTGATTGATAAGGTTCTCACCACAGCGTGTCCGTGGTTTCTCAGTCAGATGGTGGAAGCCCACAAACCAGTAGGTGACGTCTACAACTGGTCCAACACGAATCAATACGGCTTAGGGAGTTACTTGTGGATGTGTTCCAGATCAACAATATCTTCTGTATAATGCCCGAATGATAAACACACTGTGTTGCAGTGTGTTGTCGGGGTTTATCATATAAAGTGGACTTTAATCCCACACGGGATGTGTGTGGGGAAAAGAGACACCGGGGGTATGAAGACCTCACACTGTGCAGACGATAACACAAAATGTTGCAATTTAGAATAACCGCTGACAGTCTACAGAAAGCTCCCAGTTATAGAGGGATTAGTGGGGATTGTAATGTATTATTCTTAAGGACGAGATGGAGGAAAAAGACCCTTAACTCAGTTTGTACCCACTCTGATAGATCCATAACCTCGAGGCCTGTTTATACTGACTGTGGGCTGGATCAGAGTATTTGAAGTTGTAAGCCAGCAGAGTCTTTGACTGACAATAATGACACATTCTCATCAACATCCAGAATATTTAGTTTTATACGGTAAGCTGTGATCCTTTGATTGTTGTTGCTCATCACTTCTGCAAAGCCCTTTGTCAGACCCCAGAGAACTTTAAACAGGCTTCGAGATGCACGTCTCACAAAGCGTCGACCTTTTGTATGAACGGGACCAGCTGCTGTAACACCTCGCCGTAGCACGTAATTGTCAAATTTGACATTTCGCGCCGTTAATGTTAAAGGAAGAGCGAAACATCAATTGTGCTTTTATAGTCAGCAAATCTGGATTGCGTTTTTTTATCCATAATACAAGAGTGAACACTTAATAGACTGACATCGGGCAATGCTTCCCCATCCATCATGGCTTAATACAGCAGCACAGACTCATCACCTTGGTAGATTGTACAGACTATGCATGTTGTTTTTTATAGATAGGGAGGAAATTGAACTTGCAATTATGCAAATTAGATGAAGTTTGAAAGCAAGTTTGGTTTCACGTGGAGGAAAATGTGTTGGATGATGATGTTAAGCAGCAGTTTACATTGAATTCTTTTATTTGGCTTGATTTCACACATGGCTTCAAGTGTCCGAACCACCAACTGGCGTCCTCAGAGGAACAACTGGCAGATGTGGTTCGGTGTGTCGACACCAAGAGGCAACTGTTGGCTTGGACACAACAATTATCGACTGGCGGCTTTTCTCAATGGACAAGATGTTTTCTCTCTTCCCCCTTTAACTCCCGAGCCTGTGATAGACGCTGACAGACAGATGGTTCATCCAATCACCTGCCAAGTATTTTTTTCCTTTTACAAACAGTCTCTGAGGACGACTCCTCACACGGTTCAATGTAACAAACCATCTGGCACGTCCGACTGTTTGTAAGCAGCTGTCGACACATTTTAAAGTGACTGGGTTTGTCTGAAAAGTTGGTGAATGACACATCAGACATGGTAACAGATCAGTAATATTTAATGTCCTGATTAACGTCCTTGATTGTGTCAATTATTTACAGACAAGTTTATTAATAGGTTAAACAAGAAAGACGTGTTCAACTGCATTTCATTAGGATTCATATAGAGTGTTTATAAATAATAAAACAATGCTTTAATAATTATAATTCTACTTAATCAAAGATAGAAGGACGTGCAATTCATTTAAAACATGTAGTAAATATGAATAATAATAAAATATTTAATACTGACATAAACATGAAGACGTTTTATGTGCTCATATCTTGGTAGATTATAGGAGTTATAGCTGTTGACAAATATAATAAAATGCCCGTAAATATGCGTACATGTGTCTTTATCAATGTGAACTTAAACTGTCGTGTTATCAGTTGAGGTGCCTGTAGGTGAACAGGATGAAACTCGGGTTACTGCGTGATACTACAAAGATTTGTAATGTCAAAAAATGTTTGGCAGATAAATAAACCCGTATTTTCGTTTCCAGAAAGAGACGTTGGTCCGTCTGTTTTTTTTTTTTGCGATTTGTGTGAAACGCCCACATCCAGAACCGAAGCCACCTTTACATATTATATTTCAGCCAAGTCCTGCAGCGCCCTCGTCTTTCCTTTCTTTTTGGAGAATGGGGGGTGTAATCGCTTCACAATAACCAGGAAACAGGTTGATGGTTTGAATGCAGCCGGAGACGAAGCAGGAGGACGGATAATGCCGTATGGTTTTCAGTGGAAAAAAAGGAAAAACCCGAACTCTTTTAAATCCCTCATGAGACCACTTTCACAGTTTACTGGTGAAAAACCTTTGTACAAACACATGAGGATAATTACCCGTATGCCACCGGGCCTGATGGGGCCTGCTGCTGTGTGCTGTTGGCTCTCCTGAGATCAAATCACATTCTCTGTCTTCCCATTATAAAAATGCCCCGGGTTAGAAAGCCAGATTGGCAGCTGTATGGATCCATGATCCAACTTGTCTGTGTTGCAATAGTCATCAGAGGAAATGAGTGACTACCTGTACAAGTGAATGACTGATGACTAAGAGTGACTCAAACGATCATGAACACGCACACAAAGACCTGCAATTATAAGCTCTACTACTGTCTGATATTTACAAGAATCAGGGTTCGTACAAAGTTTTGAAAGTTTACTTAATGAAATGTGCTCGACTTTCATCTTAATCTGCTGTTTCACATTGAAACAATCACGTAAACCAAAACTCTTGAATTTAGACAATCCCGTCTTCATATTTGTTCGCTGTGTCGTGACTCATTCACAGCTGGATTAGTCTAACCCCGGAAATAAGCAAGCGATAAATATTCAAGAACAAAACAAACAATGAAAGCGAATACGAACGGCTGCTAAGTGTGAGTAAACACGTGGCTGTGGCAATTTAGATGTGGTAATTCTTCCACAGTCTGGAAATGTTACTTAAAAAGTGCTTGAATTTTACGCCTGATGAATAAAACAGAGGTGTAAGTTGAATCTCGAGTATTTCTCTTTTTCAATAACAATTCGTCAAGTTTTAATTTCTCTCACTCTGACTTCAGGAAACACAAAACAGAGTCAGTGAACGCAGCATCACTCAGTGAGTCACTTCCTTTTAAGAGGAGCGTCCTGACAGACACAAAGCACACCTGTTGTCTTAGTTAATGAATGAATCTTTAAAGAGGAGACTGTTTTCTCTGTTGCAGCTCCAGATCAAAAGTTTGAAAAAGTATTTTGCGCGTCACTGATTTGGGGTTTTCTGTGCCAGCACCAATATTAAAGGGATAGTTCGGATCATTTGATGAAATGTAGTTGTACAGTACACAGGACTATAGAAGCTAAGCTCCTTGTCTTTAAGACAGTGTTTGTCAATCTATGCCACCAGACTTGACAAAAACGTAGATTTACTTGCATTGAAGAGGCTTCTGTGGCAGCACATACACGTAGCTGTGATTAATCTGATGCTTAATCTAATGATCATTGTGATGCTGGTGCAGATTCATGATGTTGAACCAAACTGAAAAAAGTAGTTTTCTCTTTTTTTCTCTTTCTCGACATTGCTCTATATCACAAGGTGAGTAACAAAATGACTGTCAGGGATGTAATTAGTGGATGATTGATAGCAGTGTTAGAAGTCATGATATGGATAATGGGTGTAATCCAAACACTGAACTATAAATCAAATGTCAGAGCTTCAAACTTCTCCCACAGCAGCAGCTGCACCACACCTAACAACCATTACACTCAAATTAAAGTCATTTCATGATACATTTCCCGACTGTCCCAGGATTGTCCCAAACACGTCGTCTTTGTGTCCTGGGTCCTAGTTTTATTGTCCCAGCACACACTTGATTTAGAGCGCTGTACACCATGGGTACCGTGGCAGGACACTTGCATCAATTATAAACCTATCCTTACATTAAATATCGACCTGTAGGTATTGGTCCGCTCGCCTAGAAAGACTCCTCAGAGGAGTGATGAGCAGAGAGCCAGCAAACGTGAAACAGCCAAACTTCCCTGAGTTCTGTTTTTAAAGTTGCATCAGTCTGCTGTAGGTTTCCACATTGTTGAGTTTCCAGCAGAGTCAGACTCTCACAGAGGTGTAGTGGAGACGAGAAATGAAAAAATAAAAAAGCTGCAGATACTGTTCTGTCTGTACTGGGAGACATAGGGGTGATGGCGAAATGTGATCCAGGAAGCCGGGCGCTGAACATGTGGCTGCAGGTTGCAACCTGGAACAGACACCGAGGAGGGGAGGCGTGCGATGTGGGTGTAAGCGAGATCTGAACGTGTGACCTGACCTCGGTAACAGCGGTAATGGCCTGAGGTTTTCGCCCTGCAGCGCCGAATGTTTGGACGAAAGCATGAACGTTTCCTTTCATTCTCAATCTCAAGTTCAGCCAAGTTTAACGACTCGGGAATGACCCGCCGGCTTTGCAGCGGAGTCATAAAAAGCTTTTTCACAAGTGGCAGAAAAATCACAACAGTGTTACATTTTGCAAATGCTTGTCAGGTGTAGGAGTGAGTGCATTGGTAGAAAACTCGAACCTCCACCATAGCTACATCTGCAAGTGGTGTACGAGATAAGTACGACTATTTGAACGGCAAGAAATGCCGATTTGTGGGATTCATTACACGTCTGTAGATTCGAATGGAATTCATTATATTTCTCCTGTTTTCAATCAGAGTGTAATCCGTCCTCATCTCCTCTGGTTGCTCTCTAAAGGCTCCAGCTGCTGATTTACCTTCATTTCAGCCTCACGGGAAAAACTACGCAAGCAAATATTTGTGTCTCATGAGTTATGATGTTGCCAAATAGTGTCAGATGATCCATATCCTCACGCAGAAGCTAATTATACAGAGCACTGGGTCATGTGGAATTTCTTTCAATAAGATAAATGTTTTAAGATATCTCTTGTTTCTTTTGATGGCTGATCAATTTTTAATACATGCAGTAATACCTGCGATGGGTCGGGTGTAGTTTATGTGTTGTAGTGCGCTTACACTGGAGCAAGTATTCAGTTTGTCCCATTTGGGATACTGTACATGGTGGTGGAGACCTGCATCATCTGTAGATATTAAAGTCTCATTGTAGCGTAACAAAACAGACTACTTCTTACTTTCAGGTGATGATACACTAATGAAAACATAACTATGAATATTATATTTAATATCTGCTGTTATGTAAATGAGCCGCCCCTAAATCAGACACATCTATTTTTGATGTTTGTTTGCAGCTGTAACGGTGAGGTTCTGGATTTGCTGCCTATTTGAATTAATTTATTAGAAAAAATGTCAAATATAATAATTTTTGGGAGACTCCCTTCTTTCATATCATCTCCTTGTTCGACCCCCCACCAACCTTCACCTCTCTCCATCTCTAAACCCACTGGGTTGAAACAGATGGCTGCCCGCCTTGAGCCATGTTTCCTTGCCACTGCCGGCACCACAGTGTTTGCTCATGGTGGGAATTGTTGGATCTCTACTATGAAGAACACCTGAGCTTCTGTTCTGATTTGATCTTCCTTTGTAGCTCTGTAGAGACAAATTTAAAGTCATTCACCGAGTGATAACTATGCAGACAGTCCTGTTTTGTTTACCAATGTGAGAAGCAAAGTTTTCGTTTTCTGCAGCATGGAGAAAAGAAAACTAGACAAACAAGGTCTTGGTGAGTTTAATTTAGTTTCTGTCGAGTTTTAATGAGGTCCGATGGACGCAGCGATATAACTGCTGTTTCTAGTTCAGCAGAAATAATCAGAATAATTTCAGTCTGAACCTGTCAGAGGCAAAAAACAAGCACTTTTAGTGGACGTACATTGATTAAGGATGCCGGCTGCAGCAGCCGTCTCGCTCAGTACTGAACTAATTTCAAAGATTCTTCTCCTTATTAGTTACTTAGACACTAAAACATGTTAAAGACAGGTTGAAAAGTACATAAAGTTTCCGTTTAGGAAGAATCTCTCTGCTAAATCTCTGTTTGAAACATTTGAATTTAAGCAGATTTGTTCTGTCCACAGGGATAAGCACTGAGGATTACTTTATACCTCATTATACCAATCCTGTAGATCCATACATCTGACACAGAGATCAGTGTGAAATTTGATGCTAAGAAGCAGACATACTGGCACACAAAACACTCAACGCTTGCATGCATTCATGCAGTGAGCTCTGCAGTCTGAGGTATCTCTATTGAGATCTTAGACTAGAAGAAATACCTCGGGTACCACATGTGAAGGGTCTCTGACTTAAAATAGGACCTAGCTGCTAGACTACTATTCTAATCCAGCCTCCCAGATGAAAGTTATCAACCCCAAAAGTGACCCTCACTGTTGTAATCTGATTATCTGTCACCAAGTGCACTGACTGGAGATAAAAACCCCACCACATACCTGTCACCCTCCACTGAAACCCCCAGCGCCAGTCTACCTGGAGACACAGACCTGAACTCTCAGCACTTCCTATACCGTTATCTACCCTCACCTAATATATGACACTGGTATTCATAACTTTGAGGCCCTTTCAGCAGCAAGAACATTCAGGGCCTTATCGCTCCCACGGGGACCCCATGACCACCAATAAAGAATATTTTAGAACGATGGCCACATACGAAGGCATCGTCTGTCTTTCCTCTTTGTGTGTTCACATTTCTGCAGAGACTGAAGTGGTTTTGCAGAAAATGGGCACAATTTTCTTTCATAATACGACCCGAACACGCTTGTTTTTGCAGAGAAGTGACAGAGAGAAAAGGCATGACAGATATCTTATCATCTCTGATGTCTGGGGCCGACATCTCTGCCCTGCAGATTGTTCTGTGCACGTTGCTTTTAGCTCTGTCAGAGTGGCAGTGAAGGGCAAAGTGTTCTGCCTCCTGGTTCTTTCCGCTGTTCCTGGGTGTTGTGAAAATTTAAACTGGCACGGTGTGGCTGTGCATCAACTGGGCTCGAGTTAATTTATCTTACATCCATGTTTGTGTGCACATCTTAGCTTTATTTGCCATTAAATGCAAAGGGTTTGGGTATGCTCCAGTGGGTTAATTATATGCAGTTGCATTAATCCTAAAGGGTCAATGTTAGCTTGTAGTTAGTTTGGGCTTCATGTACCTTTTATTGATTACTGAAGTTGCCATGTAGAAAGAGCAAGGTGCCAAATTTTTGCATGCATTCTTTTCCTTTCCCCACATCTCACTCATCACTCCCCGCCTTGTTCTTCCGCTATCGGACAACGCATGTCAACAAAATGTACCTGTACACAGGTAAAAAGGTTTGCCAAAGAATTCAAAGATTCCTGGGATTTTTGATAACGCGGAGCTACAATAACACTGATCAGGATGAGATTGAAGCGAGCAGCTTTTGAAATATGACACGACAGACGGTCTCCTCAGCAGTGGATGTGCTCTGCGGGAAACTGAACGTGAGACTAGATCAAAAAATGTATTTCATTGCCTTTTAGATTTTAATGTGAAAGTCTAGATTGTATTGATTGAGTCCATCCGTTCAGACGCATGTTTGAGATAAGGAAAAACTTAAGCTAAAGAAAATCTACCATCTATTTTTTTGTTTTTAACAGAACATGTTTTATGGGCGAATTAAATGAGGCTGTGGTTTTCATCTATGACGCTTAATTTTTTTTTTAATGCTACCTTTTAGGCCAGGTCTCCCTTGTTAAAGTGAGATTGCAATTCCAACAGATATTACAATATCAATATCAAAGCACTAATTTGGTGGCTCATGCTTCCAGTGCACATACATCAATAAGTGTCAGAAAGCTACAGTACACATGCAGCCGTTTACACTCGGATCAGGACTGAACCACCCACTGTCATCGACATGATACAGAGTCATCAGACTACAAATCCCCCCGCATAGCTCTGTGATGACAAAGGCTTAGAAGTAATAATTTTGATGACTACGCTGCGTTTGGCCACCAAAGGAATAATTATGGAGAAGGAGTTTGGCTGCCGCCTCTCTGAAGAAGCTCGGAGGCATCGTCCTGGTCCCGAAACACAAAGCATTGTTTTGCTTCGCCTTCTGTTTTTTTTGGTCAAGGCAAGTTGGGACAGGAGTCAGATACCTCGCCACAGGCTTCCCCTCGGCTTTTGTGTCATTGTGTATTCTGTGTCCATTTTGTATTCTTTGTGGAGCTTAGGGGAGATGATTGGTCTTTTTACAAAATAGTGTTGTGTGTGCATTACATGTTTTTCTGCAAAAAACACTATTTACTCAGAGAAACTTTCTCTCTTCCAGGTTTTTGTGTGTTCCATTAAATGTATTTGTCTCTCTCTTTCTGTCTTTTTGTCGCAGATCTGAGGATCTTCATGGAGGCACTAAAGATGGCAGCTATCAGAACAACTCTCCTTGCTTTAGCAGCAGTCCTCCTGCATGTGTCAAGATGTCAGAAGGGTATGGGAAAAGAGAAGGACAGTTTGCCGCTGAGGTTCACGCACCATCTCTACAACGCCACCATCAATGAGAACTCCGCCCCGCGGACGTACATCGAGACATCGGTGAAGATGGGCATTGAAGTGACAGAACCGTACTGGGAAATCAAATATAACGTCGTCTCAGGTGATGACGATGGACTTTTTCAAGCAGAGGCGGTTAAAGTTGGGGATTTCTGCTTTCTCAGGATCAAAACGCGCACCAGTAACTCGGCGCTCCTCAACAGGGAGGTCAGGGACACTTACATGCTCACTGTGGAGGCGACTGAAAGCACTTTTGACTTCCAGGCGAAGACAAAGGTGTTTGTCCAGGTGCTTGACACCAACGACCTAAAGCCTCTTTTCTATCCTGCCTCGTACAACGTGGCAATCAGGGAGGACACTCAACTCAAGTCAAGTGTGGTTAGGGTTAGCGCTACAGACGCCGACATTGGGAGCAATGCTGAGTTTTATTACTCCTTCACCGGCAGAGCTCATCCGTTTGTCGTCGACCCTTTCACGGGCACAGTCAGCCTCGTCAAGAAGCTCAATCACACCCGCGCAGAGAGATACGACCTTACTGTTTTAGCCGAGGACAGAACGAAGAAGATATCCGGTGTTCAAAAGTTTGGTAATGTGGCCAGGGTTACAGTAAACGTGCAAAAGATGTCCATAGGGTCTCCGGTTATCACACCAACCCCCAAACCCACAGTATCTACGGACGGCAAAGTAACTATCAATGTCCACGTGGAAGCAGGACTTAAGCCAGTGGAATCCCTTAATGTTGTCAGAGGGGATCCCCACAAGTGTTTTGAGATAATCCCCTTAGGTGCACAGGGCAGTGACTTCCAAGTGATCTCTACAAAGCGGATTATCTGGTCTCAAAGTCCTTTTGGGCTTAACCTGTCCCTTCAAGCTAAAGACCGGAGTTTCCCAAGTTTACTTTCTCCAGTTACACTAATCCATGTCCCGGCCTATCATTATAACCCCTTGACATTTTCTGAGGACACCTACATTGTCACACTGAGTGAGTTTTCACCTCCTAAAACTCATGTAGTTAAAGTTTCGGTCAACTCTGTGCCTCATAATGTTACCTTCAGTATCAAAAACAACCCAGACAGCACTAAATTCAAGATAAATCCCAAAACAGGAATTATCGTAACATTGGAGAAATTTGACTATGAGATAAAGAATCGTTATGAGTTTGACGTAGTGGCCAATCACGGTGAAGCTGAGACTCACATAGTGGTTGAAATAATGGATGAAAATGACAACAGCCCACAGTTCTCCCAAACCTCCTATCAGGCCACGCTGGATGAAAACAGCCCTGTTGGCAGCAGCGTTTTAAAAGTAGCAGCCACGGACGGAGATAAAGGCAAAAACGGCTTCGTGACTTACGCTATCGCCAACTCAGGCCCTTTACCTTTCACAATAGACCCGTTCACAGGTGTCATATCAACCTCTGAACACTTGGATTACGAGCTGATGAAGCGGCGTTATCACCTGAGAGTTTGGGCCTCCGACAGCGGCAGCCCCTTCAGTCAGGTCAGCGAATGTCCCGTGACGATAACCCTGAACAACATCAACGATAACATCCCTCTGTTCGAGCGGGTGGGCTGCAACACCACCGTGCCTCTAGATTTCCCCGTCGGGCACATGATCGCTGAGCTGTCAGCCATCGATTTAGACGAGCTGCAGCAGCTGAAGTATGTCATCGAGTCGGGAAATGAGCTCCAAGTATTTGGTATTGATTCTGTGTCAGGAGCCATCACCCTCAAGCAACCGATTCCTCTGCGAGCAAATTCGTTCACTTTGAGAGTCGTAGCCACTGATGGCAGACATCACTCCGAAGCTTCAGTTGTCAGGATAACTGTCACTAACCGGGGAGACGATGCAACGGTCCACTGTCAGGAAACAGGCATCTTCAAACAGCTCACCGACAAACTGATCGAGTCCATCAAACCCATTTTAACCAATCAAGAGGAAGACACATTCTCCGATATTCACATCACCAACCGACATTCTCCAAAGTTTGACTTGAGCATCCCGAGTTCAATTGACCTCATCGAGGACCATCCACTGAATTCCACCATTGTTCAGTTCAAGGCAAAAGACGCCGACACCGGGTTCAACAGTAAGCTGGTGTACGCCATATCGAGCGGGAACGAGGACGGCTGTTTCTCCATTGACACTTTCTCCGGTGACCTTCAGTTGGTTTGCCCGTTAGACAGAGAGAGGAAAGAGTTCTACATTTTAAACATCACTGTTTATGATTTGGGAACGCCGCAGATATCCGCATGGAAGTTTGTCGCAGTGAATGTCATGGACGTCAACGACAATCCTCCAGTTTTTGACCAACCCAGGTACGTGATACGCGTGCCTGAAAACACAGAGGTGGACTCCATTATTTTTACAGCTCGTGCTATAGATCTTGACTTAGATACGAGCGGGAATGTGAAATACTCCCTGCTGTCTTCCACTGACATGTTTAGTATTGATGAAATGACTGGCGAGGTGACAGTTACGGGTCGTTTGGATCGAGAAACCTCACCCAGGCATGACCTCTGGATCGAAGCCCGAGACCAAGCCAGACTCGGCCCTCAGTTGTTCTCCACGATCGACCTTGTGGTGGTTTTGCAAGATATAAATGACAATCCACCCAAGTTTGTGCCCAAAGTTTACAAAATAAAAGTTCCAGAGGATGTACCTGTGGGCACCCTCCTAGTCTGGCTCGAGAGCGTTGACTTGGATCTGGGCAGCGGAGGCCTTGTAACCTACAACCTCAAGAACACAGAGGGCGGGATCTTTCATCTCGACCCCTCCACCGGTGCCTTGACCCTCGAGAGGGAGCTGGACTTTGAAAGACGTCCGATTTACAACCTCACAGTCCGGGCCGTCGATCACGGCCTCCCTCGTTCCCTCTCCTCCTCCTGCTTTGTGGAGATTCAAGTTCTGGACGTCAACGAGAACCTGCACAGGCCCGTGTTCTCAGAGTTTGTGTACGAAGCCGCCGTGGTGGAGGATGCAGCAGTGGGGACGTCGGTTGTCACGCTGACAGCTGCAGATAAAGATAAGGGCAGAGATGGAGTTGTCAGGTACCACATCCATGAAGGCTCCGGTCTTGGAGTGTTCACCATCGACGAGGAATCAGGTAAAAACTAACACTAGCACTCTTCATTGAAACATCTAGTTTGAACATCTTAATTGATATAGTTTGACTTCAGAAAGTTACTTGTCCCAACGAAGAAATGTTGCTAATTATAAGCCGTCCGCCTCTTTCCAGTCTGTAGCTTCATTTTTAGCTCACATACACGATAACGGCATCAATTCTATCCAACTCAAATAAGCAAATATGCATTTCCCAAAATGTCTAAACATCAGTGCATGCAATTTATGAAGTAATTAGCAAACCAATTAAAAGTCTTGTAGTTATAGACAAATTAAACTGCTCACACAGATCATATCTTCTATTAGTAAAACAATTTCACCGCAAGCGATATTAAAAGTGGTTGTTGAGCCTCCGATCTTATCGCACAGTCTTCCTCAGCAGATGTTCAGATTCCAGCAATACATCCTCGTGTAGTTCCCCTTAGGTGACGAGACACGTGCATGGTTTCAAAAGTGATATCTCCTCTGGCGTGGCTGAAGGTTTTTCCCTATTTGATCCATCAGTATTTCCTTTGCAGAGGATATCCTGCGACCTCTCAACATATCGTAATGCATTCCATTAGCTCGGTGCTGCACTTAGGGCTCAGATAAAATCAGGGCAAATAGCGTTCGCTGTCAAAATGGACCCGTGCTGAAATATATCTCTTTTTCTGTGTTGCTTCCCTCAGGATATCCAAATTTAAACTGCAACTATGTGCAGAAAAGTTGATCTGCTTCGTTTTTTAAAACCCCAACATGCTATAACTGCCCCATGGTATCCATCTTCTTCCATACCAGAAGAATTTGAGAACGTTTTGGCAACACAAATGTATCATCTGAGCCTTCGGGCACCAATCCAAGCTTTAAAATGCACAAGGGGGCAACTTCAGCTAGATGAAAGTCGTGGTGATTGATATTTCCTCCAGGGCGCTTACAGTTGTTACACATTAGGCTGATAAGAGATTAATTCCTGAGGCACAATAGCAAGTTTGAAACAAGTAAATACTCGTGTGCTGTTCACAAGTGAATGCATTGTTGTATTCCCACCCTTTTTTTGTGCCTTAGGTGTGATCCGGACGACAGAGATGCTGGACCGTGAAATGAAGCCTCAATACTGGCTTTCTGTCTACGTCACTGATCTGGGGACGGAGCCGTTGATCTCCTGGACCCACGTCTTCCTGGAGGTCCTGGACATTAACGATAACGCTCCCGAACTTTCTCAGCCGGTGTATTTCGCCTCGGTCCAGGAGAACGTGGACAAGGTCAAGTCCGTTGTCCAGGTGTCGGCCACGGATGCGGACACTTCCTCTGAGGGGATGCTTTCCTTCCAGATGCTGGAATCTCATCGCACGTACTTCGATGTGGATCCCAAAACGGGTAAGTAAGAGTGAATGACGGCAACATTGTCCACTAAAAAGCAACACATTTCAACTGAACATGCAAAACAATCACCAGTAATATTTATACTGGTTTCCAGCATACTTCCAGCACACAACGCAAAACATATTCTGCTTTCCTTGTAAACAGGTGCTCCCTGCTCCTTTTGGAAATTTCTCTTCTTAAATTACACATGGGAGTAGTTTGGGCAGTAGATGCATCTTTGTGTCTTACCCCAAAACCATAACGCTGACAGCTTCAGCAGTGTTATTTTTTACATTTAGAGTGGTAATCATGTCTGTACAGTGACATTCGCGGCCTCAATCGCAGGTTACAGATTTATTTTTTGACGAATATTTCTCTCCTTCTCCGCTCTAGCGATGATCTCGAACATTCTTCCAACACACACCCGTTCATTTGTTTGCCGCGGTTTCTGGCCCTGTAAACATGAAGTGAAGCTGATCGAGGGGTAAATCTCACTTCTCGAAAAGCAGCACATATATACAGTAACTCTGGGATGAAGGATGTAATTGGATCAGTGTGCAGGGTGTCATCCTCCCATTTTACAAGTGGTTTGGACAGAAATACAAGCCACTCGCTCCTTTATGATTGATCTACATTTTGATATAAACTCCCCTTGTAAATATAAAACGTCTGGAGGGCCGCTGCGTTCTCCTCTTTAACAAATTGTTTCGACACGTCTGTATACTGTATGTCGCCGTGTCCCTGTGGCAGATTTACATTTTGATTTGTGGTGTATTACTACAGCTGTAAAACCTAACAGCGTGTTATTTCCCACAGGGATAGAGGGGTTGAAAAATGTTTGATATCTCTGAATGCACTGTTGCAAGTCTGAGCAGGAGCTGGGTGTTTTGCAGAAAGGGCAGAGGTTGAAAATTAAACTTCATATTGAGGTCACTCACAAAGTCATTCATGCGTTTTCTGAAAGTGTATGCACTCGTGAAGAAAAAGCTAAAATGGTCGCTGGAAGAGGCCTGTAACTACGCTCAGGTATGTGAGTGCTCATGTTTGACAGTTGCAGCCGAGTCTCCTGCTGACTTTGATGTTCAGGCAAATTAGCGCCACATTAGCTCTTGAGCTACAAGCCGCTACAAGCCCTGCCCTCGTCATCTAATCTCCAGGTAGCTCTGCTGTTTGTCCACACCCTAAGGCCAGTATACCAAAGGATTACAGATGGGGAGGCGAGTTGTTCTAATGGAGAGACGTCAGAGAAAGCAGGGAGGACGTGAGATGTTGAAACAGCTGCAGAGTGTCACATTAAAACAAACTTTTTTTGTGCAAAAGCAGGTGTATTTGAAATGCATTCATCATGCAGACAAGCCCAGGGTGAAGTATGGTTTAAAAGGGGTTAAAGGTTAAACTTTCTAATATCACGGCTGTAGAAGCCTGAAGAAAAGCTGCTTTCTCTCATAATGGAACCATTAGCTTCCAAGAGTCTTCCAATGGATCCACGTCATAATAATAATGATAAAAAAAGTAAACTTGTTTAAGTAGTAAAGTGAAAAAGGCGCTGTGCAATGCAAGCATTAAAAAAACTGGAAATAGCGATATAAAAACAATTGAACGTTTTAGAGTTAGAGTCGCGATACTAAAATGAGTAACCACGATACTATAACCAGACAAAGTATCGCGGTTCCGGGTATTATCGCGATACTGCAGCCTTTTTTTATTATTATTATTTTTATAAACTGCAATGTATTTGTACAAGTTAGTTTGAAACAACAACGTTTGTTTTTTAAGCAAAATTAGTGTTGCCACTGACGAAGACGCCACGGCAGACTCGCTGCTCGGGCCCGGTGCTTCTGCCACGGTGAGTGTGTTGTCTCGTGTCTGGGCGAGACAGAACTTTAACTTGTTGTTTGTTTTGAAGCGAGTTTCTATCGAAGCGGAGCTGTCTTCATGGAGTTCGTTCTTGCCGGCAGAAACACACGAACAGCCAATCATTAACAAAAATTAAAAATGATAAAAACAGAATAGTAAACGTTGTGGGAGCCATGACTGCAAACACTCAGTCAACCACTACAAATCTTTGGTTGGTAGTCCTCAAAGACCTCGCCGACGTCAGGTGGCACAATAATTCAGAAGCATAAAATGGAGCCAGTCTGTGTTGAGCTGGTGACCAATGTAGATTCATGAAGACTTAATCTTATGACCTGCGTTGGTTCAAAGTCTAGCAGCTGCACTTTTCAACCAATTAGAACTAGGACACATCAGACAAACATGAATGACTTCAAACATTTTTGATATTTGCGATGTTTCTAAAAATGGAAGAAACAGGATCGGACTATTTCAGATTTGCAAGACTTTTTTTCAACTTTTACTGGAGCTTCACAAATCTCCCAAGCTCCACTACATGAGGGAAAATGTTTTTTTTTTTGAGCACCTCGGACTGTTTTTCACGAGTCTGGTTTAACAGGAAAAAATCTTTAACGTTTCGGCGTATCACGACATCTGAGACAAAAATTCTTCTTCCAACTTCGTGTGGGCAGTTTGTGTTTGTGCCTTTCCTGTTTCAACATGACAGTGCCTCCGCAAACAGAAATGTTTTTTCCAGTTTGATGTCGTGCGATAAGGTCTGGCTTGTTCTAGTTTGTCCCAAAGGTGTTGGGTGTTGAGTTGAGGTCCTGGCTGTGTGCAGGCCGGTGTTGGATGTCACTGATGCTGTTGTGGCTGAAGGGGAGAAAAACCCTTGTTTCACCATCAAAACAGAAGAACGGAAGCTGTCAGGACAGCAGATTAAATCCAATCAAGCAAATGTCATGTCAAGTGTCCACATACTTTAGGCCATGTTGTTCAGATCAGGGGAGTTTGCACGTGTGGCACAAAAGCCATTAAGAAGATTTGTTGACGATCTGACCTTTCAACAGGCAGCAACATTCCAACTATTTTTAACGATTGGGAAAAATCATCAGGAAAATCTGATGTCAGCGCCCGTAAATCTGTGAGACTGTGTTAGCGTGAATAAGATAAATGTGCTGCTGAAACCTGAGACTCAGAACACGATCCGCCTTTTTTGTTTTACAAATGAACACACTGTTACTAATGTACAGTGCCGGGTGACTGGTGTAGAAACCTCTCATGCCTCGACAGGATGAAGATGACTCACAGGTTTGTGACTAAGGTTTTATTCAGCTAAAGCGAGCTCGTGCTTTATACTGCAGCGCTGCTTGTGTGAATCGACCTTGAAGAGTTCATTAAGTTTCAGTTGAACTTGTGCTGACCAGTCCATTTCAATCTGGATTTGTTGAGCTCTTAGAGAAGTTTGTTGACTGACACTGATAACAGGTTTGAGCTGGGATGGAAAGGGGTGCGGCAAATTGCCAAAATGACCCAAAATCAGTGTCTGCTTGTCTCGGTTTCATTAAACGTTTGACAAAAAAAAAAAAAGGGTTATTTGTTTGCAAGGCCAGACAAGCCAGGAATGCGTCATTCATTAGCATTCTGCAACAGCAAATTCCTCGTCTTTAAACTGATGCTGTAGCATTTTGACTCGCTTCATTTTCTTATTTTTTACTTTCCGAGCCACAAACTGTGCAGTGGGTATCATTACAGGATAAGTCTGGATATTTTTTATTGCCAACAAAACTGAAAATCCACTGAAAATAGCCAAACCAGCAATAATAAGCATTATTATCTTCCTCTTTGCCACAGAGGTCCATTGTTGTCCAAAAACTAGAACTATTAAAATTGCATCATTACATTAAACATCCCACCTACTGCCCCAAAAATCTCACTGCAACACCAAATGTGGATTAATAAATAAATATTTTCAGTGAAGTGAAGCTACAGTTGCGACTGTTTCATAGATTTACATCTTCAGTTGGAGACGAGAGTCAAACACATTGTTGGTTTTGATCTTTTTTTTGTGAGATTGTTGATATAACCTCCGCCTTGTATCCTTGTTTCACTCTTTGTTTCCCTCCAGGCTGTTTTTTCATTTTTGCTCCTCTCTCTCTCTCTTAATCAGTCAAGTGAAGTCAAACCGTTTGGCACAGCGGAACATGTTTGGCTTCCTTTCAAACATCCACATCTCAAACTCATACATCTTCATCTTAATTTGTGCCCCACAGAGCGAATCTGCTAGTTCCACTCCCTCTGTGTCAACATCTGCATGACCATTTTAAAAGTTTCACATTTTGTATCTGAACTCACCTTGACCAAAGTTCGTCCACACACACAATGGCTGCACTGATCAGATATCGGTGGTGGTGAGTCGGACAAACGAGGCAGAGAGAGATTACCATCAGATAGTGATCCAATAATGGAGAGTGCTTAGGGGCCCTGAGGTGCCCGCTCGGTGGATTTGCTCTTTCATTTAATGATGAATTGGGCTGTTGTTTGTTTATACACAGCACTTAATTTGCATGCATTCATTACTGAAGAGGTCATTTTTTATTCTTAGTTAAAGAAAGAAATTCCTCTTCTTAACCGACCTGGGTGGATTTGGACTCCGGCCTTGAAATGTTGCGTTTGACTGACTCACACTGAGAGTTTTACTTTGCTCAGAAAAGCCACGCAGTTGAAAATGTGCAGTAGCAGTGACCCCAGATAGAAAGACAACGAAACAAACAAACTGAGCCCCGACACGCCGGACAACTGTGTTTACCCTCACGTGGTTTTGACAGCAGTCCAGCACGGCTGAGTGAAAACAGGCGACGAGGGAGGGACGAGGCGTTACCTCCGATTCCCATGTCTGCACTAATGACAAAAACACACTTTCTAATGTGCCCCCACCTGTCCTAATGATGTCCTCCCAGCAGGGCTTGTTTGCACGGTCGTAAAAAGCCTGAACGACCCTCAGCGGGTCTTTCACTTCACTTAGGTCCTCCCAGCTCTGTCTCCAGAGAACAGCTCCCACACCACCTCGTGTCTGCCCCCTTCACTCTGTCCTAACACATAAATACAGACTTTATACATAAATTACACAAAACAACACCCATGCGGTCTAATGCTCTATTATTTAGTTCTGCTGATCTATCATCCAGCAGCAAAACCGGAAAAACCTATTTGTGTTTTAAGCGTTTTAAATGCTGCTGCTGCTTGTAGTATTTTAAAAAAAAAATACATAAACAAGCTTAGGCAATGCAAAGCTGTAATTATGCTTTCCATGTCCATTTTAGCCACCAGGGTCCATGTAAATATTATCGTCTGGTCCACATACTTAATGCAGTACAAATAAGACCACATGCAGGTCCACAGTTATCCCTTTAGAGTATATTAGGCCCTAGGTCTGTAGGTTTCCTGTCCATCCATGCAGGTAAGCATGAGGACTGCTAAAGCCGGGGTTTGTTCAGCTCAGTCAATGGAGCAGCCGCCCCGTGTACGAAGGCTCAGTCCTTGCCGCGGCAGGCCAGGGTTCAAATCCGACCTGTGGCTCTTTCCGCCATGTCATTCCCCAACTCTCTCCCTTAATTTCCCGTCACTCTTCAGCTGTCTCTATCAAAATAAAAGCCAAAAAATATCTTGGAAAAAAAGCGGTGGAACTCCAGGATTCATTTAAGGGTCCAGTGTGTTAGACTTTTATGTTTTCAAAATAATAATAATAATTATTATTATTAGTTATCTTAGAATGAGAGTTTCATATCTATAGATGCAATGCTCCCCCTTCCATGGACTCCAACCAAACACCAGCTGTAGATTGGGCTATTGTGAATTTTGTGTTTTGGGGTTTTAGTTGTGAAATCTCATCAGCTGAATGTCACTAAATCCCACACACTGCTTCTTTAAGTTTATAGGCCTGAGGTCAAGCACACAGACAAAGGCCTTATAGATATGCAAATGTAAAGAGATAGTGGAGTAATGAGCGGCCATGTTGCTGTGAACAGTCGGGGGTTCGGTACCTCGCACCTCGGCAGTTCTCAAGAGGTGAAACTGACACTGACTCTTTAGTCAACTGCCCACACTTCACTCTGTGGTCTGTGCTGGACCTGATCAAGGACAGAAACAGTTAGAGATCTGGGGACGATATGTTTCAGAGAATGCTCGAATAAAACCTGATGAGGGTTCAGCTCTTGCCTTTTAATTTGTCCAATGCATTGAGATCAAAGCCTCTTTGATTGATCTCAGATGTGTGATGTACATCCATTGTTCGAGCCACCAGCTTTTGATGGTGCGGTAAGGAGTTGGTTATTATTATGAAGAAAGCTATTACAAAATTACAGGGTATTTCGAAACAGGCAGTGGGAATAAAACCATCAGAGAGAGTTGAGATAAAAAGCTGCAGTGATGGCTGGCGGCTGTGTTCCAGCTCTTTTGTGTCCGTGACTGCTCCACACCTCCACGCCTGCCGCCACGGAGGCGATCTGTGTAGTTAAGCAGAGAGAATGAACGGTGGAGGAAACACTTTGCATCTTGGAGTTCTGCCTATTTTCACACCTGTGCACACCTGGCCTGCAGAAACAATGACACACGTGCAGCGCCTGGTACACTTTAACATGGATAAGATGAAACTCAAGGAGCATGTCGTTGTCAGTCAGCGGCAGTGACCTTTGGATGTTACAGATTTATTTCCCCTGCAATTGAATTTTTCCACATCTCGAACTGAGTTGTTAACACAAAAAGTGGCAGAAATAGTTATGTCGGGAAAGAAAACAGAGAACTGAGAGAGAAACTCAAACTTTTTTTTTTACAGCGAACATCAGAAAGTTACAAAAAAGCTGAAGGATGCAGCTCCTGAATTCCAATGTCAGAAAGATTTGTGTGCAGTGGGCGGATCCTAAAGCTATTCAACCGTCTAACAAGCACTTCTGATGAAGTATACCTACAGCCCAAGGCCGTCAGTTTCAACACCTTTCCAACGCTGTGTGGAAATGCATCCTGAGATTTTTCTGACCTTCCTAAACTGAGAAACGCCCGAATTGGCAGAACACTTCAGATGCGATCAAACACTTTACATCTTTAAACCCCTTTAAACCACGTTCATACACAAACCTTGACTATCTGAGGTTGAGTGTGTCGATGCACGGCTTCAAAATCAACACAACTTTTTTGTATAAACAGTAAAACTTGTGGACTAATGCACATAAAATAAGGAGAAGATGGTCTTTAATTCATCCCCAGAAAGGTCTTACAGCAGCACAAAGACAGACGTTAGTACAGATAGATAAAGAAACTTGCAAAGTGAATAATTCTAGAAATCATTGAAGTTAAATAGTAAGTTTTAAAGCCATTCATTTATTAAATAGTAAGCCAAAGAGGAATGTTTGAAGGTTATATTGCCACTTTATTCAGACGATCTAACCTTATACAATCCTAATCAACATTTTGAAAGCGTGCTTTATCTTCTCTCCTTTTTTTAAAATTAAATGAATAACTCTATTTCATTCATCAAGTGGAAAAAAAGCTGTTGAAATGTTACAAATACTTCACAAACTGTAGGCGGACTTTCTCAGTAAGGTGTCACCGATAAAACTAGCTTTGTATCTGCTATAAGGTCGCTCTAGTAACCTTGGTGTTTTCCTTTTGTTACTATAGAAACTGATCATCCTTTTCAAAAGCCGCAAAAGCCGAGTCGTGCCGGAGCCTCACAAAAACCTCGAGCTCTAGTAACCTTGATGTTTTCCTTTTGTTACTATAGAAACCGAGGTTCGTCCTTTTCAAAAGCTGCAAATGCCGAGGCGTGCCGGAGCCTCATAAAAACCTGGATCTATAATCATTTCACACATTCAGGGATTTGGGGAGTTTAGGTCGGCCGTGGCTCGGAGGTAGAGCGGGACGTCCGCTGATCAGAAGATCGGCGGTTCGATGCTGCCATCGGTGTGTAAATGTGTGTGAATGCTTAGCTCCTCAAACTACCTTGCATGGCAGCCGATGCCATCAGTGTATGAATGAGATACGTACTGTAACGCGCTTTGAGTGGTCGCTATATACTGTAAGTACAGTCCATTTACACCCACAATAAACATGGTTTTCTCAGGTCCCATAAACACACACACATACACACACACACACACACACACACACACACACACACTCCATGCACTCCTCCACCTGACCCCTGTTATTATGCCAGCAGCAGCATTAGCAGATATCAGTGTGTCTCTGATGTCCCTATTAGAGCTAATAGCTGCCCTGAAAGACTCGACTTAGATTTAGATCAGATGAGACAAGGTTAAACTGGGAAATTGACTCACAGACGGGACGGCGTAAAATCAAACAAAATCCATCACTGTATGTTTAGATTTTATGTTTTTATGTTCTTACAGTTTGCAGTAAATCATTTAAATGAGTCTTCTGTTTGTTAAAAATGTGCCAGTTGGCTGCTGAGTGTCTAAAAGTTTCTCAAGAGTCTTCCACCTAACCGCTGCACAGCAGCCAAATCTGAATAACCTGTCGGGCCACATGGTTTACGACTTATATCAGAAACAGACTGTTGGAGATACAGACAGAAACGCTGATTCATCAAACCGTCAAATCGATCGTCTGTCTCTGATCGGCTCTTCAGCCTGTGTGATTCAGACTAACCTGATTTTTACTCTCGGACTTCGTCTTCTTTCACTTACGTAATAACAATATAATAACAATAAGAAGAGTTTGTTTGGTCTTTCTGCAAAGTGTACTTGATTACAAATATGTGGCACACTGACATGAACCCGGTCTATTGAAGTCAAAGTTAAATTCTTCATGTTGGTGTGACTTTACAGTATTATGATTTTTATATTTCTTTGTTGTTATTTGTTTCTCTCCTTTGTATTGCAGCATTGTGAATGATGATGATTGTTGGTTTTACTAAGTGAACATATCATTTTAAGTAAAAAGTGACGGACAGACTGACCTACACACTCCTCAGGAGGTTACACTTTAAATTAGACATACACAAACACACACACACTATACACCAACAATAACAACAGCAGGAACAACATCCATAAACCAAAGTGTGTTTGCTTAGGTGCACACGTATTACTCTATTGCTCCTTTAGTTCACCTAAAGACACACACACACACACGCACACACACACACACACACACACACACACACACACACACACACACACACACACACCTACAATAACAGAGGCAGCAGCACCTCCTAACTGTTTGTGTTTGTGTGTTTAGGTTTAATTAGCACTCTCACTTCCCAGGACTGAGACTAACGCCATTGATTCTTTCCGTGTGTGTGTGTGTGTGTGTGTGTGTGTGTGTGTGTGTGTGTGTGTGCGTGTGCGTGCGTGCGTGTGTGTGTGTGTGTGTGTGTGTGTGCGTGTGTGTGTGTGTGTGTGTGTGTGTGTGTGCGTGCAGGTGTTATCAGCACGCTCTCAGCTTTGGATCGGGAGGATAAACCAGAACACAGTGTCGAGGTGAGAAACAATATTTTCATTTCCCTTTTGGATTCATACCAAAACAGGGAAAACAGTCGGGCAGTTTTGTGAGTCCGTCTGAGGTTTAGAGTGTCAATAAATCCATAACGATACACGCACACATACGTCTACAGGCGGGTAAAGATGATATACACACTGTGTTATACACACTGCTTTTTATAGCTATATAAAGCTAGTCTGATACAGGATTTTTCATTTACTGCCACAAACGAAGAAGGAAGGAAGGAAGAAGCCTGAGAATATTTTGTATTTTTGAAATCGACTGAAACGTTTATTTGATTATTCCAACACTTCTCACCCCATATGACTTTTCATTTTCCTCCACTGTTGGAGGTGCCGAAGAAATCTTAATGTAACATTAATATTTCTTAACATGAATATATGTTAACAAGACTATAAGTATTAACACATTCATTGTGGGACTTTTATTTCTACATGATAATTTTGAATTTGTTGGATCTAAAGTGGGAACAATTCTTAGAGACGTGTTTATGATGCTATTGTTATGTAGTCTTATTAACATCTTAATGTTAACAAACATGGTATGTAAAGGTCATGTCAAAGTTTTCATTAGGAATTGGCTGCTCTCTTTTCAACACAGGATCCTTCATGCAAGAGTCTAATTTATTTTTTCAGATGTGAGTTAGTGAAGCAGGTTAATGGAGAGTCTGAAAGAGTCTCTGATTATGCTTGATTACAGAAATAAAGTTGAATGAACACTGGTAGATCAGAGGAGTTTGAGAGGTTTCATCAAACTTTACTGATGATGTTATTTTACTGATATTAACCCTTTTTTTTATTTTTATTTTTTTTAGGTCATCGTTTCCGATAACGGATCTCCGTCTTTGCGTTCCACCGCCACCGTCGTGATCCGAGTCCTGGACGCCAACGACAACCGACCAAAGTTCACAGACAAACTTTTCCACGTCAAGCTGCCTGAACAGCGCCGCAAGGCGGGTAAACGGGAAGTCTGCAGGATGGTCGCCCGTGACGACGACGAGGGCTCGAACGCCGTGGTGACCTACAAGCTGCAAGACAACAACGACGAGCGTTTTGAGATCGACCCAGTGACGGGTGTGGTGATGTCGCACGGTGATTTCTGGCAGGGAAACTACAGCATCCTCACGGTAAATGTCCAGAACTCTATTTTTGACTTTGATAGGATTTCCCACGTGGAAAACGTACCTCCTGTCTTTCAGCAAGAGTGATAATGAGTTTGTATTCCAGCTGGCCTGAGGTACACACTCTCTCTAAAGAGTTGTGCTTCATTTGCTCGTCTCTGTAGAAGGTGTGGAGGCTTTAAAGTCCTGACCGAGCCCACCAGCTCTGCTAAAGAAGCTAAATTACCCGTGCTTAATACTCTGAAAGCCACTTCTCTAACACCTGCTCTGAAACCAAAGAGTCCTTGTCATCACTCTGCGTTGTGGAAGCCAGAGACACTGATCAGCTGCAGAAAAGCTCAGCTGGGTTTGAAAAACATAAAAAAAAAACATTTTTTCTCTCCTCTGTTGAAATACAGAACCATCATTCCAAGTTTTTCTCCTGTTAGATATTTAAACAGTAAGGCCGGTGTAACTCTACGTTTATGTGCAGAGAACCTGAGCAGAATCCCTCTAAGTCATCGACATGGTGGAAGATTTGATTTTGTTGTGCAATAAGCTGGTTACAAAACAAGTGAAGGCAAGATCAGGAGCACAAACTGTCACACGATGTTGTACAAAGTAAGACAAATGACGGAGGTCTGGAAACAAAAAGAACGGAGGTGGACGGAGATATGAATGGATCAGTCGATAAATCCATCCGTGCATTTTCTGTAACCGCTTCTCCTAATCGAGGTCGTGACACACAGAGACAAACAACCATTCACACTCACGTTCACACCTACGGGCAATTCAGAGTCGCCAATTATCCCGTCAGCTGCACGTCCTTGGACTGTGGGAGGAAGAGAACCCAGCTGACACGGGGAGAACACAGAGACCCTCGCTGGGGTTGGAACCAGGAACCTTCTTGTTTTTAATTTGATCATAGAAAACCTAAATAATTCATACGATTGTTGATATTTATGGACAGAGTTGGCCGATCCTTGTTTTCATGGTGGAAATATGAAAATATGATAGTGGTGCAGCCGTTTAATGTTACATTTGCATGTTCACTCAGCTAACCGTTAATCTGACCTCGCTTAATTTGATCAAGACATTAATTTAATTTCAATTTGTCACCTCCTACACCTTTAAGGTAGGCGGAGCAAGACTGAATTTAATTATTCCCCTGATCTCTAATATTGTTTTTCTATTTTTAGTAAAGCACTCATTAAATTTTTGAGTTAATATCTATGTTAATTTCCAGATTAAAGCCACAGACCAGGGCAGCCCGTCGCGCTCGTCCACGGCGAGACTCGACATCGAGTGGATCGCCCGCCCGCCGTCCTCCGGCGAGCCAATCACGTTCGACGAGCCCCACTTCACCTTTGCCGTCATGGAAACGGAGCCTGTCACTCACATGGTGGGCATTATCATGACGGAGACGCATCAGCAGAGGTGGTTCGATATCACAGGTGAGGGGAAATAAGTGGACGCACACACACACACACACACACACACACACACACACACACACACACACACACACACACACACACACACACACACACACACACACACACACACAGTCTGGTATTGAGCCGAGTATTGATTTGAAGCTGTTTGCTGTGCAGGTGAGGTCAGGACAACAGAGGCAACTTTAAGCTCTGCTGAATAACAAGCATCACACAAATGAGGACAACAATGTCCTAAAAAAAGACAAAGGGTAGATGTCAACAATTTATTATTTACATGCACAGTCTGCTGAAGAAAAGAACCTGGAGCGAGCTCTCATCCATCAGAGACACTGCAGCCGAGGCAAAAAGACACAACACATTAGGAAACGATATCTGACACTGACCATATTGCCACTTACACCAAAGTGCTGACTTGTAGAGCGCTGACTCGCATTGGAGAATACAAACAGGTTACAAGCACCATCCATCCTTATGAGCCTGCATATACAGGAGGCCCGGTATTTTTCTGAAGGTCAGCAAAAGTCCTGCAACAGCCACGCGGAAACAAACAACATGAGTGAGTTACAGGAAGGAAACTGAATTTCAGAGTTTTCTGATTTATTTCTTTGATCGACTAAATCAGATGGTTAAACTTCAACACGTTCCCCCTCCAAACTCATCCAATGCTGCCTCTCGGTGCTGATGTGGTAGGTCGGGCTCGGCTCAGCGGTCAAGTTAGTTAGACCTTCAAAATAAAGCTTGTGTGACATGGTTGGTTGGTTAAGTTACGACGGCTGGTTTCACATCCTGTCTGAGTCCCGCTGACTTTCACCTGACCACACAGCGCATCAAACATTTCAGTTCTGCATGCATATTAACACATGAAGCTCAAGGGTCTTTAGTTTGAATCCCGCTTCAGCGTTTAATGAGCTGGGAGTGAGAAGGTGCCGGACTTTGAGCTGTCGGGTTGTTTCATATGTTCAGAAATGTTTGAGCAGCAGTGAGAATTTCCAGGCGAACTAAAGTGAGAACAGCATTACTGGCTGCATCCCAACCTGCTGTGCGGCTGCTCTGTATATATATATTATTTATTCAGCTTCCGTGGATGAAGAAGCCGGTCTCTGTTGCGGATGTTTTCCTGGAAAGTTCACAAACGCACGTTTCAGGTTAATTGACCATTTCTGGTGACAAATAATACACTGATGTACTAAAAGTACCCAGAAGGGACAAGTGTATGTCCGCAAAAAATTTCAATAGAATGTTTTGGTCCAAAGTTTGTTTAACGTAACGTAAATCCAGCGAACGTGGCGGGGGACATGTTGATGCTTGCATTTGGAGCGTCTCGGTTTCCTTTTGTAATTGTGTTAAATTTGCTGTTTCCTAAAGAAAAAAAGACAATCCCCTGTCAGCTGGCAACCAATTTAATCATTTCACTTTCTAAAAAGGAGGAAAAAAGACAAAACATCCTGGTGAAACGCTGAAAAGAAAAGAGACTTCAAAGAACAAACGAGGTGACCAACGAGGGCAGAAAACAACAGTTCGTGGAAAATCTCAGAGGAATGTAGAAAGGCCTTTGAAGTGACGGTGAAGCTGCGTGTGTTGTGTGTAAAGGTAATGCAAGTGTTCATTTAATCCTCAGAAGAGACACTTCATGACCAAGTCTCAGACAGGACGGCGTTTGACATGCCTTAGAGGGGCAATACAAGGATTAGCATAAGTGGGCTTTGACCGTTGGCTTTGACTCACCTCGGTATCCAAATATAACCTTATTTCTAACTAACACGGTATGCATGCACACACATGAAAACACCAAGACAAAACTAAAATGAGGTTTCCTGAACATGATTTCTGATTAAAATTGAAAATCTTTGCAGCACAAGCAGAAATCTTCGATAGATTGGATGAAAAAGATCGACTAAATACATAAATAAATGCAAACAAAGGCTGGATAAATGATACATCCTTGGGACTAAGTGTTCCTAGAATGATGAATAGGGAGAAAAGGGGAAGAGGAGGAGGAGCAGGAGGAGCAGGAGGAGGAGGAGAGGAAAAAAAGGTCTCGGTGTCAGCGGTACCAGCAGGACGTTTTCTCTCTGTGAGGATAAATCAGCAGCGTTCCTCCTCTCATCACCTGCCAGATCCCCACAGGAGGCACGACTGGCCATTCCTCCTCTTCCTCCTCTTCCTGCTCATCCTCCTCTCTCCTTTTCCATCCACTCTGGCTTCTCTCATCCCTGAACATTATGTCGAGAGCTTTATGAACATAAAAAAAAAAAGAAAGGCGTCTATAGTTGAAATGGAAATCAACTCCGTGACTTCCGGAGAGGTCGGTGTCTCGTTCCATTTGAGAGCCTCCCAGGAAAACACAGCTCAGAGATTTGCCAGGCCGTTTCCTGCCAGGCGTGGCGGCGTGTGCAGAGAGAGACCGAGGTTCCGCCTGTTCAACTTGCCGTGCCAAGTTCGGTCCGTGCCAGAACTCGACAGAACAGAACAGACACTCTCTGCATCCCCGAGGGGACGTTCGGTTGTCTCATAGCTGCTGACGCCCGATGCTACGTGTTCTGACATTGGGGTGTTACGTTATGTCACAAAGTCCTGGTCGTCCCGAGGAAGCCGGACGCTATTACACCAGCTACACAGTCACGTAACATAACAGCTCTGTAGTTATTAAAGAATGATGATCCAAGAAATAGTAGCATTGCAGCGTAATGCATGTCTGACGCTTTTAAAACCTTAATTATGTTTTTCTTCCTCAAGACAAGACATGCAACTTTGCAAATACGTTTCTTACCTCAACTGTCTTTGACAGGTGTTAATTCAAGGTCAGGGTAATCTTTATTATGCCTGACGGGAAATTTGTTGCACAGCCAGCAGAAATATAATCCGCACAAACACAAGAGTCAAGCAGAGACTAATGCAGTCTCCTGTATCAGAGGAGATTTGCACAAAGTTGAACTTAGGCTGGCTCCAGCAGTGAGTCAGTCTCCAGAAGTCCCCATGTTTCACAGCAGAAATAAACATGTTTAAAGCCTGGTACAAAAACAGTTTTGGTCTCTGCAGCTAATTTCCCCGTTCATGACAACTGTACTGAGGGTGAATTTATATACAACTCACCTGTTCACATTATATTAAGGCTTAAAGTTATGCAGGATTAAGAGCGGGGACGCTTTGATTGACAGGTGGGTGCCCTTGTTTGAGCGCCCAGGCATCAGCCTGTCTCAGGTCAACTGGTGATCCACGTCTTTGTTGATTTTGGGATTAGCCGGGCGGCAGCAGAGGCAGGACTGCCAGCATAGTAGCGGCCAGAGCTTCAGACACCTGTCACGGATACGACGTCTGTTACTTATCCTGTCTGTGGTGTAGACGTGTGGTTAAGATGGGCCAGCTGCCAAATGCAATTACTTTTGCTTTTTTTTTTCTATGGAAATTAAAGGTAATTTACGGGAATAAACCAGGAATTTATAAAATTAAGGATCGGCCCTTTAACTGGGAACTTAAATATATTTGGGGAAAATAAATTTTAGCATAATCTTGACTAAATCAACCAGAGTGCATGCAGGTAAGTTTCATGGGATCTGTGTATGTGTATGTAGGTATGTGCCTCCCACCTATGTAAGCATTGCATGTTGTCAGTCTCTTCGACATCTTTGGCTCTATCAGTCGTAGCTGTTTGAAGTGTTTGTTGCAGTGCCGGGTAATTGTGCAGCGTTTTTCTCCCTGTGTGGTCTGTGAACATAACTCAGTAATTATCACTAATGGCCTGTCAGATGTCAGATCATTCTTCTCCTTTCTTCTCCTGATGAGACTGGAGACCGTGGCCCGCTCGCTGTAATCCAATTACACTCTGTTCCACCTCAGTCTGCCCCACAGTTGTGTATCGCTGACCCTCATCTCGGTGTCGGCAGATGAGGGAATGTTGTTGTGTCACAGTGACTCCTATCCCATGAAGATACCATCAAGTATTTATCGCCCCGCTTTACCTTCCTCCTCTCCAGCGGGGCCAGCAGCAGAGCCCAGATGCCTATCGAGTCTCCTTGGCTCTGAGATAACTCACAGAGACAAATGAAATATGTCAAAATATGTCAAAGTTCTCCCGTGAATCTGCACAAACACAACACGCTACGTTTAGAGCCAAGTGGAAACACAGAATCAGTGACAGGATATCGGAAGAACAGGCGATGAGCTGCGTCTCTGCTGTTTAAAGATGGATGCCGCGTCCGTCCGGCTTCACCGGGCGATGATCTGTGTGCTGGAGCGGGTCCCAGCTGGGTGCGATGTGGTCTGGATGAGGGTCAGGCACCTACAGGTCCGAGGCCGTGGCTCCCTGCTGTGAGACGAGGGTTGAGCATCTGTGCGGAGTGGACGAGTTCAGGTCTCTCTGCGTCCTCTGGGTTTGAATCCAGCAGTGTTTCCTGATTGAAAGGAACACACTTAGAATGAAGTTACTCTCCTGTACCTGGAAAGCTGCATTTCCCCTGCAGGGGCTAGAAACCTATGTGGACGAGGTCTACGCACTAATTTAGATGTTCCTGCTTGGAAACTATGTTTTGTTTGCTGTGCCTCGACACATCAGCACATCAGCATACAACAGATAAATCAATGACAAAGTCCAGGACTCATTACGCATTTATGCTAAGGACAAAATCCAGTGGGAACTGTAACGTGACCTGCAGTGCACGAATAAAACTTTTATGCTATTAATCATCAGGTGATCGATATTCCTGATCTCCACAGGTCTGTAGACTGCAGTGGAAACACAGACAACAATGGGCTGAAGGAACCTGGGTCTGAATATTTTAGGTACTTTCAGTTGGTCAGCACTTCTAAAACTCACTATTAAACATGTTTTATCTGGTTTCTTGCATTTAAGAAGCTCAGATCTGAGAACTGTCACATGCTCTGATCTGGTCACATGTTTCAGAGCTCTGTCACTTTGGCCAAGATTGAGATGGAAACAGTTTCATGGTGTCTGAGGAATGCGATCAAATCACAGTCTGGCCTAAAGAGCATTTTTTGGTGGTCCTTTGATAATAGAGGAACATATACAGACTACTTTTTTCTACTTTTTCTAATTCAGTTCAAAAAGTTTGAGCCCAGTCCATGAAGTTTTTCTTTTTGCCAAACTTCGGTTGGAGTTTTTGTAACTGAGTTTCGATTTTGAAGTTAATTTTTAATTCTGACCTTCAGCCGTTGTCCCAACCTCTGAGCGGTGACTCGAACAACACGACTGCAGATCAAATCAGAGAAAATGATGTCCGCTCTGCAGGAACAGTGACCTTATTCTCTGCGTTCGTGGGCATGTGGTTGTTCGTTCTCTCCTGAGCAGAAGTGTTGAGGCAGGTTGTGTACCCGGAGGAGAGCCCGAGGCGCGGCAAGTTGAGAAATGAAACCACCTTGTGTTATGCCTCGGAGCAGTCACTGGAGGAAGTTGCAGCAGTGGAAGACATCTGTTTCGTGGTCATTTCAATTTTGTCTCCTCAATTTGCCCTGAAGGGAATGTCTGCTGTCTGGTTTGACCCTCTGAGGATCAAGAGCGAGTCAGCGATGGCATTCGACTCAGAAGTTTGTTCAGAATTCATCGGATTCGTTTCGTATGGCGGAAAAAAGAATTGAGAACAGGTCAAGTTTATTATTTGTATCAGGATAATATTGAACGCTTCGCTGGGTTTCACACAGTTGCAGCCCAGCCCGGACTCTCTAAGGGAAAGAAAAAGAAGCTATAAAGCAATCCCTGCGTCCCCACTGGCTGTTGTGCTCATTGCACACTGCAATAGAAAAGTGACAGTTAAAACAAACAACTTGCTCTGCACTTCTTCTGGGAGACAAAAAGTTTGTCCTGAGGGGAGCAGCGGCGATGGAGGATGGGCTTCATATCATTATTCAAACCTAAAGAAAGAAAATAAATCGATTACTTGGAGACTTGTAGATGATGTTGGGGTTCGCATTGAATTTTATTTGGATAGTGAGCTTGGGGTAGGTGAGAATTTATCACCTGAGGACCAGTGAAGTTTGTGTGGCAGTTGGGCCAATGAGTTTTCGAGATTTTGAGATTATAAAGGTGTGGACGTACTGTGCAGATGTGAGCTAACAACTAACGATGTAACGATACACTCAACTCACGACTCAATTCGAGTCATGATTTTTTTTTCACGATTTTTTAAAATCAAAATGAGCTACAGACAAATTATGACCAAATCAAATTATTATAAATATTATATTTATTATACTTTTTATTTGTAGGAAAAAAAATCTTTCTTTACAGAAACTCTCAAACAGTTTGTGTTCTCTTATAAAAAGTGCAACTTACATCTTAAACAACAAAACTCATGACAGATATCTGCTTTCTTTAGAAACAGTCTCACAGTAAACTGCTGTTCACTGCTGTGATGTGCAGTTTTCCTCTCGAGGCGTCACCAGGCTCTAAATTAACTTTTCTGTTTAGCAGCCAATGTGGCTTGCGAGCAGCACGCGTCAATTTCCACAGAGCACCTCGAGCGGGCGGAAGCCAGACACAGAAAAAGCAAAGAGAACCCTGTGGATTTTCAAAATAAAACACCCTGTGCAAACTGCCGGTCGTAAAAACAGACAAAAGTGAAACTACGTAGCATATTTACACATGTTGAAGCATGTTTAGAAGAACATACACCGGGAAAATGTCCAAATCTGAGCAGGTAAACAAAGTCTGGCGGGCTAAGCGCTCGCTCCTGAAACTCTCCCGATGGGTTGGAAGTCTCGTGCAGGACGGACCAAACACGCCACGCTCACGCAACGCGGCGGGAAGCCTGTTTGACCAGTGAGAGCACGCGCTGTGCGGGTTCCCATTCGCCAAGAATCACGATTTATTTTTTCTGTCCACCGATGTGAATCGTCACGCATTTGTACCGATTTTTAATCGTGTCACGATGCATCACTACATACCTACTAGCAATAGACACATCCATATATTCGTGTTTAACTAAAACCTCCCACCAAAGGCTCTGGTTATTTACTTTCTCCACATGAAACTGTTGGCCCAACATCATGGTATCACCATTTTTAGACTCATAGCAACAGGTAGCGTTGGATTGGTCTTATATTAACTCTACTTTTAGCTTTGCTTTGGTCGTTCCACCTCATTTTCTTGTATTTAACTTTGTCTGGTGTGTGTCTGCTGGAGACAAAAGGACGACTGAGAGAAGAATTGAACCTTTTTTTAATTAAAGAATTAAATTATACTTTGCCCTGACATTGCTGTCCTTCTCCTCTGCATGTGACGTCTACTTATGTGGCATATTAAGCTTACCAATGATTGATGGGCTCCAGGTTGCTCAGCTTGCCTTGTTGCCACTGTGGCCCTGGCCCAGATAAACACCCAGAAGATGGATGGATACATCGAAATGTCGAGGAAATTCCTGCATAGATGATTTTCCCTACCAACACCATGAGTAAAAGATATCTCTTGCATGGCTGACGCCAGAGGGAATGGAACCTCCAACCTTGGCACGGATGTCACATCCACCCAGAGATGATCAGTAAAGTGAAAAATTGCTTTTACAGTACACCTTCCTCTCTCTGTGCGATGCTACGTCTGATTCAGCCTTTTTCTTTTCCCGTGAAAGGTTTCCGGGTGCTGATGTGTGACTTAAGGAAGTCAATCCAGGAATTTAGAAATCTAAATCAGATAAACAGACCTGTCAATGCGGCTGTTTAGCCTGGGGTGCTTGAGCTCAGTCATCGGGGCGTAACTGACAGAAATAGACCTTTGGATGACCCAATTATCTATCGATCAAGAGATCAGAGTGTGTGCAGAGTGTGTGTTTGTGTTTGTGTAGGGAAGAGAAGAGGAAAAGCAAAACGTAGAAATGTAGTGAAATGTATATTCTTTTTTCACATAAATGAAAAAGTGACGGCTGATGAAATGCAGCCTCAGCCGCCGCATACAGTAACACGAACATGCAGAGGCGTAAAACTGCGTGCGTGTGTGTGTGTTAGCCCTTTGCAAGGTGGATATCTTAATAATAATAAACACCATCTGGCTGAGCAGGCATGAGGTTTACCTTCCTCACATACATGCACACAACCTGCTGAGATGGAGAGAGAGAGAGAGAGAAGCCATGAAGCAAGAAAAATCAGGTGCAGCGAGTGGAGAAAGAAAGAAAATGAGAGGATAAAGGGAAGCAGATGGACGGAGTGAGTCAGTGTTACTGCAGATTTAAAACACAGTATGTTCCCTTTGTGACAAAGGATAGAAGGAAAACAGCTACGTGAGTCAGTGAATACTCAGATAAAACAGGATAAATGTGATGCTTTTTTTTTTTAGATTTTTTTTTTGGCCTTTTTAAGCTTCTTCTTTTTTTGAGTGACAGAGATGGGGAATGACATGCGACAAAGGGCCACAGGTCGGATTTGAACCCTGTGCTGCTGCGTCAAAGACTGGTTCTCAGCCTTCGCACATGGGGCGCTCCCCCGTGAAGTCAGAACAAAACGTGCACCATCCTGGTAGAAACAATATCAACTGATCAACTGAGAGCCCTTAGCTGCTTCTTCAAACTAGCAGACAGGCTTGATGAGCTGCATGTCGCTCCAATCATTTGCATTCAGGTTTCTGTTGATGTATTGATTGATTTTTATAGATTTTTTTTTCCAGAAATACACACAAGCCGACAGAAAATCAAGATAAACAAGACAGGAAAGCTGCTAACAGTCGACTGACCTGACTTTAATCCCGGCCAAACGCGTATCAAGCCTCGAATGGTTCATGTTCATTTAATTGTCCCCACACCGTCCACCTCCACCGTCCTGCCAGCCAGCAGGTTGACTGGTTCAGTCAAGGTTAAACATGAAGTCAGACTTCTCTTTTAAAATCAGACAGACAGGCAGTAAGACGGGTCACATCAGACAGACAGTTTAGTCCCCATTGGCCGGGGTGTCTCGGTTGGTTTCTCTGCTCTGTCTTGTAAATAAGAGGCCATCAAAATGTCCCATCGAGATGGATGGGTTCATATGAAGGAAGGAAAATCTATTTTTCTCTGTTTTTTTGTTCAATTTTTCTCAATAATTCCAAAAGGATAAAAAACATTCTATAAAACTCGACGATTAGATGATGCACAATTTCATGGCAGAATTTACTGTGTCTATAAAAACTTAAATAATATTTAAACCGGAAGACATTTCTGATAACTCTAAATGTCCTTTCAGCGTTAGATATTGGATCATTAATTACAGCGGCCCCCCCACAGGGAAATCACTGCAGTGCTGGTCGACGATGCCAACATGCATCATTCCTGCAACCGGTCAGAATCAGACCAGCAGAGTTTGACACATCATCCGAGATATTACACCTGACAGCTGGGCACCACCTGATTCATGACCCCCACATACTGTAGCATATGAACACCTGATGGAATAAAGCACTCTGTCTTTCTTTTTCCATCCATCTCTTCCTTGTCTCATTTTTTTTTTTTTTGCTCTCAGGTGGCGATGAGGAAAAAGACTTTGACATCCAGAAAAATACGGGAACCATCTCGATCGCCCGCCGGCTCGATGCTGCTCGGCGCTCCAACTACAACATGACGGTGCGGGTCACTGATGGACACCACAACGCCACCACGCAGGTTAGACTTTCACAGAAACGTGACGTATGTTTGCAAAAAGTAAACGTAGAAAACCCACTGTACAAACTGTACATGCGCCGGCGCCCTGAAGTCAGCATGCAAGTCAACTCATCAACAATTGATGCCTGTGTGTGTATACACACACACATATGTCCTCATGTGAGTTTGAAAACCTCTCGTTTAGAATCTAATCTGAAATCCTGCAGGCAGCAGCCTCTCAGGTGCTGCGGGTGAAGCAGCGTTGACGTGCTGCATTCCATATTTGATGTTGTTCATGCTGAGCATCCATTTTCACAAACCCCGTGTCTTCCATCTCTTAACTGCAGGCCTACATCCGTGTGTTGGACATGAATGAGCATCGCCCTGTCTTCCTGAAGCCGCTGTACGAGGTGAGAGTCGACAGAGTACAGTAGTAACAGAGCTCATGGGTTAGTTCCAACAGCAGTAATCCCCTAAACGCAGATTCTTTACAGATAATTATGGGTATGTCAGACATGCAACCAGGTGTGAAAGCAGCAGAGTACAGTTGGTCCTCTGTCACAACAATGCAAGTCCTTAGGCATGTTTATCCAAGAGTTAAATACAACAAAACCATCTGCGCTAACTCACGTTTCATCAAAGATCACGCCGCTTTTTCTCTGAAAACACAAAAATGTCTTCCGCTATTTTAATAGCAACACGAGATTTGTCAGATTTTGGATTCTTCATGTTGGATTCACTCCTGTTATTCTGTATGATCATGTTTTGAGTTTTGTTTTGGAACTACGGTTCCCATAATTTGAGGACTTTGGTTGATGAGAAGTGTGCACTAAACACTAAATCTAAAAATATGTGTATCATGTCTGTGTGTTCAGAGTTATGACAGAGTGGCAGATTGTGTTTTGTCACACAAATTGCAGCAATTCTAAAACTACCATAATTGTCTTCTTCCCTGACAAAAGACAATCTACCCTGTACTTTGTTTCTTGATAGTCTTGCTTGCATCAGAACACTCATGACTCAAAGTTGCAAATTTCCCCTGTGTGCCCATCCTGCAGGGAGAAACACTGGACCAAACAAAATGAAGAACTATATATATGATTAGTTTAAAGGGATGACACAGGTTATTTAGAGTGGAGCTTTGTGCGGCACTTATCCAGAGTGATTACCTACAATCAGAGATGTATAAAGTACTGGAGTAAAGGAGTGGAGTAGAAGTACAAGTGCTATATCAAAAAACTGACTTGAGTAGAAGTTGAAGTGTTCTTTAAACACCATACTTAAGTAAAAGTACTAAAGTATTCAAAATGTTTTGTACTTAATTGCAAGTAGAAGTATGTAAAAAAATTGCTACCCAAGTACTGAAAGTAAAAGTACAAGTACTGTTGTTTGTAATATTTCAAATATTTATTAAGGCACAACTTCTAATGTTACAGTGTTACAATGTTCATGGTAGAGTGCTGTGATTTCCCATGGTCTGTGAATGCGTCTGAATGAATGCAGAGCGAGGGGGCGGGGCAGCAGGTGAGAGAGCGCACCTGGGTGAGTCAGGTGTATGACGTACGGCGCACGAGCGAGGTTGATGTGAGACCGGGACTGTTCAGTTGGTTTTTTTGTCGTGGTTCCGGCCGACAGTCACCGAGTCCTGGAACCAAACCGTTCAGCAATAAATGCAGTTTGTTCAATATCGCCTCGTCATTCATCACGTGTCCGGCTGGACGCTACAATAGTAACGAGTAACGACTCAGCACATGAAAAATGTATCCGAGTAAAAGTATTAAATTCATCAAAAATATGTAGTGCAGTAAAAGTGGAAGTTGGGGAAAAAAACAATACTCCAAAAAAGTACAGATACTGCATTTTAGTACTTAAGTAGTTCCACTTCGTTACTATACATGTCTGCCTACAATAGAGCTCAGTTTGGAGAAGCCACCAAGTTACAACTCTCTGGGAGTTACTCTCAAGAAGTCTAACGTCTAACTTTGAGTTGCAGTAGTTGATATTTAAAACTTAACCAGGAGGCGATGTGTCGTATCTGACATTTAGACACATTATAATCCTCTGCAGGCATTCTTTACTGTGATTATCATCCGGCACATTATCTGCTGCATCAGTGTTGTTTTCTAAATAACAGTAATTAACGCTCTCTGTGATTCTGTCTCTGCAGTTTTTGTCCTCACAATGTTTTGTGTTCCCACTGTTATGAATAAAAATGAACTTTAAATTGAAACGTCAAGTACAGGAATCCACTTTTCCATCAAATTTTCAAACCCTGTTTTTCCCTCTGTTTGTTTTATGTTATCTAAACTTACTTTCCTCCTCTGTTCCTGTGTGTTAAAGGTGAGGGTTCCTGAGGACACCTCCCCTTGGAAGGACATCCTGCAGATCAGCGCGCAGGATGCCGACACCAACAGTAAACTGGTGTACTCCATCCACAGCAGCCTTCATCCAGACAGCACCAAGTTCTTCCATCTGGACCCAAAGAGTGGAGTCCTAGTGATGACGGAGCAGCTCGACTACGAGATGATCTCTGTTCATACACTCATCGTGATGGTAATCTCATTAGAACACAGTAGAGTAGAGTAGAGAGATATCTGATAAACTGGTGCATCATTTTTATGCCTCATTAATTGCTCCTCCTCAGGTACGTGACCAGGAGATCCCAGTGAAGAGGAACTTTGTCAAGGTGGTGATTCACGTGGAGGACTGTAACGACCACTCACCGAGTTTCCTCAGCCCTCGCTATGAGGCCAGCATCTCCAACCAGGCCCCTACAGGCACCGAGGTCATCCGGGTCAAGGCTCTGGACAAGGACATGGGCAGCAATGCTGACATCAGCTACTCCCTGCACTCAGGTGAGAAGCAAAGGAGGCTATTTTTATCTTTTATTTATGCTTGCTCCCATTTTTTGAACTTGGCTCTGCTTTACATTCCTCAAGTTTTATATATTCACACCTGGGAGCTGCCACCATTTTTTAAACCTCGAATGTCAACTGCTTAAGCAGAGGGTCCAAGGGCACGAGGATGATACCTGAGAGATGAAAGTGTTATTGCTTCTGTCTTTGCTTCTCGCATCACACATTACACTGAAACTATAGAAAAAGAATTGGTCAAGAGGGTGAACAAAAAAAAGTAGCTTCAAACCAGAAGAAATTTGTCTTATTACTGCAGTAGAATAAAAAAAAATCTTGACACAAGTCAATATTGAAAAAAACTTTTATCAGATTAATATAGCAAGAATATATATATAAAATGTTGATATTTAGGACCCAATAATAGATAAATGACGAGTAAAAGTCTTTTTAAATAATAAATATATTGTTATTATTAAAATTTAAAGTAATCCAGGTATATAGGAGGCAGCGTTAAAGAAGTAACAATGATTCAGTTAAAAGGTCTAAAACATAGAGTACCAGGATGAAAATGATCAGACTGAAATAATTTTAAAGTAGTTGATTTGTGTAACACATCATTTCTTTTCTTGCAGGGAATATCGACAACATCTTCTCCATAGATCCGGAGCTGGGCTCCATCAGTGTGTCCAAACTTTTGGACCTTCAGCCTCAGGACCAGTTCCACTTGACAGTAAAAGCCACTGACCAGGGCTTCCCTCAGCGCAGTGACCTCTGCTCCGTCCACGTCCACATCCGCATCTCCGACCAAACCCCACCTGTCTTCCCCTCTGATGAATACCTAACAGAGATCAGTGAGCTGAGCATCCTCGGGACACCAGTGGTCACCATCTCAGCCTCCAGCCCTGCTGCAGTGCATTATGGGATTGAAAGTGGCAACCCGAACGGGACGTTTCATATCAACCCTTACACTGGGTTGATTTCAGTCCAAAAGCACCTAGATTTTGAGAACTGTTCCTCCTACAAGCTCAAAGTTACAGCGTCCACCACAGCTGGAGCCTCGTCCAAGACTCTTGTTTACATCTACGTGATTGACGAGAATGACAACGCTCCGGTTTTTCAGCAGAAGGAGTACCTCGGGCAAATAAGTGAGTCCGCTCACATCAACAGCATGGTCATGGGAGAAAGAAACACCCCTCTGGTGGTCCAGGCTTCAGATGCTGACAGAGATTCAAATTCTCTGCTGGTGTATCAGATCCTCGAGCCAGAGGCCCTCAACGTCTTTAAGATAGACTCCAGTATGGGCACTATCTCTCTAATTTCACCAGTTGACTTTGAAACCAAGCCAGAGTATCAGTTCACAGTGCAGGTAAAGGACTCAGGGGAGCCATCACTGTATGCAACAGAGCCTGCCAAGGTCACTGTTCGCGTCCTGGACCTGAATGACTGCCCGCCACAATTCACCTCCCCAGTGTACGAGCCATCCATCATCTTCCCAGCTGTCAGAGATACGGAGGTTGTTCGCGTCATGGCCCATGATGCCGACTCCACAGTCTCATACAGCATCACTGAGGGGAATCTTCACAATGTCTTTTCAATTAACCCTGATACTGGAGTCATCACCGTGAACGATGTCACTGAAATTAGTCCATTTTACCAACTGGTTGTCAAAGCGTCTGACGGCCTCTATAAAGACGCAGCTACTGTCAGGGTAAACGTAACAAACCTAACAGCCAGCGATCTTGGATTCGAGCAGAAAGTGTACTCAGCTAGCGTCACAGAAAACCTAAAGACAGTCAAAACTTTGGCGGCACTCAAAGCCACAGGCTGTTACTTAAATGAGCCTCTTATATATTCTGTCATAAACCCGATGGGAAAGTTTACAATTTCCCAAACATCAGGCATTCTTGAAACAATGGGAATCCCCTTTGACCGAGAGGAACAAGATATTTATGATGTGGTGGTGCAGGTACAAGACATGAGAACACCGCCAAGGACGGCGACGTCCCAGGTCAAAGTTTTTATAGATGATGTCAACGACAACGCTCCACAGTTTCTTAACCTGCCTTTTTCAATGATGATTTCTGAAGCCTCTGAACCAGGAGATGTTTTGTATCAGGCAACTGCCATCGACAGAGACCTGGGAGAGAACGGATCCATTATGTACTCACTGGAGGAGGATTACAACCTCTTCAGGATAGATCCTGACGTAGGTGATGTATCTCTTCAAAGGCCTCTTGACTTTGAAGCTCTGAATAAGTACGTGCTGACAGTCTTGGCTATAGACGAAGGCGAGCCCAGTCGCAGCACAGTGGCACAGCTCAGTATTCAAGTGAGAAATCAAACCAACCCAGTTTTCCAGACCCTCCTGTATCCGCTGAAAGTCCCTGAAAATGTCCCCCCATTCACCACCATCTTACACGTCCAGGCCAGGAATCCAGAAGGCTATCGGCTGATCTACAACCTCGAAGAGGAAAATGCCTCAAAACACTTTCACATTGATTTCAAAACTGGCGTACTGACCGTCACCAACCCCCTCGACTATGAGAGTCAAACCATGCACGTGTTAACAGTTCGAGCTACTGACTCTGTGACTGGAACTTTCTCAGAGGCCTCCATTGAAATAGAAGTAGAGGATGTGAACGATAATGCTCCAGTTTTCTCGAAGCTGTCATACTCTGTGATTATTGATGAGGGGCTCCCAATCGGCACCTCGGTGATGCAGCTTTCTGCCTCCGATAAGGACTCAGGCAGAAATAAAGATCTGACCTTCCAGATGGTGAAAACGGAGAAGAACGAGACAGCTTTCTTTGAGATAGACCCACATAGCGGGTTGATTGTAACAAAACAGGTGCTGGACTATGAAAACACAAAACATTTTAATTTCAAAGTCAAAGCCATTGACAATGGCACTGTTCGTCTCAGCAGTGAAGCCTATGTCTTCATAAATATCACAGATGTTAATGACAACCCACCAGACTTTGTCAACTCCCAGTTTGAAGCCTCACTGGATGAAATGGCAAAGTGTGGCCACATAGTCATCAAAATCCAAGCTTCAGATCCAGACACTGGAGATCTGAATAACCTCAAGTACAAAATCCTCTCAGGGAACGAAGGCCGGTACTTCAACATCAACGAATCCTCAGGAATCATCTCCTTTTCTAATGTCTGCAAGAGGAATCTGGATCCTTACTATAACCTGACAGTGGCTGTGTCGGATGGAGTGTTTCAGAAGACAGCACCAGTCAACATTGACATGATGAACACCAACAGGCATAGTCCGTACTTCAAGCAGAACATCTATGAAGCAGAACTGGCTGAAAATGCTGAGGCGGGAACTCGAGTGATCCGATTAGCAGCCATTGACCCTGACGATGGGCCATATGGCAGCGTCGACTACACCATCATTAACAAACTTGCTGATGAGAAATTTGCCATCGACAATGACGGACAGATTGTTACGAAACAACCGTTGGACAGAGAGAACCCTGCCCAAAGAGTCATAGCTATCAAGGTGATGGCAAAAGACGGCGGTGGAAAAGTGGCTTTTTGCACAGTCAAGATTATTCTCACAGACGAGAATGACAATGTTCCTCAGTTCAAAGCATCAGAATACCAGGTTTCAATTCAGTCAACGGTGAATAAAGGCGCCCCTGTCATTCAAATCATGGCTTATGATGCAGATGATGGCAAAAATGCAGATGTCACCTACACGGTAGATGAAGCTGCAGAGGTCACCGAAGACATTATCGAGATCAACCCTTTCAGCGGGGTTGTGAGTGTCAAAGAAAGTCTTGTTGGCATGGAGAACAAGATCTTCAATTTCAAAGTCAAAGCTCGCGATGGGAACCTTCCTTTCTATAACTCCACAGTCCCCGTTCAGGTCAAAGTGGTTCCTCCTGAGGTTCCTCTTCCAAAGTTCTCAGAGCCTCTCTATAGCTTCTCAGCTGCAGAGGACGTCCCCGTAGGGACAGAGATAGGCTCTGTGAGGGCAGACTCTGACATGCCTCTTATCTACAGCCTGGTGGATGGGAATACGGTGGAAAGCAACAAAGACAAAGTGTTCACGTTGGACAAAGAAAGTGGAACTTTGCTGTTGCAGAAGACCATCGATCACGAGAAGACAAAATGGTATCAGATAGATGTGATTGCTCAGGGCAACCACAACGGGACTGATGTTGCATCACTGGTGTCGATCAGCATCCAGGTTCAAGATGTTAATGATAATCAGCCCGTGTTTGATGCAAGCCCATACAAGGCCTTCCTGGCTGAGAACATGCCTGCTGGGACCACAGTTATTCAGGTGAGATCAAGAAAGTCTTTATCTTTGAAACCAGCTAACACTCACTGCTTGAATGTGGCCACCAAATGTTTATCTCGACACACAGGTGACTGCCAATGACCCGGACACCGACACCAACGGCCTTGTGACTTACATTTTGGAGCCTCTACCCCATGACCCCACAGTGGACATCACTGATGTATTCTCCATCGATGGAGAAAGTGGCTGGATCACCACCATACGGGAGACTGACTGCGAGGCGTCCAGGATTTACAGGTTCAACGTGGTCGCCATGGACCACGGCGGCGACGTCAAACTGTCGTCCAGCGTCCTGGTGGAGGTGACTGTGACGGACGAGAACGACAACCCGCCAAAGTTTTCTGACGACATCTACCGCGGCTCGGTGGTGGAGAACAGCAGTCCCGGTGAAGTCATCATCTCGATGACGACTACAGATGCTGACGTGTCACTGGAAAATCGTCTGGTGACGTGTTACATCACAGGTGAGTGTGTGGTTTGCAGTGGTGTGGGCTCATTTTGGAAAATCCCTCACATTTTAAACATTTAATTAAACAAGATAAATTGCTCGCAAGCCAACAAGGTACGAGTTGATGGAAGTTGCATTTTCTTCTACTTCTTTTGGTAGGGGGTTTCCCTGCTTCTAAACTTTGGACCAATTTAACACTAAGCTAAGTTAAGCTAAACATGTCCTGGACACATGCTGGCTACTAGATTTCACTCTGACATTGTTCAGACAGTAATTGCAGTCAGTCAATAAACCAGTGGCAAATTGGCTGTAGCTCCCTCCGTGCAAATCATTAAGTCTGCACACATGTGTGCACAAAAGTGTAATTGTGTGGCACTCGTATACTTAAAAGATTACTGTCTCATTGAAGATTTGCGGGATTTATCAAGACATTAATGAGGTGAAATGAAATCTCTGTTAATCGGCCTCGGCTGAGTCATGATATTGTTATTCATCCAAAGAGAAGCAGGTTGACAAGACGAGAAGACCTGAATACCAACTAGATGCCCTGCAGCTAACAACAAAAACAAAGACTCATATCAATGCAAATCCTCGGTTTTCTTTCAAGACGGTGAAAGCTGGCAGCCCTCTGTCGCAACATAGTTTTTTAGGAGAAAGGAATATTTTCAATAAGGATTATTTATAAATGGTAGAGTTTGGTTAATGCTGGCAGACACTGGTGCGAAACAAAAACAGAAGAAAACCTTGGATGTTAAAGCTGCCCACCACCAATGTGAGGATTTTTCTTATTCAGGCCTGTCCTGTCTAACAAAGCCGCTTCACGCAACAAAATACAAAATTCATTATTTTGATTTCCAGTCGTTTTTCGTTAGAAATAATAATAATAGAGTTCTGGGCTGCCATTCTTTCAACAGCCCATTATTTCAAAACTGTTTAACTGTACTAAAAGCCCAGTTAGTCCAACAAACGCCCATTCCTGCAGAGCCTGCTGTTTGTACTCTTTGTATGTATATACGCAGGCTTTTCTGGTCTACTGACCACTCAAAGTGCTTTACAACGCTGGTCATATTCACACACACTCATTCACTAATGGCCGTGCAAGGATGATCTTTTCCTAAATAAATCAGTAGGAAGTTTTCCAATACACACACTTAGACACAGACCCAATTTAGGATATAGTATCTTGGCCCAGGACACTTCAACTGGACTGAGAGAGCTGGAAATCGACCCACTCTTCCACCTGTGCCATGACCGGCCCGTTTTTTCTTTTTTGTAACTTAAACAAGTAGCTCTGACTGCAGCGTTTCACACCATTAACCACATTTATTATTATTATTGTAACAATGGTTACCTGACTATGTTCTTTCCTGCACATGCAAATACACTAAGATATTGAAGGTAAGAAACTCAGGGTGGTGCCTTCAGAGCACTGGGCTTATTAGAACAGTGGGCTGCAACCCTGAATGCTTTTCAGGGGGGCATCCACATAGCAAATCTGTGCAAATTTAAGGATATTGAGTCTAAATAATAAGAATATGCCTAAAAAACGCTTCATATGATTTGTGTGTAGTTGTTCCAAGTAAACTCCTCCTCAAGTTGAACTTGTAAAACCCTCAGATTCTCAGGGAGGAGGTGATTTGTTACATAATTTAAAGTTGATCATGTGAAACTACCTAATTTGTAAATGCCAGCACTTGCTTTTTGATGATGATGTGATGTGTGATTTATCAACATAAACATGAAGCACTTATTGTTAGTAACTTGATACATGACATCATCTTTCTCTGTGGTATTCTTTCAGTAAACACACATCACAGGCTGCAGGCGGATCAAGTTTAATTAGTATTTTGTCACTGCCAAATAAAAGCCGTAAAGATTTCAAACTGTTTACCTTGTTGTGGTTGAAACGTCGAAGGCTGCGTCAACGTACGACACCTGTCAGACAGGTAACATACAGACTCACCGGCCTGTGTCAGCTGTCTGTGTTTTTCATCTCAGAGATAAAAGTTTGTGAGAAAGAGAGAGAGGGAAACAATAAAATGCAAAGTACATGGGAAACAAGATGGCAAACAGAAATGACTGAATTATTCATCAGGAACAACATGCCGTCAGAACTCAATATCAAAGAAGCTGCGGTATTAAATAAGAAAGCTGTGATTTAAAAAAACAGCATCTTTATATTACTGAGAGGCAAACAGAATGTTAGAGAGGTGTTACAATGAAGCAGACAACAATCAAACAGCATGACAAACAAGAAACTCAGACATGAACTCGTTTTATTTGAATGACAAACATCACAGCACGGCGAACAAACGAGAAAGAAGAAGACCTGTGAAGCTGTCGCTTGATTCCTGCCTCATTCACATTTACACACTCTCTGATTTGCAGCTTAATACTATTAACAAAAATACAGGATCATTAAAACAGTCACTAACATCTATCAGGCGATAAAAGACGAGATTTTAAGGTGACTCTTGGTTCTTTTTTCATCGTGTTTTAACTTTTCTGTCTCACTTTTATTATTATATGTTCTACAGTGTGACTCCTTATCCTCATATTCAAGCGCAGTTTGGATTGGTTTGGTCAAGTTTCATCTCCAAACATGAAGGTCTAAACACTCATTTGTTATCTGTGGATTGATCATGCACAAAATTAGTGATATTTTCTAAATTATTTGTAATTTCAAACACACACAGTTGTTTGTGCTTTTACTCGTTTTACAGTGCAGTAAACTGTGAGATGTTGTGATGGACCTTTTTTTTAATGCATTAAAGGATTAATCAGTTTATTTACTCCACCTTGTTTGCTAAAATGTTTCATGATTCCCAGAAAAGATGCAGACAACATGACCTCAGCGTCCACCATGACGTCTGCATCTGTCTCACTAATGTCATTTTTCAAATCTGTCCATCTGTTCCTCGTCACACGCGCAGACGGCGACCCGCTGGGCCAGTTTGCCATCATCCAGGAGGACGAGGGCGAGTGGGGCTTGATTGTGAAGGAGCCTCTGGACAGAGAGACCAAAGACAGATACACGCTCAAAGTCTTGGCCAGCGATGGGAAGTTCGAAGCTCCGGTTGTCGTGGACGTCCACGTGCTGGACATCAATGACAACAGTCCACTGTGTGAACAGGTGAGGAAGTGAAGAGTTATTTCAGCCTGACGTTTACAGATGACGTTCATTTAAAGTTAACAACGGCTCGTCAGACACCGCAGAGGTTTGTACAAAACAACAGGCTCGCCTCCTGAGAACAGCTAACAGCATTTAAAGTTTATTTTCTTTGCACACTTATTAGCGTACTTTTATTATTAAATCCTCGTTCCAGAGTCATTACACACCACGCCTGCCTCACAGTCCCTCCTGAAAGCGTCACTAATAAAGAAGCTCATTAGTCTGAGTTTCGTCAGAGTGAGGAGTAAATTAAGGACGCTGAATATTTATACTTATATTTACGACTACTATCCAATATTGGTCAACCTCCACCAACACGTTGTTATATTCCTGAAATGATTTGTTATTGGATGTAATCAGACTTGTGTATTTGCAGACAGAGCTCCACAGTTGCAAAAACAGAACTGAACACATTCTTCTCTGTTCATATTTTATTCTGCAGCTTCCACCAACAACCAAAAACACGTCAATATCAAATCTGAAGGGAACGCTCCTAATAATAAGTTTATACTTAACCAAATATTTGGAGCCATGAGCTGTGATATTTATCGATTTCTTGGTTTCTTTCATGTGCTGCAACCTTGCGAGATTTTTTAAGTTTGTGTGTTAAGACTTGGTCAAGTAACATTATAACATTTCCATCATAAAATGACAGAGAACTATTAAAATACTTCATTGCTTACATATTTTTTTGGACAGCAAGCTGTAACAAACTGAAAATACAGTCGTCCCTCGCTATAACGCGGTTTACTTTTCGCGGACTCGCTGTTTCGTAGATTTTTTCAGTGTAATTTTGCATCTTTTTTTTTACAGCGTACTGTACAGTGTGAACGTGCATTGTGTTCTGCATCCTTGTTAAATAAGGGAGTACAAAATGCGTGTAGAAAAGTGTATAACAGTGTGTGGTTAGGGGTTTTTACGGCCTTAAAACATGTATAATAATTGTAAAACTTTTGTTTATTGCGGGTTATTTTTAGAACGTATCCCCCGCGATAAACGAGGGACCACTGTACACAAATTTGGACTTAAACATATTTGGATTCAACTCTTCAAAGTGTTAAAGTGTTCCCCAAGACATCAGGAGCTACTGTATTTGCGGTTCAGTGTCTTAAACAACGGCATGACGAAGTGAGGAACCACTAACCTTACAATCAGTGTCCCACTCTGTCTTATCTGGGTGACCTGATGATGCAGACCACTGTGTGGAAACTGTTCGTTCAGATGGTGGCTCTATAACAACCATCTGAATTTCAAACCTTTGTGTTTTTTGATAAGTTAAGATGAATTCTGACCTGTGCCAAAATGTCTAAATCATCTTCCTCTGGCCATCACAGGAGCCCGGTAACTGTCATTTTATTTATCCAGCATTCGGTAGCTCGACTGAGAAAAGTGCTATGTAAATGGAGGCCTGATTATTGTTATTATCCCCCTCTTTCAGCTGGTGTACACCGAGGCGGTGATGGAAAACTCGCCCTCCAGCATTTTTGTGCTGAAGGTTTCAGCTTCAGATCCAGACGTGGGAGCTAATGGCCAGATCTCCTACACCCTGCACGGCCCCGACTCAGACAAGTTCCATCTTGACCACAGGACAGGTATGATGGGTCCAAACACTTAAAGTGAGCGTCGGCGATACCATCGGCGCTCTGCAGCTGCTCAGGGAGGCTCTGTGCTGAAAAGAGCCAAAAACATTTCTATTGTCGTTTCTTTGTTTTCCCATTTTCAGAAGCTCCCCGCTGACATCCATCATACTCGATTTCTGTCATAACATCTTGCTCTCATGTCACCAGATTGTCTGTAAGATATCTGATAGTTTTTTTTAGTTGATGGGTCCAACACTTTGGTGCAGATTGAAATATCTCTTGGATCCCAGAGGATGAATCCCTGAGAGTGAAGAGATCGTTTAGAGCCACCGACAGGTCAAAATCTCAAACACTAAATTTAGCTCGTTGCTCTTTTATGGAGCTATACTCTGGAAGATCAGGGTTCAGGTTTCAACGGTTTACGATGCAACGCGGCTGAAAGACAAACTTGTTTTTGAGTTTCATGATGACTTCAGTATTGTGTCCATCTCCATCTCCAGGTGAGCTCTTCACTCTGGCTGTGTTGGACCGAGAGAGGGTGGTCGAGTACAACATGGTGGCGAAGGCGACGGACGGCGGCGGTCGGTCGTGTCAGGCGGACATCCTGCTGATGGTCCAGGACATGAACGACAACGCTCCTCGCTTCTCCTCCAGCCACTACGAGGTCACTGTGTTTGACAACACGACTGTTCGAACCCCCATCGCCGTCATATACGCCAAGGACCCAGACACCGGTAAGGCCGGCTTTTTAAAATATCATTACGGGTGCAGAGTTACAACACAATAAAGAGCATTGTATTGTTTCTCTCATGTCAGAACATGTTGTGACACCCAATAGCCCTCATGACTGATCCTTAATGCTACCTAATGCACAGGCTTGCCTCTGTGTGTGTGTGAATCTAAGCATAGACTAAGCCATTCCTGTGTTTTGCTCTCCGCCCACTTCATAATTCTTTACTGCTTCATTCCAGCTGTGCTGGTCATTGTTTGTATTCTAATTATTGGCGCCAAGATTAAAATAAAAACCTTTAACCACTCCTGCTTCAGAAAGTGAAATACACTTGTCACAAAACACCTGGAAACATTCTGCAGAATTTATAGACAGCCATTAGGTTTGAAGATACTTTCGGGTTACTCTCTCATTTTCTCTCTTTAACTTTCTGCTCGGCCTCGTGTGACCAAATCTGAGCAAGTGAACAAAGTCTTCTGAAACGCTCCCAGTGGGGAGCTGCAGGTTGTATGCAGGACGGACCAAAACAGCGCTGCAGCCACGTGTCTGGAGGGGTTTTTAGGATATAGCATCACTCTCTATCTGCATTTCCAGTGGTCTAAAGCTCCGGTGCTACTACCCCTGTATTCCCATCCAGACAGCATGGCTATGACTTCAGGGGAAACACTGTGTCTCCATAATCAGTGAAACAGTCGGTGGTGTTGGACTTAAAGCGTCACGTCCTCGCAGTGACCCGCGTCTGAAAGTCCCACAGTGTGAGAACAGGCGTGTGCACGGTGTGAATGACAGAGGCACCAGGCAACTGATTACAAGTCAGTGTAGCATCAACATGATTCTGCAGCTGCTATCAAAGTTACATAATGAGGCTTGAAGTGTGAACACAAACACACTCAGAGCTCTCAGGTTAGTTCTGGAGTGAAGTTTGTTCCTTTGTGTTTCTCCTGAAAGACTTTCTTTGTTTCTGTGAGTCATAAAAGCTTCTTGTTGTTTTTTTTATCTCACTGACACAAATTTGTCATTCTGCCTTCGTGCCTGAACACACTTTGATCACGCAGATCTTTAAAGAAACCTCAGTGTTCTTAGCACCCGAACACACGCGAGCGGATCTGAACCAGTTTTTCCTCCGGCTGGAGTTTGCTGACGCAGTTCGGTACAACTCCAACCTCCAACCGCCGCGTTTGAATGTTTTATTAATTTGTCCTTTGATTTTTTTTTCAGGTGTTTGAGCGTTGAAGTCGGATAACGGTAAAATAAAGAAGTCGCTTTCCTTTATCAGCGCAGACGGCGCGGCGTTTGACGTTTTTCACACAAACGCATATTTACACTTGAATAGAAATAGTCCTGTGCGCACACACACACACACACACACACACACACTCACACACACACACACACACACACACACACACACACACACACACACACACACACACACACACACACAGGAGCAGACAGAACAGGTCAGCCACTCCTTCAGATGTGCAGCAGCTTGTTCTTTTTTCTTTCTCACAGACAACAGTGACTAGTGATGAATGCTGTTTTTCTTTATTTGCCAAAGAAATGTCAGAGAAATGCATCAAAAACAAAAAAGCCTGTTGGTTCAGTAGGTGACGTCATCGACCATGTTTACCCTTTAAAACCTCTTCATGAATTTAACACAGAGAGAGATCCGTAATACGATGCGTTTATATCATTATCAACCTTTCCAGATTTATTCAGAATAAAACTGAAATTGTATTTTGTGGCATTTTGTCTCGTGGACGTTTCACACAGAGCCTCAGGAAACATGAGGAAAGAGAAAATCGTCAGTTTGCCAAACTCCAGAACTTGTCGAACCACCTGTTTGTCAAACCACCTGTTCGCTGAGTGAAAAATGATGACATTTAATGGCGACACTCCTAATTGGTCTCTAGCTTCCCACCCGGCCTCACAGGTTCACACGTTTCTGTGAACTGCAGGGGCAGGTAGGCTTGTTTTTTAATAAGAGACCATGTAGAGGTGACGATTGACCTGTGTGCTTTGTCTTTCCTCACTAATAATAATAATAATAATAATGAGGTAAATACTTGTCATAGTCAGAATTCATGTGCTCAGGCTGCAGTGTTTTTTCACTCCTGAAAAAAACACCACTGGTCTCGGGTTAGCAGTTGTGTGCGTCTTCAGAGCTCACAGATGGCGACGGACGTCATTTGGTGGCTCCACCAGTCCGTCTGTACATCTGTCCGACACTTTGGTCTTAGATCAGGACATCTAAATATCTGGACAGATTGCTGTTTAGTATGCTCTGGATATTCATGGTCCCAGGCAGATGATTCTTTCCTGTAGCACCACAACACTTCTGTCCTCGAGAAAGATCGAACTCTGATGTGCAGATTGCCACGAAGTTTGCAAAGCACGCTCAGGCTCCCAGATGAATAAAGCCCTTTGATTTTAATGACACGTACGCGCTTTCTCGTTGCAGCTCTCGCCATTTTTTGACTCCAGTAATCGAGTCAGGGCGTTTGCACGCTTGACGCTGCGAACTTGAGCTCTAAACTTTAAGACTTTAATTACCGTAAACCATCTGGGTGATGAAAATCCGAAAAGCATCATTCCTGAAAATAACGTCACCGTCATTAACACTATAATAGTGCTTGTGGTGGACTGGTGGTGGTAGAAGCAGCTTCATCACCTGGATGTACAGATACAAATAGCTCTGTTCAGCACTTCACTTCATCGCTGTGTTTTCTGTCTTACAGACGTTTCTCAGCAGTTTTTTAACTTTATCTCGCACAGTTGAAAGTTTTATGAAACATGGTGTCTTCACTTCAAATCGTAAACACGCCTCGTGAGAATGCTGATAGTTTGATGGTTTTGATCACAGTAGCGGCTTCTTGGATAATTTGTTTTCCAGCTCACAGAGAAGAATCCCTCTGTCGTGCAGCAGCACGTCTCTCAGCCGTGACTAAAGAACACATTAAAGGTCATTTTTCTTTTCACACTTTCATGTTCACGTTTCTCCAGGTATCAACTCGGAGGTGAAGTATTCGCTCCTGGCAGGAGACAGCGGCTACTTCTCCCTGGATGAGTTTTCAGGGATCCTGCGGCTGGAGCGACCCCTGACCCCCGACACCCCACCCACCTTCGAGCTGAAGGTGAAGGCCACCGACCGCGGCCTGCCTCGTCACCTCTACTCCGTCGCCACAGTGACGGTGGACGTGGTCGCCCTGGACGACTACCAGCCTGTCTTCCTAAACTCGGAGTACACCGCCCAGCTCCCGGAGTCCACGGCGGTCGGGTCTGAGGTGCTGAGCGTCTCCGCCCTGACCAGGGACGGTGGAGGGCCGGATCCTATTGGTTACCGCATCGTGTCCGGGAACGAGGACGGACGGTTCCTTCTGGACTCACAGACAGGTTGGAAAAGTTTTTGTTTACACATACGCACGGTCCAAAACAAACCACTAGATGCTGCACTAGAGCACAGCTGTGATTTACCTTGCAGATAATCACGAAACACAATTTAAACTGGACAGAAATAAACTCAAAACTGTCTTTGAAGACCATTGATGCAACAATCACCAACAAAACAAACCTTAAATTCAGTGAATTAGATGGGAAATTATTCACAAAAGCAATATATCGCACATGATCATAACGTAGTTTCATTCAAAGTGGGAAGAAACCAAATAAAACTTTAATAACCAACTCTGGTTTGGTTGAAATAAATCTTTAATTCACCGACAAAAATAAGAAAAACATGCACTAACATGCAGGATGGCTTCGCGCCAATAAAATACTCATTTGCTGCTACATTCATCCTGTAAACCAGGGGTCGGCAATTAGCGGCCCGCGGGCCAAAACTGGCCCGCCATCAATTATATCTGGCCCGCTGGATGACGTTGATTTATTTTTAAATATATATATATATTTAAATATATCTTTTAAACCTCATGTTTCCTGTCAAAATACAACAATTCCACAGATTTCACAACATTTATTGAAAAGTAACTGATAAGTAACGTGACAAAACAGCAGCCAGAACATCCTCGCAGCCTCTTTAACTTGACGCACAGGTCGGAACACTAATTGGCACGTGCGTGCGCTGTAACCTGTGGAAAATAAAAGCGTCCTGTGTCCCTCTTGCAACGGACAACATGAACAAATGTGTTTCATTAAATGAAAAAAACAAAGCCAAACAAGGTCGGCTAATATCAAATATGAATGTGAATGCACATCAGAGGCAGATCTGCGCTGCTGTATACATTAGTTACGGCAGGTTGCTAGGGCAGGTTGCCTGTTTCATGACAGGCGCAGTGGGCGTAATAACAGCACATAGAAGCAAAGTAATCCTTTAAATTAAATTAAATGCATTTCTAAAGTTAAATAACGTTTATTTTTAATATAAGAAACAAGCCACCACCCCCCCCCCCATATATATACTATATAACCTTTAAAGGGACGCTGTGATGGTTTACACATAAAGAACAGTTGTATACAATCTTCTTTCTGTGTCAAGGCCGCACATGAATTGACAGCCAGACTAAGTCCACGTTTTAATCGAAGACTTCTGAGAGAGGATTGCAGTGGATTATCTGTCCCTGTGTCGGAGGATGCTAATCCACCACCAGGTCCATAATTAGCCGCTCGCTCTCCGTGTCTGTCTGCTGAACAGGTATCAGCGTACAGCTGGTTCACCCGAGCTTATTTCCTGCTCCTGTGTTGTGAGGCCTAATCAACTCTGTGAGAAACTCTCAAAACTTCATTCTTTCCTCTGCCGTCTTCTTGTTAAGCGATTTTAAAAATCCAGCTTTAATGCAGCAGACAGGCGGAGCTTTGATGATGCTTTAATTAAATTTCCCTCCAAGGCGGCTGGAGGCTGCAGCATCTGTGTCACAGGTTTAACGGTAATTAGTAACGTCTTTGAATTAATAATAACGGCAGTGTCTGTCTGCATGTTATTATGCAACACCTTTAACATCCCAGATAAAGGCCAGTTCTAATCAGATCAACAGATTTGGACACAAAATGAATCCGTCATTCTTTTTGTTTTGAGAAATAAAAAGTCGAGGGAGTTGGACTTCCCATGATCCCCTCTGCCCTTTGGACTGTGTGGGACTGTGTCACGGCTTGCTGCCGATAAATCATTAAAGGTCAGCTGGTCACACTCATTGATCGCTGTCCACTGCATTAGCTTTCATCATTTAGGGGAGAGGAGACAGTTTGAAAAGCTGAGACGGGCTGAAGCAGGAGAAAAACTAAGCTGGGCGATTGAGCATTGTTCACACGTTCAGAAACATTCGTATTTATTCATGTGACAAGTTGTTGATTCTGAGAATAAAGTGGAGTTTGAAAGGCCTGTCTGATGGCGTGAATGACAGAGCTGAGAAAATGCCTCAGGCAGAGAGGTCTGATGTTTGTAACGCAATCAAGACTCAGAAATTCAATAGTTTGCCTCGGGAACTAACCCGAGCTCAAAGCAATCACAGCAGACGGAGGCAGCGTTGAGTTAGACGGATGATTTCAAGTCATTTGCTTTGGAAAGCAGCAGCGAACGTGAAGCCGAGTGAGGAAGACGGCAACTTCACGACCTCCCGCCGAGCCGGCCTGTGTGTTTGCTCTCGTACCCGATCGATACGTCCTCTGATCATCCTCGCACACATCACACACCCTCGCTCTCTCAGTATGTCGTAACATCACAAACAGATGTGTGTGTGTGTGTGTGTTTAATTTACACCTCACCCAATTTACTTCCCGCTCACCGTTGCGGGTATGTTCACACCTTCGCGCCAGCTGTGTGTGTGTCAGCATTGGTTGTCAAGTCAGCTGAGTCAGCATTTGTATAAAGGCTTGTCAGTAAGAGTAATGGAAATTCATACAGGACCCAGTATAACCAGCACACACACACACACACACACACACACACACGCACGCCTTAGAAATTGATTCATGGCCCAGCAGTGAACCTTCTTCCAGAAGTGATCGATCTCAGCTCTGCTGTTTTTTACCCAGAAGAACTTTTTACAAACTTTATCTGGATCAGTTCTCTCTATCGATACGCCGTTGTTCTCTGTGGACAAAGTGACAGTGTACAATATTAACATGCCAGAATTAATTTGGGATTTTAATTAGCAAAAGCTACAGATTAATGTTTGCATGTTTTGAAGCTCGGTACGCGTGGCTTGCATAACTTTAAGCCTTAATATAATGTGAACAGGTGAGTTGTATATAAATTCACCCTCAGTACAGTTGTCATGAACGGGGAAATTAGCTACAGAGACCAAAACTGTTTTTTGTACCAGGCTGTAAACATGTTTATTTCTGCTGTGAAACATGGGGACTTATGGAGACTGACTCACTTCTGGAGCCAGCCTCAAGTGGACGTTAGAGGAATTTTAAGCATTTTAAGTAGTCCGACTTCTTTTGCCTCCAGGCTAATCTAAAAACGGTAAAGATATGAATCATCTGCGGCTGAATGACGCCTGGATGTTCAAACAAGCCACCTGTAACCACACCCACCTGTCAATCAAAGCGTCCACGCTCTTAATCCTGCATAACTTTAAGCCTTAATATAATGTGAACAGGTGAGTTGTATATAAATTCACCCTCAGTACAGTTGTCATGAACGGGGAAATTAGCTACAGAGACCAAAACTGTTTTTTGTACCAGGCTGTAAACATGTTTATTTCTGCTGTGAAACATGGGGACTTATGGAGACTGACACTAACTGTGTCGTGGCTCTAGCTTCATCATATTCTCCTTTTTTTTCTGCTTTTAGGAAGTTTAATGTCCACACACAGCTGCCAACAACGTTCACTCATTAATAAAACAAAGTGGTAACATCTTGAAACCAACGTGGAGAAATGAAACGCTCTCGCAGACACTGCTGAGATTAGTCGATTTGCATTGGCTTTAATTATTATCCTACACGACGGATGAATTCCTGCAGGAACTGCATAATGCACTGCAGTTATGAGAAGTACTTTCAAATCATTATGGACTTGTCTTTTTCATTTTTAATCATTAGTCTTTTTTTTTTTATCAGACGACAGAAACAGAATGACTCACGGGCTCGCGGAGATCGCCGTTGATAATTTATGAGTTTTGTTTTTTGATGTCTGCTGAATGATTCAGAGTTATATAAATAAATCATGGATGCTCTGCGTCATCAGTGAGCTTCTCCACGGATGCCGTGAAGGACGTGGTTTTAAACAGTAAATCTCACAGAAGGTTTTTTTTTTTTTTTAAACACTTGGCATGCCGCAGTTTGTCACATCTTACTGCAGGTACCAGATGGACGGCGGTTTACCCGACGTGACAGCGCAATGCGTCGGTGAATCACAGTGTTTGACGGTTCATATATCTCCGCGGTTGAAAGCAAAGTGTCGGCAGGCAGGATAAAGTATGAAATCACCCGTCTGACACAGCAGAGTGACGAGGACGCCGCTCTCAGGAGCAGAGTGATATATTCGTTTTGAATGTAGCAATAAAGCAGCAAAAACAGTGGCAGGTTTACGGAAACAGATATTACTTTGACTTTACTTTAGTGTGAAGTTGATGTCGGTGCTTAAGATTGAAACTCAGCATGGACTTTAATATTTACATTTTTCAGCCCACAGCTTGGTCAGCAGTCCTGCGATGCTGAACCTCCCTCTAGTCTCATTTCTGGATGCACCCATCACATTTTTTGATGTGACACTGAAGTCAAGTGACGTATATTAAGAGCAAGAGAGTGTGCATGTTGAGGATGTCAGGGTTCATGCCTAGCCGTTCCCTCAGGTCAGCGGACCAGCTGCTCCTGACTGTCGCTAAAGCTTGGCTTAAGTTCAGAGGGGATCGAGCATTTGCCGTTGCTGCCCCGAAGCTATGGAACGAATTGCCGCTGCACGTGAGACAGGCCTCTTCTCTGTCTCATTTTAAAACCCACCTCTTCTCATTGGCTTTTAACGCCATGTGCCTTTACCTAGTGCCTTTTATTAATTTTTTTTAAATTGTTTTCTATCTTTCTATTATCTACTTGATGTTTTGCTGTGTTTCTATAGTGTCATTTATGGTGTCCTATCATATCGTGCAGCACTTTGGAAACCCTGTGTTTGCTAAAATCGTGCTATATAAATAAAGCGGATTGGATTGGGGTGGATCAGTGGGTCAAACAAACACAAAGTGCCGCATCGTCCAGGGAAACACATGCAGATGCACATTTCTGTTGAACGCTGTGACGAAACATAAAACAGTTGTTGCAGAGTTTTGAAAAACTGTCTCATAAAACTCTGTGCAGCTTTAAACTCACATAAACTGGACTTTCTGGATTGTGTGGCACCGTCTCACCAGTGCCTGAAGCAACATGGCTGCCGTTTGCAGGCTTGTTTACTTCTTCTACTGAGGATCTATTCAGGTTTTCACCTTAAGACTGAAGACTGTTTTTGGAAGGTCAAGGTGTATTTCGGTCAGTCGTTACTTGAATATTAAGACTTGGTTTTTAAGGAGGCTGGTTGAGCTCTGCTTGTATAAACAAGGCGTCATGTGGACCGAAATGGGTGTGTGTGTGTGCATGTCTCTTTGATTTATATCATGGAATTCACATGTAGAGGTTAGGAGATGAATTATGTCATTATGGTAAAAGCTTCTTTCTTTTATCCTTAAATTAGTGTCAGATTTTATCACCTGTAACATTTAAAATGTCTTATTAAATCTCCAGCTTGACTTTCTGAAGCCTGGTCTTCTCTGTGTGTGTGTGTGTGTGTGTGTGTGTGTGTGTGTGTGTGTGTGTGTGTGTGTGTGTGTGTATGCACACACAATGAGATGTGGGAAACCGTGTGGTTGACAATAACAAATTACCTTCATCCAGTTTCTTCCTCCTGAGAAGTCGCATCCCGCTGTGCAGAATAAGCTCAGGCTGCTTTGAGCAAAACACAGAATAAAGCTCCGAGCCCTTATTGACAGAGAGCTGGCAGCGTACATAAACCATAAAACAGTTTATATTAAAGACACAATGTGCAGCGTCTCAAACAGCCACAGTAAATATCAGAGCATTAGCATAATTACCTGCACCAACACGACTGTTACAGAGAAGAATTCCTGCCTCGGGCGGTTTTATTGTGAGAATGTGGAAAGAAATCTGCAGGATTGTGGGAAATATTGACACTATTATTACAAAAAAAAAAGGTTTATAGGACAAAAGGAGCTTCCTGAGGTTGGCAGGTGGTGGAAGGAGTTAAAGGTTTGATGGAAAATCAGTGCCAAGTCTTTTATTCAGGGAGGATACAAGGAAGCGTCTCTGTCTCTGAGGTGGAAATTTGTTGGCTTGTTTGTTTGTTTGAAAGTAAAGTTCAGTTTAGCTGGAAGCTCAACTGACGCTTGAGATCAACAGTTCAGTGCTACAGAGCTTCCTTCTGCTGTGAAGTTTGACATTTGAACATGGGGACTGACTCACTTTTGGAGCCAGCCTCAAGTGGACGTTGGAGGAACTGCAGTTTTTGGTACTTTTGCATTGGCTTCACTTCACAGCTGCAGATGTTGCCACTTGCTCAGAACTCAAAAAACATCCACCAGCATGACGTTTGCCTCCTGAAGCGCCCTCCAGCATCGGTTTACATGTACAGTGGTCCCTCGTTTATCGCGGGGGATACGTTCTAAAACTAACCCGCAATAAACGAAATCCGCGAAGTGAGTTTTACAATTATTCTACATGTTTTAAGGCCGTAAAACCCCTAACCACACTTTATACACCTTTTTACACACATTTTGTACAGTACTCCCTTAGTTAATCAGGACGCAGAACACAATGCGCGTTCATATTGTACAGTACGCTGTAAAAAAAAGCAAAATTACGCTAAAAAAATCCGCGAAACAGCGAGTCCGCGAAAAGTGAACCGCGATATAGCGAGGGACGACTGTACTGTAAATCAGTAGGACTGAACCCTCTGCTGCACCGAGGGCTGGGTATCATTTAAGAAATAATGAAAGTGATACCAATACATCATACCAGTACATCATTCAATGCTTCGACTTCGCCTTCTTTAACCACTTCAGTAATCAACAGTTGCAGCACGTTCAGGAGAGTCGATGCTGGTGTCAAAGAGGCCTCCACCCTGAAGTTTACTCCGTGCTAGACGAGGTTTTTCCAGAAATAATCCTTCTGTATTTTATGCCTTTTATTGCAGAACTGTCCACACTGGCCTATCGCACACAGAGACGATAACAGGATGCAGGTTTCTCATAAATGTGACTCAGACCTGATTATAAATGTAAAAACCAGATGTTCTGCTCTCATCTTCCTCCGTCAGAAATCCCCCGAGCAAGGCACTCCATGCCTGCTTAGTGCCTGAATGTGTATAAATGATGAAATGATCAGAAGTGTAGAGCTGGCTGAGTGAGAAGAAGATGAATGAGATGCGAGCTGTTGATAAAAAGGAAGAGAACTGATATTCAGCCAGTTTTGTCTCTTTAGGAAAAATGAAGCAACAAATAAATAAATAACACCCGGATCACTCGGGTTTGACGAATCTCCTTGATCTCAGAGAAATCAATAAAGTGAGATCTGTGCCGTGTACGAGGTGCAAATAAACCTGGAGGTGTTTAGTTTGAGCGGAGATGGTCGATGTGTGTTCGCTTTTGGTTTTATCTTAATGAAGTGTGCTTCAGCAGACTGGCTGGCAGCCCAATGAAAATAGGTCTGTGCGTCTCACCCACACACTCTGCTGGATGTGATGGGCTGCGGTCCACAGACACGCTCTGTCTGCTCTGCGTGGGGGTGATAATATGATCACTGACGGAGGTATCCGTCTCCTCGGAGCTGCTCGGCGCAGTAAACATAAAGTTGGACCAATTTACAGCTTCCAAACAACCTTATCTATAAAAACTGTCAGCACAACACAAATGACATGTTTAGACTGAGTTTGTCGGTAGCTAAGGCGCTGTAGTTTGTCATCTAATAAACTTATATAATAAGTTATGAAGAAAATATCAACAGACTCTCATTTGAATGAAGGAAGTTATTGAATCTGACTCAACTTTAATACATGACCTCATTTGTGAGTCCTGAGCCAGGTGGATTTTCATCGGCAGTGGTTGTTTAACAATGAAGACAACAGTTCCCATCATCCCATGCTGCTTCATGATGTCATCAAACTACTTCTCTTAAATCAGATTTGTTTCATGTATCATAAAAAAAAACATCCGTGATGATGATAAATCACCTGATGTACCAAGCACCTGATATAGTTTTGGGGAAAGTTCTGTACAAACATTGTATTTATATATATATATATATATATATATATATATATATATATATATATATATATATATATATATATATATCTTATATATATCTTTTGTCTTCATCGTTATGTCGAAGTTTGAGGCAAATTGATGGCATGCAGTTTTGTTCCTTTGGCGGCGCCGTCATGTCAGATGGAAAAACTCGCGAAAAAAAAATTAAGTTTGTAACCAAACCAAGACTTTGAGAAAAATAACGAGCATAAAATGGAAAAAAACATAAACTGGTTAGCATGACAAAAAGTTTGTCTGTCGAAATCAGAGCATTGTTTCCGATGTTTACGCGATAACACAAATCAATCCACGCAGAAAGTGGCACCCGGCTAAAGTCGCAAACTTTTCTGCCTCCTCTTAAACTAATGTTATCGTAGCAGGTGCGCATTAATTTCAAGGTCTGTATGCACTTTCTAATGACAGAAAAGAAGTCCTTAAACCAAATTACACCAAAATCACCAGTTGTTTATGCACATAAAGTAATCCCAAAGACGATAAAAAAGCAACGCAAATGAATCAAACATCCGGCGTAAGATAAATAAAATCACAAATTACGCTATTTATGATGTCAGAAATTAAGTTTTAAACATTAAATCCTGAAACCTCAAAACATAATCTGTCATTTACAATAAACTCATATCGCATGATATTGACATTTTTTGCGATATGCCAACTTTGACGGTCATTATTTCATAATTAGATGCAGCAACTTTAGCCGGGTTCTCACGGGCGGGGGTCACATACATATATTATAGAATCTATTTTATTACATTTAAAACTTTTAATGAACTGAGCTGTCGAAGGCGTACCACGCCTCTTGCCAAATCTCAGCTGGGATTGGCTCCAGCCCCCCCTGGTGACCATGAAAACAGACATTACAGAATACGGACTGATGGGTGGATTCAACTTTTAACACAATCCTGATATCTTTAAATTACGGATTACGGTAAATCGAATCAATCTGTTCAATCTGTGTCAGAAAACAGTGAATGTTGCCGTGTTCTTGAAGCTTGAGGGGACGTCTTGTCAATTAACAATCACCAAAATCAAAGACAGCACTTTCGTGCAAAGCATTGACTTAAACAATCAAAGCTATAAATTTTAATTGATTAAACTCTAGTACTTTCAGCTCAGACACTCAGACTGGTTCATTCTGCCCTGATCTTTTAATCTCTTTAAAAAATAATATTGAAGCTCATTGGAGGCAAGTCATTCATACTCCATAGACACTGCAGACCAGAAATTCAATAACATGAATGAAGATGTTGCACTGATGAAATGCCCATTGGAGGAAGGAGACCCCACAGGGGAACGGCTCTATCTTAACGTGCTCGACATCAGATACATCAAACTGACTCAATAAGAGACAAAAAAAGTGGACATGACACAGTCCATCCCCGTCAGGACCTCATGCCTCTTTTATCGCTGCCATAAATTGAGGTTAAACTTCACATGTGGATGACAGATAACACACAGAGACAGCAGCGGGGCCGTGGAGAGATTTATAGATCCTGAAAGGTTAAACTCACAGCTTCACTGCGCTGACAAAAGCGAGAGTTCACCAGATACGTCACACGATACCACACACACACACACACACACACACACACACACACACACACACACACACACACACACACACACACACACACACACACACACACACACGGCGTGTGTTTGACTTATGGTGCATATTATCGTCCAAAAGCAACCCGTGCTCGAACATCGATTTTTAAACGTGCATTATGTCTGTCACTCTACATAATATACATTCTGCATTTCAATATGATGTGCAGTCAGGCGGAGCAGCGATTTAATTTATGTAGAGAGCGGATTGAAAAAGCAGCTGTGGAGAGGATGGAAATGCACGAAAAAAAAAGGGTCTAAAAAAGAGAGTCACTGATCTGGACCAAAGCTTTTTAGCTAAAACCTGGTCCTGGTCCTGGTCCTGGTCCTGGTACTGCGCAGACTAAGTGGATTTTTATGCAGATCCTTTGGTCGTTTCTTTACGTTTCATGTAGCACAACATGGGTATCTGACTCTTACAGGCTTAAAGTCTGGTGCTGTGGTTGTGTGTGTCAAATAGAAATGTTGGCAATGCATTCATCTATATAAAAACTATCTAGAATATTTAGAAATATATCTAAATGTGACTGACTTTGATTTGTATATTAAAATGTATATTTTTTCTGTATATTAATGCGAGGACTTTTCCACTTTCACACCGTTCTTGGATTGCTGGTCGGATAAATCAACAGCGTCATTACTTCTTTCGCCCTGAGGTTTCACATGAACATGTTAACATGCTTAATTTGCGTTATTAATAAATTACAATCATCATGAGCCTGAGCCGGAGCACAAACTGATGGTGCTGGACTTAGCCTGCCATGCTACGTCTTAGCACCACCTTCAGGTCAAACATTCTTAGCCACATTGATGAACCTTAAGATGGAAGATTTATCATATTATTTCTAACCCAAGATTCAAACTCATTTTATCTGTTTCCCCACATTTCAGGGCAAAAAAAACACTGAGATCTCGACTAGAATTTAAAACCAAGTTGTGCAACTTTGAAGAGTGTTCAGCAACGCATCATGTATTTGTAATGATGGGCCCACCGGTGAATCGAACAGCGGCGAAGAGGCTGCACCAGAATCAAGACCTTGCACATGTTTTATGAATTCAGAGTGTTTTGCTCATAAGGTGAACTGGGCGGCTTTGTACTGATATTGTATATCAGAGGTAACTGTTTAAAACTCAGGGATTTCATCACCCCCAACAAATCTAACGTTACGTCAGAATGCTGCATGTTCACCAAACCGCTGTGATGTTTTAGACTAAGGTGCTCCAAAGAAAGGTGGAAAAGATTCAGCTGCTCCGTCTTTCCCTGTTCCTTGTGCAGAATCGATCAGTTTTTGTTTTTTCGTACAAACATAAGAAGAATAATTCAGTCTTCACCTCGTGCTCTTGCAGGCCTTATGACCCTCGTTGCGCCGCTGGACTTTGAAGTTTCCCGGGAGTACTACCTCTCTGTCGAGGGAAGTCGTGGCAAATCGTCCCTCAGCGATATCACCACGGTTATCATCAATGTGACGGATGTGAACGACAACGCGCCGGCGTTCCAACGAGGAGACTACAGCACGGAGATATCCGAGGACCTGACGCCCGGAGGCCTGATAATGAAGGTGAGCATGGAAGTTAAAATGACAAAGCGTGTTACAAACTGGTTTAAAAGCTCATCTCGAAGCACCAGGAGCTGCATTGCTCACCACACTGAAACGAAATGGAACTGGACTTTGGTGGGATTGTTAACCAGACCATTGGTTCCACTTGGTTCACTTCCAGTGTGGATGTCATTTGAGCTACATGAGGCCAAGCGTGAACTGCTGTTCAGCCTCCTGGGAGAGATGTAGGTGGTGGATAGCTGATGTCCGAAGCATCCTGCTCTGTTGAGAAATGTTTTTTCTACAAGCACTAACAAGTGGAAACAATGGCCTGGTTAATAACCCAGTTAGGATATATTCCTAGATCTCCCCATTCAGTCAGTCAGAACTAAAGAAGCCTCTTACATGAGGGGTGAAATGTCTTCGCGGATCTACAACCGAGTCCAGTTACCCCAGATTGAACCCTTCTCAAAGAAAACCTTCACAGACCGGTTGTCTTTAGAGCTTCAGAGCTTCTCAAGACTGTAAGTGTGTCCTTTGGAGGAGGAGATTCAACACATACATACAGACAAGGGTCTGATAGATATATATTATAGATACAATGGAGTGATGGGCAGCCACGTCGCAACGCTGCCTTGTTTAAGGTGACTTCGGCAATACCCAGGAGGTGAACGGGCTCCTCTCCAGTCGCCAGGCCACACTCCAGTCTCTATGAACCCTATGATAATTAATTTATATACTTCTGTACCTCAGTTTTGCGAATAGTATTAGATATCAGACATGTATTATAAATATTCTCAACACATCAATGCACACAGATCAAGAGACATAAATAAATAACATGCAAATTCAGATCATCTTAAATTAATAAAAATATAAACTATAATACTAAAACACAATAACAGGTCCTGGGTGTTGTGAATGTCAAAGTTATTTATTGTTAGATTAAAACATAATCTGTGAACTTTTTTAGATTTGGAAATTAAAATTTGTTCAATTTCAAGTCTTTTTGTTTAAAATAAGTTTCCCATCACAATATTTGAATAAACCTGAAAGTATTTCACAGACCCTCCCTCTGCTGCTGCAGAGAGCGAGGCTGAAAAGAAACATTGAAGGTTACAGTAAATACATTACTGTTTGATGACTTCTTCAAGTATTAGTGTGTGTGTGTGTGTGTGTGTGTGGGCCACACACACACACACACACACACACCGAATATGAGGAACATTCATACATCATAGACACAAAAACATCCGTAATCTTTAATTGAATCACTGAATTGAATTGGACTTTAAATTATTTCCAAGGTTCAATTTACCTGAAGGACGTTTCTCCGTAATCTGTAACTTCAGAACAACATTTCCTGTGTTGTGTTTTTCATCCTCAGCACACAAACACACACAAACAACATGCATTAACACACATATCAGAGGTGTGACGTACAGGTATTTGTTATATATATTATCTTATTTCACACAGAGAATAATATGACAGCTCGTTGTTGATTCAGGTAATGGAAAAAAAAGAAGATAAGGACGAACAAGAACAAACAGAAGTCACATATTTATAATTCCATGCGCACAATAGCAACATGGCGGCCTGTCGATGGCATACACATGTAGAAAAACGGATTAATCGCACACACACACACACACACACACACACACACACACACACACACACACACACACACACACACACACACACTTATCCGGCGCGTCAGCCGTCATCTGTCAGGCCAGAAGCAGAGATAACACACCAATAACACAGCTCAGTGACTCGCTGATGGTCTGACCACGGCTCCATGATGTGTCTGTAATCATACGGTTTCATATTTGACATTTTTCTTCTCTGGTCGCTTTTCTCATCGCTCCGTTTTTCACCATTTACTGTTTGAAAGTGTTTTAACTGTTTTGCTGTAGTTGGAGGAGAGTGTCGTCTGTCAGAGGAGGAAATGATTCATCGTTACAGTGAGCTGAAACCGTCACAATGAACAAAGAGAATAACGATGAGCTCACGATTTAATCACGTGACATCTTAATCTTTATGAATCATCTCTGTCTGTTATTGAGAAAAACTATTGAACAATGTGGCATTGAAGACCAGAGACATTTCTGCAGAAATCTTCCCACGTATTTTTTACTTCTTTTAAGAGATAAAGACAAAATGAAAGTTGGTTAGATGCAGATTTTTGTGTTGTGACAAACAGAAAGAAGACAAAAAAAACTTTTTATTTAACTAATGCGTTTAATGAATATATTTGTTTTCATGAAAAAGGCTTGAACCATGAAGCAGAAGGCATGAAAACAGGAGTGTAAACACCTTCTCTGCTTTTCTAATTTGGTTTCTCGTGTCGATATAAACGTCATCGGTCAAGAGAAAGTTTGTTTTGTGGCTAGCCATGACCTCTGACCTCTCAGCACTGATGTTGCTTTATCGGATCACACTGGTCACTAACAGTATTCTTGTTTACATGGTATTAAGTCGTGTTCTTCTTCTCCTCACCTTTCATCGCTTTCTTCCCGTCCAGGTAACAGCCACCGATCAGGACGGTCCGATCAACAATCTGCTGCGTTACTCCATCGTGAGCGGCGACCCTCTGCAGCAGTTCTCTATTCACTCTCGTAGCGGAGAAATCACTGTCCGCACAGCGCTGGACAGAGAAGAGGTCAGTCTGGTTGTTCAAGCGGTGAAGAATTAAGAAGATTAAGAAAGATTTGTTTCATTAAAGCTCGACTCGTGTTGAATCTCATCTCCATCTCCTCTTCAGACCCCTCATTACTCCCTGACGGTTCAGGCGGCAGATGAAGGCGATCCTCCACTTTCCTCCGCGGCCCTCATCACCATCACTGTCAGGGACGTCAACGACAACCCGCCTGTCTTCTCGCAGGTCAACCACAGTCTGCTGCTGCAGGTATGTGACACATGTCCACATGAAAACACCCGCTTACACATTACACTTGGATTAGTTAGTTTGAATCTGTTAGTTTGGATCCGCTAGTTTGAATCCGTTAGTCTGGATCCGTTAGTCAGGATCCGTAACCTTGGATCGGGTAGTCTGGATCCGTTAGTTTGGATCCGTTAGTCTGGATCCGTTAGTTTGGATCTGTTAGTCTGGATCTGTTAGTTTTGATCAGTTAGTTTGGATCAGTTAGTTTGGATCAGTTAGTTTGGATCAGTTAGTTTGGATCAGTTACTTGGATCCGTTAGTCTGGATCCGTTAGTTTGGATCCGTTAGTCTGGATCTGTTAGTCTGGATCCGTTAGTTTGGATCCGTTAGTCTGGATCTGTTAGTTTGGATCCGTTAGTTTGGATCCCTTAGTCTGGATCCATTAGTCTGGATCTGTTAGTTTGGATCCGTTAGTCTGGATCCGTTAGTTTGGATCTGTTAGTTTGGATCCGTTAGTCTGGATCCGTTAGTCTGGATCCGGTCAACAGTCTGGTAAAGCAAAGTTCGATATAAACTCTTCAGCTTCTCGATGGAGAGGTGGATCTGACGCCTGGTGCTCCCGCGCCTCATGAAACCTACTTTAATAAATCCAAACTAACCCTTCAGGGAGCCTGCTTGACCTCCTGTTTGCATAGTGATGCTGAGATAAGCTCTTTTGTTTGTAGTTTAACATTGAACCAAGCTAACTTTAGCTTTGACCCAGGTGTGCAGTGACACCTCGATTTATCTTCTGTGGAGCAGAAGGGATTCACAAGTCAAGGCAGTTTCAGGCGGCGGCTTATGATCCGAACCAAAGTGCCTCCACTCATTCTTCCATCTAACGTCCCACACGCTGATGGCTCGTCTTGTCGGGCTATAGGATTTTTAACACAGTTGTTCAATGGGTCGACACATGCAGGCTAAAGTACGCCGGGCTGCTTCTGATGCATCCGGTGTGGTGCTGCAGGCACGTCGGGGCTAAATGATGCATGTAGTGAAATCACTCAACAGGCTGTGAGGGTCCGCTCGTTCTGCAGGCTGGATGTGTTGGCACGGTGCTACAGCCCAAAACCCTTCATTCAGAAATACTTAACGTTTGTGTGCTCTCCGATAATTAGGACTGTGTTTTCTTGCCTTTAACTGTTTTAATAATATATTTGACCCCAGTGGGACACCATAGGCAAAGTCTGATAGATGATTTTCTAATGGTTGGTTTTCGTGTTGAGAAACTAACGACGTTCGCCGCCTGAAACTGTTAAAAACACGTCGCCGCCTGAAGAACAAACACACAGCATCAACAAAATGTCAACAAGCAACATGTAAAAAAAAAAAAAAAAAGAAAAAGTCACCCAGAACGCTCCAGAAAGATTCGTCTGCTCATCAGCTCCTGCAGAATAAAATAACCTCTGGGAACGCAGCGGTCGCATTCATGTGTGAAATTTGACAACTCGGTGGAAAAATATGAACACGGGGAGGGGTGGGGGTGATGCTTTTATTTCCAACTCCTGCTGGTTCATCTGTTAATGGAAAAGTTTTAAGGTGTCAAATACTGCAAACAGTCCACCTGCTCTGCTCCTGAACGTGCACAGACGAACTAATGATAGAGTGTAATTAAAGAGAAATCACTGCAGATCAGTCGTCCTCCATCCATCGGCCTTTCCAAATCTCTTTCTTCCTCATTCCGCTGAAAATATGCCGACCTGTAAGTGCCACTCCGTCATAACTGCAGCGCCCGAAGCTCATAAAGAAACGTGGCGCTGAGAGTTCTGGATCCATTAGTCTGGATCCGTTAGTCTGGATCCGTTAGTCTGGATCCGTTAGTCTGGATCAGTTAGTTTGGATCCATTAGTTTGGATCCGTTAGTTTGGATCCGTTAGTCTGGATCCGTTAGTTTGGATCTGTTAGTTTGGATCTGTTAGTTTGGATCTGTTAGTTTGGATCTGTTAGTTTGGATCCGTTAGTTTGGATCTGTTAGTCTGGATCTGTTAGTTTGGATCTGTTAGTTTGGATCTGTTAGTTTGGATCCGTTAGTTTGGATCTGTTAGTGGATCTGTTAATGGAAAAGTTGTCAAATAAAGGTGTCAAATACTGCAAACAGTCCACCTGCTCTGCTCCTGAACGTGCACAGACGAACTAATAATAGAGTGTAATTAAAGAGAAATCACTGCAGATCAGTCGTCCTCCATCCATCGGTCTTTCCAAATCTCTTTCTTCCTCATTCCGCTAAAAACACGCCGACCTGTAAGTGCCACTCTGTCGTAACTGCAGCGCCCGAAGCTCATTAAAAAACGTGGCGCTGAGAGTTAATGAGTGAAACTCAAAACCGGAGCTGATCAAAGAGGCAGGAGGGTCGGCTGTCATGATTTGTAGGTGTGTGTTTTCCTCGCTGAACATCAGCACCACCGGTTCACCTCCGACTTCTAATTACAGGACAGCCAGTCTGCTGCTGTGGACAAACTTCTAGCAGACTGTTTACCTCCTGTTTGGTGTGAAAGCTTGTAACGCTGCGTGCTGCAGTGAGACGCAGTCGCCCACATGCCTGAGAGTACAAATCTGTCTCTGCGTGTGCATTCACGCCTCTGGCGGCGCCGTTCACGGGCACTTAAAGTTCTCTCTGCCAGCTCTCCATCACTCTACCTGCCGCAGCTCTGCCAGCTCAGAAACTCCCATCCAGTCACAGAGTCGCTGCTCCGCCAGCCAAATCGTCTGCGCTGTGTGGCGATGAATCCAAACTCGGTGATATCATCCCATCTGCTGATGTCTCCACAGCCAGCTCGGGCTCGTGAGGAAGACTCTGATCGCATTAAACAGATGGATGTTGCTAAAACTGGAGAAAGGTGTTTGAGGTCAGCGGCGGCCTCTCATGTAGCTGTCTCATGCCTTTGTTTTGACTGTTTGCCACTTTTATGACTGGCACATCTGCTGTAGCAAAGTGTCTGCGGCCGATTGGGCTGCAGTCGGATTTGAATATTTCAGTGAAGGCGGCAGATGGACAGGTGGTTTGTATCTCTGCATATCGTCCTCAAAGGAGTCAGAAGCGTAACCCGTTGCATCTGTGATTTCACGAAAAAGCCGGCCTTCACTCCAGCATGCTAAACAGACACATGAACAGGGTTTACCTCCACTGAAGTTTCTGTTGAGGGAGCTGACTTTTAAGTATAAGTATTCATTTCATTTCTTGCAGGACAAAAGACGTTGAAATTTGGTTGAAAAGTTACAAGAGTTACATTTTGTTCACAAATCAATGCACAATGATGAGTTATACTCTTCATGAAGCAGTTTGGTGCTTGAAACGTAAGAAAGTTGGATGCTAACCTTGCCAAGATCGCGGGAGAATCTTTCCAGGCTTCGAGCGAAGAACACAAACTGGAGGTTTGAATCAATCAGCGACTTCTGAGGAACTACTGGCAGCTACGGCATGAGCTACAGGCGCGGGTCTGCTTTTCTCTGTGCAGATGTTTTTATTCTGACTGACTTCAGTAATGTTGGGCTATGTTGTATTGTCCATCGATCTGATTGGGTGAAGCTTGTTCAGCATCTTCATCCAATCACCGGGCCTGTCCAACAAAGACTTTCCAGATGTTTCTGTGTTGAGTTGGACATTTCTTCACAGTCTGATGAAGCCGCTCTTTGCTTAAACAGGACTGTATTTTGTGATGCATGCTCCAATTGAAATGAGAAGTTTTATCCCGTTAACTCCACGTTGTTTGTATTTCGTCGCTGTGAGTTTTGAGATTGATCACCCACCTGCCGCTGCTTTCTATTAAAATCAGCACACTGTGAAAATCAGCAGACAGAGACTCGATGGCTCGGGGTAGGAAATCAGGAAATTACTGACCGGCGGTGCTGAAGTTACAAGCAGGGACCAAACTTTCTTGGTCGTAAAGTACTTTTTTAAGGATCAGTATGTCGGATTTAGTGGCATCTAGTGGTGTAGTTAAGGACTGCATGCATACAATGACTTCCTGTCCCCTGCAGGAGGGAGAGTCGGTCGGCAGCGGCGTCCTGCAGCTCGTGGTGACAGACAAAGACACGCCCAAGAACGGCCCGCCATTCTCTTTCCACATCGTCAGCGGCAACGAGGACCGCCGTTTCCACGTCGACCAGGGTGGCCTTCTGTCGCTGTCCGCTCCACTCAGGAAGAGAGTGAAACCCCATCACCAGCTCAAGATCCAGGTGAGATACGTTTCCTCTCCTGAGCTGCTGCTGCTGCTTGCTCGTCTGTTTTTCACTCTGTGATGACATTTTAAACTTTCCTCTTTTTTCTAATTTATATTCCCTTTCATCCTCGAGATTCACATCTTGTATGAGTCACATCAATCAGTCTGTTGATTTTCAAAGAAAGCTGCATATTACCAGTCTAATCTTTGTGTCTTTCTCTAGGTGACAGACAGCGGCCACCCTCCCCTCTCCTCCATCTGTGTGGTCAACATCAACGTCACCGAGCAGAGCAAGTATCCTCCCTCTGTGGTGCCTCTGGAGGTCTTCATCACTACCTCAGGTGGGCTGTTTGCCAACCGGGTCATTGGCAGGCTGCACGCCTCTGACCAGGACCTGCAGGACGTCCTGACCTACAAGCTGGTTTCAGAAAATCCAAACAAGGGGAGATTCTCCGTCGACCTCACCGATGGCAAAATCTGGGCGGATGAAAACCTGGAGGAGGGCTCCTACTCCCTCAACGTCAGCGTGACTGATGGGAAGTTCAGCGTCTGGGCCGGGGTCAGGGTTCATGTGTGGTCGGCCAACCAGAGGGCGCTTGACTCGGGCCTGACGCTGCAGCTGGCTGGGTTGTCACCCGAGGAGTTTCTGGGCGACCACTGGAGAGGCCTCCAGCGCAGCCTCGGACAAGCTCTGAATTTACCCAAACAGGAGCTTCATCTGGTCAGCCTGCAGCAGCTACCTGACACCCAGGTCCTGGAGGCCCTGCTGATCTGGAGGCCACAGAGCGGACTCGTCCAGTCTCTGCCGACCAACAGACTTCCAGGTGATCAAACGAAATAAATACTGAGATTTAAAATTGATGTCACAATGAACCCTTCAACCCATAACATCAAATATTTAGTTGATCCTGTTTGAATGTGGCGTCTGAAAGCTGATCTCTTTGATGTAGGCATCATAGCCGACATCGAGGACTCGCTCAGCCTCAGCATCCTCAGGGTGAGCCACAACGGGTGTCTCGGCACCGGCTGTCCGCCGCAAGGCTGCAGAAACGCCGTCCGACTGACGGGAGAGAGACTGAGCCATTTCACGACGGCGAGAGCCGGTTACATCACCCCACAACACACCTGGGAGAGCGTCTGTCCCTGTAACGGTACGTCTGTCCGTCTGTCTGTCTGTGTGCATGCACCTGGGCTTTGGAGAGGCCTTAATGAGCGAGCGGGCATGTGGGTAATGACGTGCTTTACCAGCAGGAACCACGATTTTGTCACAGACACTAACTCAGCCCCTCGTCTGAGAGCAGGACGAGTCTGTGGCGTCTTCCCGCTGCTTTGACAATCGATCTGATTCAAAACTACATCGTGGGATGAGAAACGAGCCGTGCGTGAACTCCAGCAGAGTCATCTCAGTCGACTCTGCCCTAACGTCCTCGCAGAGTGTGCACGCTGTTCCCGGCTCACCGAACTGTGGACGTCCACCTGCATTTGCACCTTTTCTTTCTTTCTTTCTTTATTGTACATAAAAGTACGGAAATTATAAAAGACAACGTTCAGTGAATTGAAAGAACACAGGAGAGACGACCTGCTTAAAGGCTCAGAGCCAGATAAACCAAGTATATTCATTATTTGACAGAAAAGTAATTAAGTGAAAAAATATTAACAGAAAAAGACGTTTTGTTTCTCATTCACGCTGCTACACACAGTTACATTCAAACCAGCGACACTGCTTTTGTTGCACAGATAGTGACGCTACATTCACGTGGATTCAAGCAGACGGTCGACGGACGCCTTCGCACCTTCAGCGGCTGAACCCAGATCGTCCATGTGTGTGAGAGAGTTATGTAACATCTAGCTGCAGTAGTTGCAGCATGAATATAACATGTTTTAAGATTTCTGGAGCTGTTTTACCACCAGCTGCAGTTTGTTTGAATATTTCCTTGCCGTGGATAGACGACCACGTCAATCCACAGCAAATTCAAAAGTGGAGAGTGTCAGCTCTCTCAGATTTCAGCGTGAACGCACGACTTCACTACGAGAAAGAAGAAGCATGTGATATTGGCTGATTCATCTTTGTAATTAAAGCCAGCTGCTCTTCACAGACCTGAGGTAACCTGTTGTGTTGGGACTGACTCCGAGGTTTCAGTCTTGTGTTCTGTGAATTCCCCTCTCTCCGTTTTGCTGGACTTTCCGAGCATAAACACCCATCCTCCATCACTCAGGATAAATTCTTTTGTTTTCTTAGTCTTGTGTTTTTTCAGTAGATATCTGTTTCTGCCTGAGATCACAGAGCCTTCTCTCTTTTATCTGCTAAAACACAGCGAACTGAGGTAGTAAATCCCCGAGATTTCCTATAAATCACTTGGAACGCGTTGGGTATGAATGCGGGCCCTCCGTTAACTCCTGTTACAGCCGACAGAACATCTATATCATTGAGCGGCGGCGCCACCTCGTCGGATCGTCCTCGGTGATCTGTGTTGGCATTCCTGTCAGGATTAGTGGCGTGAGGACAGAATAAAAGTCCGCTAGGGGCTCTCCGGGATACAGACTCATTATAAGCTTGTTTAGAGTCTCCTTCCCTCTGGAACATCTTTCGAATGTGTTATCGCCGCCATATTTTGACTATACAGAATAACCTCTTTGGTCTTAAGAGTGTCTGGGGTATGGCGATAAGGAGATGTCGCGTGAGGACGGAGAACAGGAAAGAAAAACACGAGTAAGTGAACGTTTCATGATCAAGAAGCTTCTTGAAACTCGAGATTTAGACACTGACTCTGTCTCTGCTCATATAATGTGATAATAATTGTTATTTATGAGGTCATCAGAGTAGATCGATAGTTTGTTTGTACTTCGAAAGTTCATCAGCCACAATTTCCTCATCAGTCAAATCATTTATGACACAAATGTGCCAAAGATTTTCTGATTCCAGCCAGACAACAACAACAACAACAAGCTGTGTGATACCAAACAGTGTTTTTAATTATCTTCTTTTAACTTTGTGGACCTTTATTGAATTAATTCCAAAAAATAATGAACAGCCTGATTTAAATTCTGAGAGGTTATAAAGGTTAGACAGTTTGAAATTATTATCCAACCAATCTTATTATTGAATTGAATATTTCAGCTTTTTAATCATTCAAATCAAATCAAATCAATTTTATTCGTATAGCCCAGAGTCACAAAGTACATTTGAGTCTCATTCAAAGTTTAATAATAAAGTTGCACTTTATGTGTCTGTCATTAAATTGTAGGGTGTTCTTTTTTTTAATCAGTTTTTATCTTTTGAAAGTTGATCGACTGTCGTCGTGTTCCAAACCGGTGACTTTATAGACTCAAACAAACTCCATAAAACTAAAAATTCTTTTACATTTCCTGCAGAGAGCTGTGTCAAAATAAAAGTAACTGGATTTAAATCCCACTTCAGGAAAAGCTGTTTTTCACCAAGACGTGGAAAAAAACTTTGGGAATGTTGTTGCTGAATCTTCCCACAGGCGCCATTAAAGTTTCATCTAAACACTAAAAAAAAGTTTTGTCTGTGCACTGATGTGCTCGGCTTTGGATTCGTCATTGATCCGTCCATCCATTCATGGATTCACTCCTTCCTTCCTTTTTTTAAACTTCTGACGAACTTTGTTCTTTTGCTTTTTTTCAGCTTTTTCCAGATGAAAATATCAAACAAATCTTTAAAAATATGTTTTTCTCTCTCTCTGTCTTTGCAGTCTTGTCTGTCAGATGTGAGTTCACACGTTACATTCAGTTTACAGCACGTTTCATCTGCAGACTCAGCTGTCGCATTTAGTGAAATATTTAAATCTGAAGAGTCTTTAGACTTCAGAGACTCTGCAGAAATAACCAGAACTTGATTTCAGTGCCAGTAAATGATCATGTGCTGTGCTGTTTAAACACATTAACTAAAGTTAAATAAACTTTTACATCCTACTCAGAATTTAATGATTCTAAATCTAAACTAAAACTTTCCTAAACACGCAGAGAGTCTCTGAGACTGAGCAGACCTTCGATAACGTGCAATCAAATGATCTAACGTTGCTCGGGACAAAAGTTTTCAAGGTTGATTTCAAAAGTCGACCTTTGAAAAATTTAGTTAGTTTCACAGTGAAGGAGACCTGCAGCTTCGTCTCTAGGCGTGTCCTTGAAACATGTGATGCAGGTTTGTTCGTGGCTGGACTCTTCCCTGTGGGTAGGTTGTGGAGATCTCGGTTTGTTTATGAATGTATGCAATCAGGTAGGATTTGTTCAAACTCATTCAACGCTCACGTCCTTGTTGTTCGAACATGCTCCCGTCATGCCTCTGGCTTCAGGTGTGATGGGTGATGTGAGGAAGAAGCTGATGAAGACCGATGAGCTTCTGATTCTTCATCAGGCTGCTCACGTCGGCTTCCCTCATGTTTCTGTCTTTCAGAGTCGGCGGTGAGGTTCGACGGTAAATCCTACCTGAAGTACCTTCACAGGATGGACGAGGACAGCCAGAGTTTCAAACTATCGCTGAGGTTCAAGACTTTCCAGGAGCAAGGCCTCATCGCGTCCACCAACAGCACCAAGGACTGGGGAACGTTACAGGTAATCTTTCTGTCTGAGGCTGTAAAGAGAAACAAGTGATTTGTTTTGAACAGTTTGTGGCAGATGTACTGTTCTTATGATTTCTTATATCTTGTTTGTTATTAACAGATGGAGCCTGTTTTTCTTTATTTTCAAAGTTCAGCCTGGATGTTGTTCTGTCCTCCTAGAGCTGTTCTTAATACCACACATATATTTAAATATTTTAAGTCCTGGTTCGAAGTTTTTCTACTTTTACCCCGGCAGATACAATTACTAGTTATTTTGAAGATCCAGATCTTGAAATATGATTCTGATTGTTACACTGTTGTTTTAAAGGTTGAAACTATCCGGCTACAGTCTCATAAATTATTAAAATCTGAAAGCAGGTCAAACATTAAAATGCTGCTTAAACCCACTGACAGTATAAAGAAAGGACGGCGTATGCATGACGTCAGCTTCACCTCACAGCCGCTTCAATACTGCCACATTATCAGTATTAATCCAATAGAACAATCAATAAATAAAAATGAATATTATATAGTTTATTTCTCTATGTTCTTTTACCACTGAAGAGTTTGGATTTGTTTTTAATATCACATGAAGATAAACTCCAATCCAAATTCATATGAACGTTTCCTGAGGCGATTTTAAAAGTTGACGCACGCTTCAGCTCGATTAATTCATGCAGGCAGAGTCGTCAAAGGTCCCAGTGGTGGAAACAGTTTGACTCAGTGGTGCTGGAGGATCGGGGCGTTAGCAGCGAAGCATAAAACCAACAGAATCAGACTGAGTTTGTACATTTTCAACTCATTAGATTCTCCTGTCACTCGCAGTTTGTTTGCGCCGGTCGGCTCTCAGCAGCACTGCGGCATTCATCTCAAAGTAGTCCAAGGACGAAGCGAGCGGAGGCGACGTGCACGTCCGCGCCTTGTTGTTGTTCACCAGGCATGAAACACTTCTTTCAGCGCGTCGCTTGGAAATGTCACCGCAGCTCAGGATGATAAAAACACACGAGCAGCAATTCAATTATGACTAATGAACAAGAGAATCAATATTTTCATTCATTTGGAGAAGGTGTAAATATTTGTAGCGTTCCAGCTGGCAGGTCATTTATTTTTCTGCTGCTCAGAGATGAAATCTCTTCCTAATTTTCTGCTTCTGTCGGTGTAATGTTGTTGTTTGACAATTTGCTATCAGGGTGATAAAATCCGAGTGTGGCTGATTTCATCTGCGGGAGTTCTCAGCGGGAAACGCCGACGACGAGCAAAAGCTTTTCAATCCAAAATGTTTCCTGCTCCTGATCCACAAACACTTCAGCGACTGATATCATCTTTAATGTCAATATTAGATCTGCCAGCGGTCGTGTTATCAGCGCAGGTGTCAGAATGGCAGGTGTTTAAAATATCTGCTGAACATTTTGCGTCTAATCTGTTTGTCCTTTTCTGTGTTTACTGGAACACTCAGTGTCGCCTGTTGACACCCTCAGACTCGGGGAAGTAAAATCAAACCCGATTTCAACTTTTGCAGGCAACAGTGACATTTCAGGCAACGTGCCCTTCTTCAGCGTGAAATACCAGCAGCGTCCTGGGCCTGTTCCTATTGTGCGCTGACAAGAAAAGCCAGCGTGACAGTGAGCGAGAGATTCTGTCGGCAACTTTCCTCGTTTTTCTCTCCAAACCTGCCAAATCCTGCAGACGATCACACGTTAGGGCGTCTGAGGCTCGTCTGTCCTTTATCTCCTGAGCGGCAGATTGCTTCATGTTTTTGTGTGTGTGCTAAATGCCTGATTGAATATCAGAGGCGGCGGTGAACTCCCACCCAGCACACAGCAACATTTCCAAGTTCCACAGCGGATTAGGAAGCCAGGCGCGGTGCACGTCCGGGTTTATTCTTCCCTGTTTTTCCAGCGTAATCAGCTCATCAATGCCCTTTTTAAACTGGAGTTGTGATGGCTGCTGGCACGTGAGCCACATGTTGCCCTTTACACGCCGAGGGAAGCAGCGAGACTCCAATTGAAAAAGCAGTCCTCGCGATTTATTGACGTGCTTCTTTGGAAGTGCAGAGGAAAAAGGAAGATTCATCTCTGCGCTACGATACAAGCTCGGACTGTACCATATTAAACGTGCACGTTGAAAGAGAATAATGAATTGTTATATTCTTTGTGAGGCATGAATAATTCTCTAAAGCGAAAAACTCTTTCTATGGGACTGAAATGCAACGTGACGCCTTCCCTCGTGGGCTCTTCTCATTTGTGTCACATCCGTGTGCACTCATGCAGAATATTCAATCATTTTGATTCCTGGAAAAAAAACTTCAAACGCAGTGTTCAGTCTTTCCTCAAGGTTCCACCTCTTGGGTTTTGGTTCTCGGCTCACGCATGCATGAACGAGGTCCCTGTCCTGATTTCATTGTGAAAACAAATGGCTTCAAAAGGAATATCTGAACATGGTCATCTGAGGAGTCCCTCGCCTGTTTCCTTTTTTTTTTTTTGTGATGACTTCAGAGAAACTTCCTGGAGATACAAGACGCTATTTGCGTGTTTCATCCCCCTCAGGACACGAGCCGCCGTGCATCTCAGCCACTTCCTTTAAACCACCAGATCTCGTCTTCACAAAACACAAATTAAAGTTCAGACTTATTAGCTCATGCTAATTCTCTTTTATGTCTGCACGCCTCTCACTCCAAGTCGTCACTTTTGAAATGGAAATGTAGCTGCTGGAATGAAAAGCCGCTGTGGCGAGCCGAGCGGAGGTAAAGGTGACCTGTCAGTGGAGAGAAAACGTCGTCCTTGATGAAGATTGACAGCAGAGCGGTTTGTGGACTCGACAGGTGAACCGGGATGTAGATGAACACTGGTGGACCGACACTCATCCCGCACTGTAATCTCTATAAACAGATCTGAGTAGTACTGGCCAATCATGTTTGAGCATGCTGACGCTTTTATCCAAAGAGGGAAACAATCAATCTACAGTGCAACTAGGACACGTTAGTGCAGAAATAAGTGCAGCGACAGCTCGAGAAGGGGTCGATCTATCATCCTTGGTTGTTGGGAGAGGAGGAACTGAAGAGCTGGAGGGAACATATGCCTGTATGAGGGCATTCAAGTAGCTGGTTGCAGCACTAGAGATTACTTTGTGGCAATTATTTGAATTTAATGCAGGTTTCTACAGGCCAGTGATCAGCGGGGTTGATTGAAGACCAGGCACCCTGCTGCATTCTGGATCATCTGAAAGGCTGGGAGGCCCTGTCAGGAGAGAGAGATGATCACAGCCTGTATCAGGAGTTGTTGGGTAGCATGTTGAGTTACGTACAGCCTGATTTTTCTGATGTTGCTGCAGGTAAACGGTCAAAGGCCAAAATGATTCTCTGAAACTGGAAACCAGCGATCGTCTGACAATGATTTATCTTTGTATTACATTCATATGCAGGTAAATGTTTACAGAGATTAGATTATGGATCTATTCTTGCGTTGCAAATTGATAATCTGACACAAACTGGTGCACAGAAGATCAGGTCTTGGCCTGGATATTTATTATCTGTAGCTACAGTGCAACCCACAAATCTGTCATCAGATGATCGCGGATGCAGGAACGACCTCAGCGTCTTTCTCAAGGACACAGGTGTGGAGAGCAAAACGTGACCTTTCACTTAACGGACAAAGCTTTTCCCGTGATACCCGAGTTATTATGTAGCACGACAAACGAGTGAGCGTGCTCAGTGAAGCTGCCTCCTGCATGCTCGGCTGTGCACATACATCACATGCAAGCACATGATTGTAGCAGCCGTTACTGGAGACTGAGCTTTGCCCGGCAGTATTAAAGCTCCCTGCAGGAAGCTTGCAGCGTTTGCGCTCAGGGTGTATGATTTATGGAGTCATGAAGCACTGCTGCTGTAGAGTTTCAGTCCCTGCGGAGTTTGACTTGACACGGTGCCCGCGCTGCATCGGCTGTGCTGATACTGTAAAAATCCTGAATGCGTCACACCGTGCTATCTGCCTCCAAATATCCACCATAAATCACATCGAGTCACGTGAAATAGATTAAAAGACAAGCGACAGGCGCCTCGGATGTCGTGAGGTTTTGACTTGTTCTTCTGCCAGCGCTTCAGCATCTTCCCATGATAAGCCAATGCCAGAGCAGCCCTCATCTCCCTCCCCTCCCCTCTCCTCTCTCTGTATGCTGTGATTGATCCCTGTGAAGATTTTGGGTGATCCGTCTCCACAAAAATTAATCATCCCTGTTCAGATGTTAAATCATCCCAGCCACAGGGGAACAGTATTCGAGAACACCCTGCAGAGTCCTGAATGCTGAACGACCTGTCCGCGCTATCCCTCCGAGTTTTATAGAAAGCAGAAAAATAAAAATAGATCTGCCAAAAATAAATTTAAAAAAAGAAAAGACCTCATTGTCCTGCAGCAATTAAAAAAGCCGGAGCCGAGCAGGTCGGTATCAATAATTCATCACAGCTCTCGGCATCTGATGGTATGGTGCTCGGACAATTTTGCTAAATACACACTTCATCTGTTTGTTTAATGGGGAAGATATGAGGAGCTTTCCGTTACATAAAGAAAACATGAATAAAAAAAATAAAAGAATGTGCTGGCTTGTTAGTTTGTGGGAACGCTGAGCGTGCAGAAATGTTAAGAGGCTCCCGCTCATGTTGCGGAAATGCTGAACAAATGTGTAACTGCGTGTGTGTAACTGCATGAATGAACTAAACTAAACATTAAACGCTGTTTTTAAAAGGTGTTTGTGTCAGAGATTTGAATGTTGCTACAGAGGAGGCTCTGGTTCAGTGCTCGGTCCTGGGTGATGGAGTCAGGACGTTAGAATCAGATGAACAGAGGAGGCTGCAGGATGTGATTGTGGCGATGGAGCGAGTCAGTGAGGTGGGAAGGGGCCTGGTTCTGGAGGGCCGTGGAACCAGGAGCCAGTCCAGGTTCTGGAGGACAGGGGTGATGTGGACGGAGTTTGTACTGTAGTTTATTCAAAGTTTTGGATGGTGTGCCGTCAGTTCTGGAGGCGATGAAGGCGTGAAGGAGGAGGGGAGTGATGAGGGTGTAGCTGTCAGGATGAAGCAGATTTTGGAGACCAACGCAGTGGGTCCCTCTTTCATGGAGTCCGCCATGTTGAACCACCATATTTCTACAGCAGCCCAGAATAGACAAAACAACTAAAAACCAAACACTGGATCTACATCAGACCTTTTGCGTTTATATCTAGTTTTGCAGCCGCTGTAGTTTCTCCTTCCTTCTCCAACTTTGGTACATGCATACCAATTTTCCATCTCTCCACTAACACAGGAGGGTAAAACGTCTAAATATCGATATCTCAACATAAAGAAGGTCCAGTCTAAAACATGAAATCATGCCATTTAACAACCATTATGTAACGCATTTTCACCAAGACGTCTTCTGACCTTCAAACCAACCAAATCGATGTTTCCGGAGCAGAAAAAAAATGCTGTAATTTGAGCAAAAGAAATCAATATAACAAGCACCACAACGTGTTGCATAACCATAAAACAACAAAGAATAAAACTGCACGTTAAATGTCACAGAATGTGTAAACGCATGAGGACGTTTAACACATCCAGATGTTTAGCAGAGAGCGTCTGGAACTGAGACGCGACTCCTCCGTTTAATTCGACGAAGTGTAAATAAAAGAAAACGACCGCGCCGCAGCCCCGAAGGCAAACATCCATAAGACAGTGTTGTGTTCAGGTATTTATGCTTTAGAATAACACAGTTCAAAACAATATTACCTGAGAGATTCCTCTTTATTGAGTTTGTTATGAGCATATAAACAATATCAAATTAAACTGACAGTTCGGTTTTCCCATAAGCAAAGACAAATAACTTCAAATGAAAGTTTGAACTCGCTCGTCCTTAACTTCCCTCACACTCCCAGACGAGGGAGAAAGAAACTCTTTATATAACGTCTTATCTTGATCCTCCACAAAGCTCATCGCTCCATCATATCTAACCCTTCAAGGTTCTGGGTTTATATCCCATCATTGAGCCTCAGCTTCGATGTTTTTCTGGTAAATTAAAAGATTTGTTTCTTCTCTTGTTGCTCGTTTTCCTTCCTCAGCTGACGGACGGACAGCTGCGCTTCAGGTACAGCTGTGGAAACGCCTCCCCTGGTTCGTTACTGATCAGATCTGATCCAGTGTCAGACGGCCAGTGGCACAGCGTCCTGCTGGAGGTCAACTCCACCACCATGAGACTGACCCTGGACCAGCACCATCCAGCCTTCACCAGCCTGTCCGAGCCGTGCCGCCTGATGCGCTCCCACGGTGCTCTGCTCTTTGCTTCGTCCTCTCCGGAGGTCCATCAGCAGCCACATAATTTCATCGGCTGCCTAGAAGCTCTGGAGCTGAACGGGGAGCAGATAAGAGTCGGCGACACGTCGGAATGGGCCGGCCCGGGGAGCAGGAGGGTGTTCGGGGTGTACCAGTGCTGTGGCAAGGCCGGAGCCTGCGAGAACAACCCCTGTCAGAACGGAGGGGTCTGCGAGGAGGAGACCAGCGGAGGTGAGTTCACTGGAGAGGTCACGTGACGCAAGTCTGAAAACTTGACCTGAGCAAACAAGCCTCAGTGCACAGGGGTTATGTGTTATGCAGAGATGTAAAGTACTGCAGTAAAGGAGTGGAGTAGAAGTACAAGTGCTACATCAAAAAACTGACTTGAGTAGAAGTTGAAGTGTTCTTTAAACACCATACTTAAGTAAAAGTACTAAAGTGTTCAAAATGTTTTGTACTTAAGTATTGCAAGTAGAAGTATGTAAAAAAAATTGCTACTCAAGTACTGAAAGTAAAAGTACAAGTACTGTTGTTTATATTATTTCAAATATTTATTAAGGCACAACTTCTAATGTTACAGTGTTACAATGTTCATGGTAGAGTTCTGTGATTTCCCATGGTCTGTGAATGCGTCTGAATGAATGCAGAGCGAGGGGGCGGGGCAGCAGGTGAGAGAGCGCACCTGGGTGAGTCAGGTGTATGACGTACGGCGCACGAGCGAGGTTGATGTGAGGCCGGGACTGTTCAGTTGGTTTTTTGTCGTGGTTCCGGCCGACAGTCACCGAGTCCTGGAACCAAACCGTTCAGCAATAAATGCAGTTTGTTCAATATCGCCTCGTCATTCATCACGTGTCCGGCTGGACGCTACAATAGTAACGAGTAACGACTCAGCACATGAAAAATGTATCCGAGTAAAAGTATTAAACTCATCAAAAATATGTAGTGCAGTAAAAGTGGAAGTTGGGGAAAAAATAATACTCCAAAAAAGTACAGATACTGCATTTTAGTACTTAAGTACAGTACTTAAGTAGTTCCACTTCATTACTATACATCTCTGGTTATGTCACCTTTTTTCCAGCCATGTCCACGTGACACCACAAGAGATCTTGTGAGATGTCTTCAATAGGAAACATTGACATACTGTATATGAAGATGGATGACATATTTCTTCTTCCTCTCGTCGTACAAAATAAAGTCAAAATGTCCCGGATACGAACCGAGCATCAAATAACTAAACGTATCCAAGAAAAGAAAAGAAAACTCGAATATACTAAAAGGCACATCAGTTACATCAGGTTCTTTGTTATTACACAGGCGAGAAGTCGAACTGAAAAGAGTTTTCTAACAGATTTGTTTCCTCATGGGACTCTTGGCTCTTTATGGCCTGTGTCTGTGAACTTTATTACCGTCAAATTGGCTGAATGCATCAGTTCAAAAGCTAAAAAACTGATGTCAGAGAGGAGCAATTACATTGTCTGCCTTTTTTTTTTTGCATTGTGTATCATAAAATAGGATGTCTGCTGGCCTTACTCTTAAGGGAGAACAGCAGCCGATAAGCACAGCTGCAATTTTACAGATAAAAGAGCAGGAGCTTTAAAATAATATTATTCCTGTAAGTCTCTGAGAGATTGTGGCACAGGCGATGTGTTCGTTTTCTCGAGAGGTGGATATGAAACCGAACATAAAGCTGCGATTCACATCTCCGTGCTTTGGGAGAAGTGTAAACAATCGTACCTGACGCCTGCTCGGGGATTTACCTGTTGGGTCACTGATAATTTCAAGAAACTATTGTTGCCCCCCGTGGACTCAGGACACGAGGTTCTTTCTTCAGGATTCTCTTCATCATCTCGTCAAATCACATTTTCTGTTATGCTTCAGGCACAAAGCGAGTGAATATTATTTCCCAGAAGATCCTCCCAGGTCAAACAAATGTAATCAGACAGGCGGCAGAAAACAATGAAGGCCGTGGATGTTTCTTTATTTCTTCAAGTACGTCCCCATGCTGCTTTGCTGAGGCTGCAGGAAGTCACAGGACAGATGGAGACAGTGAGGTCTTGATTTATTAAGTGAAGTAACAAAGAAACTTGTATGTCCGGAGTGAGATTAACTCCACAGCAGTGAAAAGGTCTACCTACCAGCTTTTGCTGCTTTCATTATGCCATGTTCTGTATCTGCAGTGAACTGCTCTGTGCTCATATTGTATGCATTAGCTCATTAAAGATGTACCAGTCTGGCTTTTGTCGAGGTCAGAAAGCCAATTATTGGAACTTCAAGCTTAAATCAGATCAGATTTTATTTGTACAACCCAAAGTCACATAGTCCATTTGTCTCTGAGGCTTTACAATCTGTACAGGGAGTGACGCCCTCTGTCCTTAGACCCTCGGTTCGAGTGAGGAAAAACTTTTAACAGGAAAAAAAGGTGGAAGAAACAGAGCAGAAGACAAATAAACAGACAGATCACACAGTTCTCAGTCATTAAAATGAATCATTGTTCCACCTCTAACTTCACAGCCAGGGAGTTTACACTGAGGAGTAATTCACCTGTTTCGTTTTTCCAAATCTCCTTTTTTATTAGTAATAACATTCGAGAGTCCTCTCACTTCCTCAGAAACAGCTTGTGTCCATTTCAGACTCCGCTGGGTGTCAATTGGTCCGCTGTCCTCTCAGGTGCTTTTCTAATAAATAATAAAAACAATAAAAAAATAAATAAAAGCTCTTATGAGGAAACGTGATGTTGATTTTTCTCTTTATATCAGTGAGAGTGTTTCTGTTGACGGACACCTGTGTCGCTGCTTATTACATCTGCACCAGGAACAAAAACACATGACATGAACCTGCTGTTAAACCGTGTTGGAGGTGTAACTATCAGACAGACGTTAGTGTTGTCTGGCTGGATCAGGTTGACCTTTGCTTTGATTATTTGCCGCCTGCTGGGGGATCTTTGATCAGTAGCTCTTGTCTCAGACGTCTGGGTGTGTTTGATTTACTCCACAGAGCCGCGCTGCAGGTGTGCAGGACTCTTCCACGGCGCCCGCTGCGAGTTGGCCGACAACCCGTGTGCCTCCCAGCCATGTGCCCACGGCAGGGTGTGCGTGCCCAAGGCTCAAGGTTACATGTGCAACTGCTCGCTGGACGACGCTGAAGCGCGGTAAACAAACACACACACATTTTATTAATTCACGTTTTAAATCAATAATGCATCGTGTGTTTGTAAAACTACAGCTCATGCTGTGAAAGAGGAGTTTGGTTTCACTAGTGTTCGTGTAAAAAAAAAAGTTCAAACCTTTTTTTAACGAACCAAAAGATCTGCTGTGTCAGTGAAGTGATTCATTATCGGCCAACGAGACAGTAATCAAAGATAGTTTGATCACTAATAAGCCGTTTATGTAAGAATTACAGCTACAACATGTAAGAATTGAGTTTAGCCTGATAGATTTTTTTAAAGTTTAGAACAAATTAGGGTTTCTTGGCTATGAACAGGATTTCCTGCTTCAAAACATCTTTTTCACTTCTTCATCACAGAGATTCTGTTTATTTGAAATGACGGCACGCACTGATAAAGTCACACATCTTGTAGTGGCTGACTCCAAATGGAAAAGGTCTCACTGTCTCTGCAAATACTCAATAATATAATATATAGAATAATAATCTGCAGTCAGCATCACTGTCCCCTGAGCAGCACTAATGTGGTCAACAAGACTTTGGTCCAGTCCAAATTGTTGTTCTATGTGCATGTGCGACAACACAAACCTAGAAATGAAACATTTTCTGTTGCTTTGGGTTGATCCGCTGTAGCTGCACAAGAAGAAGCATCTTGTTAAAGTCAGGGTGCATGGATGAGACTACGACCTGAGGAGCAGATGAGGACAGAGAGAGGAAGCTGCTGTCAGACTGCAGAGCTCTCAGTGCCAAAACAAACTCTTTTAATGGACGTAATTTGACCGCGCACATTTGCCAATAAGGATTACGTGGTGGCTCGTTTCACGGCTGCAGGCTGCAGCGCTCTCATTCAACACTGGTTCCAAATTCAAAAGCTGTTATCCCCATTTGTCACTTTGACACAAAAACATGAGAAAAAAAGGGCTCGGGTTGAAAAAGTTTTAACAATCAGAGAAGAATCCGCTTTGTTTGTGTTTTTGAAATACGAGCCGTTACGCCACCTGCGCAGACAGCTCGCCTGATTAAAGTAGAGCGTGGTCAAACAGATGACACGCACGCACAGAGCATCATAATTACATACACAGACTCTTTATCACGATTCCAGCAAGGCCAACCAGAGCAACCCTCATTATATGCAGCATCACTTTCAGAAAAAGACGCTTATGGCCTTGAATTTGCATATATGATGATTGGGCTCTACCTGTAACACACGCTGTCAGACGCACACATCGCCCTTACAGCTGTATACCACTCACACCACCGATGGCTGACAAAGAGAACAGCCGCGTTCAAATGAAATTACAGCGGCACATTTGCATATTCCTCTTTTCATTAAAGCAGCCCGTGGAATCACGCCTTTCCTTTGGGGTAATTAACAGGCGTCCATGTTCGCGGGAAGATTCTGATTAACTCTGTGAATGAAAAATGACCACCGGCGGATCGTAATTGGAGGAAGTGCGGGAAAACACGCAGATGTTTTATCACGCTTTTTCTTTTAAGCAGCCTAATAATTATCTTAACATGTGCATCACATCCTAAACAGTCTGCGCCGTGGATGGCAGCACATGCTCTCACTTGTAACTGTTAGAATATTCTTTCAGTGCACCCTGCACATGAGTGGGTGAAGCTCGACAATGTAAAATAAAACGATGCAGCAGCACTTTGCAATCAGAGCGCTTGCAAGTGGGTCCTCTGGGTCGTGTGTGGGGGGGTCCAGGAAGATGGAGTGTGAAGCTCTCGGTATCATCAGCCAGACTCAACCTTAACTCATGGGCGAGCTTTGGTCCCCTGCTCTTCACTGGAGCGCTGCTCAGACCTCTTCACAGTCATATCGCAGCACTTCAGTCGTGATTTTTTTTGGCCACAATCTGGACGATTTAGTGAGCTGAAGAGTTCAAGTGATGGAAAAACATAAACATAAATGTTTGATCCTGAACTTTTCGATCCTGAATTAAATTTCAGTTTCAAGTGAAGGATAGCTTTGGTTGATGTGGAGCCTAAAGGGAAAAGTCCCGTACCTTCATTTCAGACTCTTTCTAACCTCGAGCCTCACTTTCCATCGTTCATGCAACTTTTGTCTTCTCAAGCTGATATTTCATCTAACCCTTCATCATCAGACAAATTAGTCTGGAACCTCTCAATACATTTTTGTTTTTCAAGCCCAAAATTTCCCAAGTGGTTAGACCTACAACCAGTCAGAGCAATGCAACGTGTGGTTGTTTAACTTTGACAAATCCAGTTGGAATCTCTCTTGGCAGCCGACTTGTTGTTTATGAACGTGCCTCAGCAGCCAGTAAGGCGACACTCCTCTGTACAGTCATTGTATCAAACCATGCTGGATTAACGGTTGGGATTTGCCCAACAGATCGGTGCCCAAACACACCTGCCGGAGCAAGTACAGGTTTTGTTTGGGGAGCTAACATGGCTACAGACCTACATGACCTACAGACATTTAGTTACCGTGTATGCACGTAACCAGCATCCACCAAATAACATAACATCACATGCATGCAAGAAAAACCACCACAGATTCAAATCTTTTTTTTTTATTCTTACAGGTGCCACAATCTGATCGAACTCTGTTCACCCAATCCGTGTCCCGGAGGCTTCGACTGTAAAGTCACTGACGGCTCCATCCACTGCGACCCGCTGCCCCAGGTCAGTCAGAATATCACGATATATCAAATATTCTTTCAGCGCCTTTGTCGAAAGTGGCACAAATTTTTATTTGTCGCGTCCGTCCGTCAGGTATCTCCCATGATCGGCTATGTGGAGATCATGGAGATCGGCGCCAGCGTGCTCGGATTGCTCTTCTTGGTTGGCATCTTTGTTTGCGTCAGGAAACGTTACGTTCAGCAGAAGAAGAAAAAGCCTGTCTGTGTCCAGGACTCCAACGGGTAAGAGCTGATTTTTTTCTGTCTAAAATATCCCCATTAAAAAAAAAAAACATTACAAATGCTGTTTCAAGTGTTTAAACGACGTGTCAGGAGATTTCAAGCACAAATAGAAAAACCTGTCCTCAAGCTTTCTTGACTTTCTGTACTATATAATGTTATAAATCCTTTGAACATCCAAGGGGAAAGTAGCCAACAAGGAAGAGAAAGAAACTTTTATTCCATCAACAAAGAATTTCTTCAATTATACAACTGTGAAGCTGTTCAGGGGCGTCAGAGGAACCTCTTGGAAATATGTTTCACCTGCAACAGAGCAGGCTAAAAATCGATTCGCTTCCCAGTTTCTGAAACACAATTTTTTACGTTCTCCTCCGACATCCCAAACATGTAGACAGGCACATAGCTCTGACATACTGTAACAACTGTGCATCCAGCAACACTATCCTCCATTTGGAGTCGTGTTTCTGTCCATAAACAACAATGACACACTCCATAAAGATTCATATTTAACTGAAAACATATTTGTTCACACTTGCAGCTACTTCCAGCACAGCCTGGCCAAGAGCCTCAAAGCCAACAACCAGGAAGGCAACCCCATAGAGATGAACTCGATGGTCGGCCCCATCAACGACCTCGATCACTCGCCGTTCCGGTCGCTTCGCCCGAAAAGCCAGATCACTTCATCGGGAGGCGGGGTTTCCTCTCCGAAGACACAGGGTCCGGTCGTGTGCAGCGTGGCTCCGAACCTCCCCACCAGGCCACCGTCCAGCTCCGACACCGACTCCATCAGGAAGAACCACTGGGACATGGACTACGAAGGTGAGCCGTGATTCTTCTGCAAGACCAAAGATGCACAGATGTTTGTTTTTAAATACACACCGGCATTACAATTCTCAATATTACAAATATCTGTGTTAAAACGACAGTACTGATTGGGTTATTGTTCTTATAGTTCCAGGAAAATACTTTATATAAAAGAATGTTTTCTTATATTTGGTTTTCTCAGAGGCTTTTCCATTTGTCCAAGTTAATAGTAGCTCTATTTTATCCGATGGTATCATCAGTAGCTCGAGTACAACGTTCTCTGCAATGCTCCAAAGCCACGCGGTGATATACGAAAGGTCAGGACGGGCTGCATTATTCAGTCACTCAAGGTCACTGTAAACAAGCATTTCATTTTCATGCAGAGTGGTGCATCATGGGAAACACTGAACCGCCTCTAGAGTCATCCGTCAACACCTAACGCTGATTAAACTCCAGACGGAGAAGCGTTCATATTCAGCCTGATGGGACGCGATAGCATCAGTAAACAGCCAGATTTCTCTTTATTTTCCACTTTCTCTCCGTGATTGATCCTCTCTCTCCTTCCCCCGTCTCTCTCCTCTTCTCTCCCGTGTGATTCCCTCCTTCATCCACCTCTTCTGTTTTGTGCTTTCCCTCGCTCTCATTGGGCGTCATGGAAGAGTCATGAATTTATTTATTCAGTCAGATGTGCCCGAGGTGAAATCGATCCATCCAGAGTAAATAAAAAGAATGCATTAAATCACGCGATTTAGTTTGAAAGTGCAGCTTTTATCGCAGTAAACCGAGATGATGACGTCAAAGATTCGGCGTCTCATCTTGTATTTCGCTTCCACCTCGCGCCTCCCTTCATCTCCCTCCAGTCCGTTTGTCTCGTCCTCCTTCCATTCATCACACTTACTTCATTCCTTTCTCCTCCTTTGTTCTCCGTCACTCTCCTTTGCCTTCCTTCTCCTCCTGCTTGCAGCAATTATTTTTTTTTCTTCCATTGAAGAAATCAATACAGCTCAGCCGTGACTCATATTCATTCACCGCAATGGGCTTTTTTTTTTTCGAGGCGGATCAGGCGTTTGTCATGCAATCGCTCTCCAGGCAACGCCCGCCTGGCAGGTCATTCATCTGCTTGACCTCATCGCGGAGAATGAAGGACACGTTCCTCTCGGTCTGCACTTGTTATCCGGGCTCCTTCTTAGAGGGCACGGCAGCTGAATCCGCTGCACAGATCCTGGTACTATGAGGTAAATTTGTGACATGCTCTGCAGGGAGTTCAGGTGACTCACCTGAGATGCCCCAAAAACAGTATAGAAGAGTTGCAGGATGGGAAAAAAACAAAAAACTTAATTAGGCCTTCTTCTATCACCATCATTAAACTGGTGATAAAGCATCCAATCAAACTGTCATCATGAAACGATTTATCAGATGTCAAGATATTAAATTATATGTTGCCGGAGAGAGAGAAAAAAAGAACATACGAGCACGAAATGTACCAGAAAATTATAACTTTTTAACAGCAAAATATAAAAATATTTGCTGTCAACATCCCTGAGAAGCAGCTTCATTTAAAACCCTCCAAAACTTCAAGATATGGAGACATGTTCAAAGATGCAGCGAGGCGTAGTCTGTCTTACTGTCACCAAATGACATTAAAAAACACCAAAACCATGGTGGTCGGTAGCGTAGTGGTTTACGGCCGCCCCGTGTGTTGAGGCTACAGTCCTCGCTGCAGCCGGCGCCGGTTCAAGGTCCCGGATCGGACGGCCTTTGCTGCGTGTCATTCCCCTTCTGTGTTTCTTCAGCTGTCCTATCGATAAAAAGGCATAAAGACCAAAAACACTTTCCCACCTGCAAAAACATGAATACAGTTTCCTGTTTTTAAAAAACTCACTGCTGTGTTTAACAGATACGCACTGGAGGAAGAAATAGTGCATTCGTTGGGGACTATTTTCAGCGGCGCATTAATCCACATTTGATGCGGCAGCAGGACAGAGTCAAAATAAACTTCAGTGTTTTCAGAGTTATGAAGAAACCTGTCAGAGAGACTCGCTGATGTGTTTTTAATGCACCTCTGTGACTTTGTTCATTTCATGTCCCGTTTAAATAAGAAAGTTTTACCTCACTGTCAAAGCGGTGATTACTTACAACGCCTCTGTTTGGTCGAGTCTGTGCAGAGCAGGAGGATTAATGCTGATGCCAAATATTTCATTAATCGTCCAAATTTTCTGACTGGAAACTGAAATCCACGTCGCTCTGCAGTCGAAACATGCAGGAAGTTCCAGATATTCGCCTCAAAAGCAAATTTTTACTTTGCCTTTGGTTTGCCGCCTTCATGGTTTTTTTTTTTTCTAAATTTAAATTTCTTTAACAAATTAAATTTTTTGTCTTCTTTTCAAAGCAGTTTAACGAAGCATGCCTCGAGTCGTGTCACAAATTTGGTATTTAAAAATAAATGATGGTGAATCTGAATTTGAATTGTTTGAATTTAAATTATGCTCAAACACTGAAATAACCTCCTGGCATCCGGCGTAAATAATTATGACTTTCATTTTCCTTTATATGAACCGTGTCACTGCTCAGAGTCTCCAAACTGACTTCACAGGTAAAATGCAAAGACTTTAACAAATGAACAAAACTGTGAAAAAAACAGTTTCCTTCTCATTTCACGAGGCCTTGAATTCTCTTTTCATTCTCTCTCTTTCATTATTTTCCCACTTGGATTGGAGTTTGACAAACGAAGCTTCAGGTGAAAAGTTTAAGTGAACACATTATTTTAAATTAACGAGTGTGCCATTCATTATCGATATCACAGCCCGAGGCTGATCTGTGACTTCGTCGAGCGACGGCTTCCAACTGAGACCGCAGTGTAAAAGATGTGAGACAAAATCCACAGTCCTCGTTATGTGCAGAGACGAAAAGATACAAACTGCGGACCAAGCTACTAAGGGAGGTGGACTGTGTGGATGCTGGGCATGCAAATTATGAAAAGTAACAAGAAAAAAGAAAGTTTGAAAGATTCTGGCTTCGGTTAAATAAAAAGTAAACACATTCTTTCTTAGGAATGAGTAAACTCAGACCCAGCCTCCTCTCGAGGTGACTTGTTTTCTCTCGGGGCGTCTAACAGCGGGATGGGAGGCTCGTACTGTACAACACACACACGCACACACACACACACACACACACACACACACACACACACACACACACACACACACACACACACACACACACACCACGTGTCCACCATCAAAAGTTTCCCCCCGCTGTGTGTCGCCACGCTTCCACCACCAGGGACTGATTGAACGTGAGCTTCTCCTGAAACCTCTTGAAGATATTGAGCTGGACTGATTGAAACTTTCATGGGAGGGAGGATGAGCCCGGGCAGTGACTCTGTCAGAGGCTGCTCATCTACTGTTGTCAGGGTACAGTGTGAGGAAACATGTTACGTCTCTTATATGTTTTATATTTGCTGTTGCTTGTAATATAAGTTAGAATTTAAATGATCGCAGTGCAGAAACAATCCTTTAAAGTGAACAATGTTTCAGCATTAGGAAATATTTAAAGACGCTGTCGGTTCTTCGTCTCTTCAGCTTGGAAACATCTTCATCACTGTGTAAATACTGAATCCTCTCATCTGTTCTTTATGTTTCTCTTTCACCTCCTTCTTTCTTTCACTCCATCTATAACTCTTCAATCCTTCCCCTGCTTCTTTCGCTCCCACATTATCACCTCTTCCTTTTGATTTTTCTTTTGCTCCACCATTCATCTCTCAGCCTCGTCTCTCTCTCTCTCTTTTTTCTAACTCCCTCTGCCACTCTGTCTCATTTTCTCTGTGTTCCTCAGCTGGGGGTCTCTTTAGTATTCTCAGTGACTAAATTAGCAGCAGGAGGCGTTTTTAATGTCGTCTTGTTTGAACAAACGGTATAATGTGTCCGCCTTGTTGCCTCGCCTGGTTGGAGACTTTGGGGGGTGAAGTGCAGGAATCTGAGGAGGTAATCCTCCAGGATCCTCGTTTTGTTTTCAGATTTCGCCGCTCGTCACTGCGGGGCGTTTCCTGTTTGTCAGAAGCAGCGTGAGCCGTGAACAGAGAACTGACAACAATGGATTTTTAAGCATTTAAAGCTGCTACACTGACGACTTTCACTGTGTTAGTGTTTCCATCACCCTGTTCTCTGATTGAGAATAAGTTTGTAGAAATAGATAAAAACATAATTACTCTGCTTGTGAAATGTGAAAAATGGTAAAAAGGTCGATGTATTTCTTGTATTGTCAAACCAAAAGTACAGGCTGAGATTTAATTCACAGCGATATAAAATTAAAGTCAATTAACTCGTTCATCAAGTTAAAATAAGTTGTATTAATAATAATTATTCTATCAGGTGCGAGTCAACGAGTTTAAGAGTTTCTGCTTTTCTTGACTGACGACACGCCGCTTCAGAACATTTCACACGAACACAAAGACCAGCCGCACGCACAGATAACACCATGAATGGGAAAATAACTGAATCACGGCAAGGTCGTCAACAAGCTGCGTCCTCCATCAAACTCAGAGAAACAACTCTTCACCTGCCGCCGCTCTTAAACCTGCTGAAGAGGATTTAAGGAGTCCACCAGGTGCAGCTTCTTATTCAGGATTAGTGCATCGAGCAGGACATGATTTACCGTTAAGTGTTTCAAGGCTGGGTAAAATATATAAGTGATTAAATATTAAGAGCACACAGAGCGATGCACGAAAAGCTGCAGGCTTAACATCAAGGTTACCCTTGAATTGTCAATAGTTAGTTGATGATAATTCTTTTGATCCGAGAAGAGATTATTCTGCTCTCGCTGTCATTAAGAGTCTGGATCTGTCATTTCTCTAAAATATTAAATAAACGTGGTGTCTGTAGACGTCTGCCCTCCTCCTGTTCCACTAATCAAACCCACAGTGAAGGATTTAATATGCAAATAGTCAAATCAAATCTTCTTTAAACCTCAAATCCATCCTGAACTGCCCACACAGCAGCAGCCGTCAGGGTTTCTTAGTGTTAATCTTTAGGTGACAAAGAGTGTCGATTATTATTATTGTTAAAACTATTTTCACGTGCAAGTTTTTGAATATGATCATCTTGTCATATTTGGTTTCGATACAACTGATTGAGTTCCATGCCCAGAAACCTTGACGCCTTGGAAAGCCCGAGTCTTTTAACCGACTCGGATCTCTGCATGAAAACTGAACGAATCACTCATTGAGACGACTCATCACTCCCGATTAGTTCATATTGAACGAATCGTTCACGGCCGACACACCACTAGAGCCTGGTCATGATTTCTCTTCACTTCTCCTCTATAAACCTTCTGATTATTTCAGAGTTTAGATAAAAATATTAATCAATGTTTTCCTCTCTCCTCAGTCTATCCGGCAGACCCGGATTACTACGGCCGCCCAGCAGTCCAGGAGTTCCCCCAGTTTGACATCGTAGAGGACACGTACTCCACCTCCACCATGGACTCGCGGAGAAACTCTCGATTCGGCGGATTCCCATTCCCGCTGGATCGCTGCGACCGCCGCGCTCCCCTCCCGCCCTGCTACAGCAACCAGAACCTGGACGACTTCCTGGGTCCCGACGGGCTTCCTCTCCCCAGCTCCCAGTGCCCCAACGAGTACACGGCCATCAGCTACTACCCCACCCAGCACACCCGCAGCCTGGACAACGTCTCGGGTGGCTACAAAAGACTCAGCATGCGTCTGAGCGTGGCTATGCCGTCGTACGCCGAGCAGGCCAGCCCGCCGCCGGCGCCGAACCCCGCCCAGCCTCAGACGAGGCCGGCGGGGCAGAACCCGCGCAGCTTCGACGGGTCGAGCATGGTGGAGAGCGATTATGGAAGCTGTGAGGAGGTGATGTTCTAAGACCAAGCTCTGGTTCAAACCTTTTGTGTCCATTAGCGTCCTTTTTTAGTTTCATCTGGGAACCTAAACCAGTAGAAGTACATGTCTCTGTGTTCTACTCCCCCTCTCTAAGGCAGCTGTGTGTAGAAGTACACTTCCCAGACGGGACTCTCTGAACACCAGCTTGGCGGTTTCTCGCTGTGAGATCTGAGTCCTTTTTCTTTTTTCCTTCCCTCTGATGGAGATGAAAGCAGCATGTGAAACAATAGTTCAGATGTTTTTCATTTGTTGGACTTTTTAAAGTAGTGTAGTCTCGCTGTGCCAGACTAGACGGGGGTAATTCAGGACCGCAGGGAGGAGTTCAGCTGAAGTTCATCATCTATCTATTTGTCCAAAAAAAAAAAAAGAACACACAGACGCCACTCCTTAACTTGTCCGGGTTATGAAACCATGGACAGTTATTACTGACTCCACCGTTTCAAAGTAGGCAAAACTTTTTTCAACGCGGTGGAATCTGACTTCAAACATGTACTGCAAACACTTCTTCTTCTCACACACTTGTGCGTTAAGCCAAGCACTCTAAGAAAAACAGAAAAGCATCAGCTCCAGCTCTGCCCGGCGTCGATAACGGCGTGTTTACTACGTTTGATGTGACTGAGCGTGCGACAGCAGACGCTGTTGCCATGGCGGCGGCCGGCGTGACATTCAGACAACAGCGCTCATTCAGAAATGCCTTTTCTGATCAGATCCCGATAAGGAGCTTTGATGAGGACTGTTGCATTGTGTGAAAGGTAAATGGGGTTTAATCGTATCCGCATTCTGCTTCGTGTTTTACGCTCATGAAAGAAATCAGAAAAACACTGGTGTGTGTGTGTGTGTGTGTGTGTGTGTGTGTGTGTGTCTAACGCTGGCCCCACTATTTCAAATCGATCATTTCACGCAGGACAAACATTTCAATGAACTCTTGAATCTGCTCAGTGTTGCTGTTGTTTATTATCTGTCTGTTACAATGAAGGGGGCTGGATCCTTGCCTATAAAAAAAAATAAAAAACCGGGACGCGCTGATCGTGATGTGTGTAGATGTGTTTGAACTTTCCGTGTTGCTCGTATCACGTGATACCGTGCACTCTTTTGAATCTGTAAGCAGCTCCTCGTGGACTTTAATTAGCGTGAGCATTAGTCATTAGTGTTTGTGATAAAGTTCAGCTCTGCGGCGCCGCTGCCCTCCATGATAAAGGGAAAGCTTAATGTGGGGTGGTTTCTGCAGCGGGAGCCAGAAGTGTCTATGCAGCCATTTTAAATGGTGTAAATATGCAAGCGTCGGATAAAAGAAAAACGCTTGTTTTGGTCAAGAACTTCCACAACGCAGCAAATTAAGAAGTGAACGTGTTACACTGAAGAGCAGAGTCCGGCCTGAACAACATGAGCGTCGATATTCACGATCACGTTTTATAAAAAACGCAAAGCAGTGATTACAAAGGTGTTCTTAAATTAATTTCCGTGCATCAACTTTTAATTTCTGCTCTTATTTTTCAGTGAACTTGCTCCTAAATTCTTTATTATAAGAAGAAAAAGTATTAACGTGTGATGTGAATGGAGGAAAACAAGTAAAGAGCTGTTATCGACTCACTGAGCCATGTAACCGACTGTGGAAGTCACGCAGTGTCCCTTTTAGTAAACTGAACAAACATACAGTACGACGGTTTGTTTAGGTACTGTGCATACTGTCCATGCTCGCACAACAACCAACGTTACCGTGTGATTATCCAAACAGCAGCGTAATCAGGTGGATTCCAGCGCAGAGAGACTCGAATCAGATTCTTCAGCTGTTTGGACAGTTTGTGTTCTGGCACACGATGAGTACACAGTGTTTACCGCTGCCTCCGTGTGAGCGTGCCAGGGATGCAGATGATGTTTGTAATATCGAGATTCGCATCTACGAATTTTTTTTATACAGCTCAAGGAGGCAGATAAACATGAGGGCACAGCTGGTGATGGAACGTGTGGCTGTTAACGGACATCAGCGTGATTCAGACAGTTTAAAAAGTAGAAAAATGTCCCAACTGCCAAGTTACTCCAATCTGGCACCATAGCAGTCAAAGCTCACACTCTGCAGATAATAATACATGTTTCCGTCATGTATTATTGCTGAGATTTGTCACAATCTCTGGAAAAAGAAAGACCAGGGTTTGGAGACTCGCGTGGCTTCCACTGTACGTACGGTCTCGTGGAGTTTGTCAGTCGATGATCACTCCTCATATTCTCGTCTTGCAGCAAAGCACATTTTAAAATCACAACAGGGCCACGTCAGAGGAAGACTTGATGGATATTTACTGCCTCAGCAGCAGCTGGATAAGAGGATTAATATCAGTTTTATCGCTTCAAGTTTAATGAAGGACTGTAGCTTTGTGATGGCTTTACTGATTTGTTGCTTTTCAGCTTTCTGTTTCAAACATAAAACATGAAATATGTGTATTTGTGCTCGGCTAAACGCATCACGGAGCTATAAACCGACATCGCTCCTCACATTACTGATTCACAGTCTTTCTTTAATGATAATGTCTTAAAGTTACACAAGAAGAAACAACTTTAAAATCTGAATAACGGGACAGAAAAAACTTTTAAAAACTGTGAATCATTCTCACGGTATCCGGAAACTGACACCAAATTATTGTCGAGACAGATTTGTATGCACGTCTCTGAAAAGTGCTTTGACGTTAATATCCTGGATGAATAATCTGGAACTTAATGAATCAAAGTTTTGCAGATTTCTGTCATAAACTGGAGCAAGAGTTAATGTGTTTGACTCATCATAACTGGACTAACTTCACTCCTGCTGTTCTCTCGATGTCATCTCCACTTCAGATTTGTATCTGCCATTGTTGTTGTATATTGTGGGTTAATGCACAATGTCTGTCCTCTCACTGGTGGTTTAACTGTGACTGCTGTTTTTTTTTTTAGTCATTTGTACAAAAACAGATCTTATAATCTAGAGATATCGTGTTGTACATACTGTGTGTAGCTGTCGTAGGTTGTTCCCTTGAATGTACGGTACATTTTGTTTTCATTCATAAAGTTTATTTTTGTATCAATGTGGGCCTCCCCATGTTTTGCTCTGTTGTTTCTCTGTGAGAGATTTTTATTAAGATGCCGTCTTTGCATTTTGTTTTTCCAATATTGTAAAGAGAATATGAATAAAGATATTATCTTCTATGAGCACTGATCAGATCAGACCTCGTGCTGCTTTGTGTTCAAATATATAAATATCTGTGTGGGCTTCATCACAGTCTGGAAAGAAGGTTTTTAAAAAGACTTTTTCAGACAGGATTAGTGTTATCGGAGGAAATCATGGGTTGCTGGAATTTGCCGACATGCACATCGCTGACGTGAGTCATCCAGACGGTACAAGACTTTTTTGGGGTAGTCTCAAATGACTGGGTGGGCTTGCTGGAGTTTCAGGATCTCGTGATGGAACTGGAGCCATGCTAGAAAATTCCCAGTTGCACCACAATTTCAAAAACACCCACGGGGGGAAAAACAGACTGAAGGATGGGACAGTCTCTCACCACAGATGGGTGCACAGCTCATGCTCATGTGGAGCATCTCCGCCCATCCTGCCTACAACTTTAATAAAAAGTGACTGACACCGAATAAGTTGAAAGTTTTTGCCTAAACGTTGATAGCAGGGGCGCCGTTTGACTCCACGACAGGAAACAATATCAGAACTCATGGAGCGACTCTTGTTCAAATCAAACTACTTGGTCGGAACCAACTGCTAATTATTTTTCTTCACAGATGGCTGAGGGTGGAGGAGTGTGGGACTACTCCACCAGAGACCCATCTGATACAGGCATCTGTAATATCTATGCAGGGAAACAGAAAAAAACAAGTTATCTTAAAGATAAGATGCGATAAGAAGACAGCCTGCACTACAACACGGCTCTGATAAGACCACAACAAACCCGACATCAGAGCAGCTGGACGTTGATCATGGAAATGATTTCCAAACTGTTTCTGCATTGTCCTGGACTGACTGCCCTTTGTGTCTTAAAATAATGATGGATGGACGTTTCTCTTTACTTAGCTGAGCCATGATACGAACATCTAGCACAACTAATGCTCTTAAATACATTAAGAAAGTTCACTAACAGTTTATCCAAAAGCTTCCTCATGAGGCTGATTAAGAGAAAAGTGTGCAAAGCTGCCAAAGCAAAAAAAATCTAAAATATATTTGACTTTGTTTACACTTCATTGGTCAGGCTCTAGTATAAAAAAAAAAACAGAGGCACCCTTCAAACGCAATAAAAAAAGCAGTCGCATGAATCCAGCACCAACACAAGGCCGTTTAAAAACTTCCAAGAGGGTAATTAAGTGCGGCACAAAGCTCTGACTGGAGTTCATCAGAAATGTTGATGGCGTAATTTAAACGGGGAAAGAGAAACTGTTTTATCAAGGACTTTGAAGCTGAAATGGGTTTGAAGTTAAAAGCTTCAGGTTACAGGCTGATCCAATTTCCTGAAAGTATTTTTGAAGTACGCCCAGTGATGACGATCAAAGTCTTCATAACAAAGAGAAGTGAAACATGCGGCAGCATGATGCAACATTTGCATGAGTGTCTCCTCCCTGAGTAAAAAGTGAAATGACTTACAGGATCAATTAAGCAGCGTTTCAAACTGATATCTCCTTTATTTAATTTTCTTTAGCTGAGTAATTCATTAATACGCTGAATGATTACAGTGAAAAACACAAAATTAATACATGCAATAAAACTTATACGAGTGCAGCTCAGGCCAAATACCAGAGGAGCCAAGGCCTGCGTCTGGCAGTCTGAGATTTTGTGAGCGCTTAAGTGTGACGGCATGAAAGAACGTGTGAAACAGAGGAACAGAAAGTGAGAGATGGAGGCGTGGAGATAAAGGCGAGACAGTTATTCCTCTGCGTGCTTCAGACTCTCGTTACGACAGAAGCGGCTCTTATCTGACCCAGTCAGCAACTTTCTGCCAGATCCAGATAAGCCGGGTGTGTGTTTGGAGGGACTGCACATCAGAGACTACACACACTTTCCACTGCTCTAATTTCTGTTGCCTAGAGACCTGAAATATGTCATCAGACGGCGAGGATATATTTTTGTTTATTCGGGTGATCCTACTTTCCCCCAAACTACTTCTTCTTCTTCATCGACTCCCTCAAACTTCAGCTCCGAGAGGTGTTTCTCATCTTTCCCCAGATTCCTTTGAACAATCCGACAAACTCTTTTGTAGCTGCTGCTGATCTCTGGATGTGACATGTTATCACCCACATTCTTTTTTAAGAGAGGAAACTTTCAAACCGCAGAAGTAGCACAGGTACAAAGCACATCAGAGGCAGATGTTGAACCATTTTCACTTGGATGTGCATCACGTGTTTCACGCACGTTTGATAGGATCGATGCAATCATAGTCACAACATACAAACACTGAGGAAGCTCCAGCAGAGGAAACAAGAAAATAATATAATATAATCAAAATAATAAAGGTGTGTGTATTTTTGCATGTTATTTTTTACAGCGTACTGCACAGTATGAACGTGCATTGTGTTCGGCACCGTCAGAAGAACTGTGAAATACACAGAGTGAGTTACTAGTAATAATTTCTTATGTGTCAAACCTCGTAGATTGATCATTAAAATTAAACTTGTTAAAAATGTTTGTGCTTAAACAGGTTTTGATCTTTGGTTTCATTTACTAATACAGTATTGTACTTATTTTTGTTAAATCTGCGAAAGTTCGAACTTTGAGAGTTTAAATAAGAGAGAAAATGTGAGAAAATGTTAATGCCTGAGAGAAAAGTGTATAAAAGTGTGTGGTTAGGGGTTAAAACATGTAGAATAATTGTAAAACTTACTTCACAGATTTTGTTTATTGCTTATTTTTAGAACGTATCCCCCGCGATAAACGGGGTGGTACCTACGATCCACTGCAATCTATAGCACGATGCTACAACAACAAGAAGTTCATCATCGGTTTGTTGGGTCTGTCACGATGCATGTGCTGTTGCAACGTCACTTTCCAGTCTTCTGAAGGTGTGTAGCTCGTCTCCTTTCTGACTCTGAACTGTCTCTATAGTCAGCTTTGGAAGACGTTAACATTACAGTGAAGAAGAAGAAGTCAGAAGACGATGCTGAACCTTCACCTGTCTCTCTTTAGAAACATGTTCTGAGCGTACACCGATGCAAGCATCGCTTCTGTCTCCGGAATGTGCTGGAAACCAACACGAGGCCTTCAACGATGTAAAAGATGATTCAGAGAAATGATTCACATCCTCGGCTTTGGTGACGCTCTTCCCTCAAGTACCCACTTCACCAGACTTCCGCGGAGGAAGTTCAAGAATCCCAGCGACTGAAGAACGTACAGGCCGAGAGAAGTCAATCTGCCTTAGCACGACGGTACGATGGAAGATGCAAACTGGCTTGTAACCGCGTCACACAGATCAAACTGTAGCTGAAGATCTCAACAGCTCATTTAACCTCTGGTGGCGACGGCTGGAAAACAGATACCAGATATGATTTTCATTTTCAGTGACTGGTCAATACTACCTGAACTACAAAGAGAACCTGAACGCTTCCTGCACCAGAATCTTGGCATCCTTGCCTGCAGATTCTTCATTCATATGCAGATGTGTTCATAGAGATTACCTCAGCATCATCTGAGCACCTTTTTCCTGCAGCATGCAACAACGCAGCTTCCAAGAAGCAAAGCCAGCCTCAGCCTGTGTGGATATGGAAATATCTTTGCATTGCAATGCAAAGGTCCTTTATAGTCCAGATCTACCTCGTGTTATTGAAGAGTCATGTATGAAGCCTGTCAAACACTTGTTGTGTTGATCAGCTTCTATTAAACCGTCCTGATCTGTCATTCAGCAGCTCACGGTTAGAGCCTTGAAAGTTGGATTTCTGGAAGCAACAAGCACTCAGAAAGTTAAACAAATATTAATGAAGCATGCAAGATCAGAGATTCAAGAACAAAACATTTACATAAAGGGACTAACAGGAACAATGAGGGAGAAAAGAGGTCGTCATTAGGTGTGTGGGCTGGTAACAAGACAGACGAGGCGAGGTCAGATGAAAGAGTTCAAGCTCAGAATCAAATTAATGTCTCAGGATCAGATGAATATTTCACCTTTCTGCATATTTAACAGAAACTTTATTAATATGCAGCGTCCGTCTGTTTTTTTAGTAACAGCTAGATAGATTCTAATAATTGTGATTAAAATATATCTTTTTCCTGACGTAGATAAACATGATTCATCCCTTCTCATACGCACACACACACACACGCACACACACACACTCTGTCTTTAGACCCCAGCTGTGAAGCTGCCTGCCCTCTCCAACCAGCTGTCAATCACTCCTCCCCGTCCCTGTCATTCATGCGGACATAAAAACAGCGGAAACTCACGACAGCGCCGGTGTCCGACAGCAAGGGTGTTAGTGTGTCAGGTGATGAGACCACAGAGGGAGCAGAGCCAGCAGCATGTTGTATCAGTGCTGTGACAGTCTGCAGCGTGAGGCTTATTCATGACTCAGCCTCAGGCATTGTTGAAGTGCCATGGAGCCATGACATGCTGCATTGTGTTAGTTAAAGCGTGGGATGGTAGCAACAGGTAGGCTTCGATCTGTTTTTCCATGCAGCTCAGTGAGGTTGCTGGGTGGAAGCATTAAACTCAAATATTTAAGTTATTCATCTGGTCTGTGTGCACTTGTTTTATTTCACTTCAGAGTGTCAGGGATGACTGTTCTTGTTTGTGTGTGGTTGTTTGTTGTCGTCTGGTGTCTTCTCCTGGCGGTGCTTGAGTGGTGTACCCGCACCTGAATACTCACACCTGGCTGACGTCATCACCTCATCACCTGCTCCTCTTCAACTGTTGGCAGTATTTAAGGAGCAGCCACACATCCAGTCGCCGCCGGATCGTTGTGAAGTTTTGTGTAAACCGACCTACCAGTAACTGCCTGTTTCTGCTAACACCGTCTGTTTTTTGTCCGTGTCTCTCTGCCTCAGGAATCAGTCCAGTCCACTCAGCCTACGCCTCGTGTAGCCAGCGTGTGGACCTCCACCCTCCAAACCTGCCAGCCGATCCCTCTCTGGATCGCCCCCACCTCTGGACTCCCACCCTCGTCTACCTGCTCCCATTTCGTTTCACGTATACACTCTCTGTTCAATAAACTGTTACATTTAAACCCTCTTGTTCTGATCTGCGTCTGGGTTCCCCTCAGAACCGTGACACAGAGCATCTATTGTCGCTCTGGTGTCTCTTTTCTGGGTCTCAGTTCGGGTTACAAACAGGCTTTTCCTAGTGTACGCTGCACTACAACGCTGACAGGTGATTTTTAACTGAGGAATATTCAGTTAAAACAGATCGCTGATGCCCTCATTGTTCTCTATGATGTAAAAGATGCTACATCGCCTCTCGTAACTCGGCCCTGTGTGATCAGTCATCGTTTAATTTACTGAAATCCCCACGGCGTTCGCCCCTGATGTTCTTCCAACAAAGACACATTTTCTCTTTAAATTACTGCTAATTCAAAGTGATCTAATTTATTTCGGATGTTTTTTCACGGTTAAATGAAAAGTGGGTCATGGAGATTTCAGAAAAAAGTAACTGAAAGTGTTAAATTTGAGGTGTGGTGGTGAAAATGAGAACGCTTATGCAGTAAATTGTACACATACTGGAAAAATATTTTTCACTGCTTCTCTATGGCTTATGGGAAATGTTGGGAGCCATTCTCGGTGAAACCACCCCCTTCTCTTTTGCTGAAAAATATCAGAAAGAGGCGATTCTCTTTGGAACAGTGATTGCAAAGAAGTTAATCCTCCGGACCTGGAAGGCCGACACTGCACCCACATACGATATGAGGCGAACATGCTTCACCTGGAGAGACTGAGACTTTGTAATGAAGACAGAGAAGAAATGAAATGACCCTGTTCTGCAAATGCTCCAAAGAAAAGACGAGTGTGTGAATGTGGAATACCTGTGACCTTTTATTATTTACACACTGAATGAGCTGATTCTGTTCATGTTCTATTTGTGTGTTTTGTTTTGTTTTCCCTGTGTTTCTTACATTTTGAAAACAATAAACTTATATATATATATAAAGAAAAGTAAATGAGAACGCTTAACGGGGCGAGATGCGACCAGAGACTCGCTGCATTGAACATCACTGATAACACACCGAGCTATGTAACACATACACATAAAAATCTGCTTATAAACAGATTCAGAGTTAGCGTAACATTTGCTCTTCATCCCTCTGAATAAATCTGGAAACATTCAGAGGTTTTATTTTTCTTAATCCACCAAAAAATGGATTAAACCTGGAGTTAAGTCCTGACAGGTTGAAATGAAGATTAGAAAAAATGAATAATGAAATACATTTGTCATAAAATACAGAGGCACCTCCATCTGCAACATTAATCAACACAAATATTCAGATTTTAGTTTGATATATCGTTTCTAGTGACGGGGCGACATCAGCAGTCGTGATTAAATGGACTGAAATGAATTCAGAATATAAAGCACAAAAAATGCTACAAACTGTAAGTGAGACATCTGCGAGTCACCTGCAACATCACCAGGCACCTCCGTCTGCAGAACAGGAGGAGCTGCTCTTAATAGGTTAATACCCAGTACAACCACCAGCATCAGCACCTCCTCTAATGCTCTGCTTGTCTTGCATGTTTAGGTCCTAAACCTTCATCAGATCTCGGTCCAGCAAGTGAGCCTCAATTTGAGACTGTTTTGTTGAGCGACTGTGTCCAAGGTCGAGTATGAACGACCTAAGAAAAAGAATCAACGATCTTTGATCAACAAAGAAACTTCATCACGTCACGTTTCTGTACCCGACCCCCTCAAACACAAAGTCAGATTTAGTGACATTCAGTTGCTGAGAAACAACACTGACGGTGAAACAAGTGAACGGCGTGTCACCTGCAAAATACCAGCAGCAGCTGATCTGAGCTCTCAAAGACATTTCAGTAATTATATTTATATTCTCAGTAAAGAGGGAAGAGGGATTAACATCTGCCAGATAAACATGTTGACTACCGACTCCTCAGTCTCAGCATGTTTACCACAATCAGCACAACAAACAACAGATAACATGTTCCCATCATCATGGAGATGACATGAAAGCTCTGCAGATATGTTTTACACATGATGCCGCTCTTTCACACGGCATGGTGTCATATTTTGTTTGCTCAGCATTCAGATGGACACAGTAGATGCTGCTGGAGTCACTGGAAACATCTCCGGGAAACGCTGGACCGGTGCCACCGACCTCATCGTGTAGGGAAGTGATTTCCCTGAAGACAGAAGCAAACACCTGCCACCTCATGATACCCTCATGAAATGTGAGATTTAAGATTAACAGCTTGAAGATTCGATGCAACTTGCTGAATGGATATGAATATGTATTCCTCTAAGGTCAAGAAAGAATCTGCACACATGAATTCAACATGTAGAAAAACAACACGGCCGTGTTTAAATGGCAAAGCATGAAGACGTATGGCAGAGGATGTTTGATCTGTACATGCAAAGTGGAGACATCATGTCTCACATGAGTCATTTCCTTTGTGTTGTGACTGTCCATCACTGCGCTCGCCATGGCTGGATTCATCTGCTACAAGACCAACGTTCCTCCCTCTGCATGTGCATGATGTGTGTAGCTTCAGGTACACAGATATGTCTTCATTATGTTCTTCATCATTATGGTGAGTGAAAACGTCGAGGAGAAATCGTCACGAAACTCGTCTTAAAACTAGATTACCGTAAACGTAATTACCTTTTTAATTGATCATGCTTTAAAGGTGAATTTTCACCACAGTCCAAATCTGTTCGGCTTTTAAAGCCGCTCGAGGGACACAGGGTAGCTGCTCACTTAATTGACCGTTGGCTGAACGCCTCCACAGAGCGGTCACATCTTAACAGCTGGATCTAGACCTGTCGGCTTTTAGAGTTTTCTTAGCATGTTCCCAGGGTCAGGTTCAGAAAACAGAGCAGCAGTCTGACATCGCATCGTCGGTAACATGATGCAGATATTTGACCGACGACTCCAATAATCCATTTTTTGTAGTAGCTCTTTGCTACACTGCGCCTGGCGTGAAGGTGTATAGTAAATATTTGGACAGGAGTACCACACACTCTCTCTCACACACACACACACACAGGCATAAACACACACACACACACACACACACACACACACACACACACACACACAGGCATAAACACACACTCCTGTCAGGCCTTGTTACTGAAAATACCGTCTGAGCTTCCCCGAACAGCATCACGGATCAGACAAGCATCAAGATGTGTTTGTGAGTCTGCATTTGTGGTCCTGCTGGTGTGTGTGTGTGTGTGTGTGTGTGTGTGTGTGTGTATGAGAGAAAGTGTGTCAAGTGTGTGAGTGTGTGTGTGTACGAGAGAGAGAAAGTGTGTCAAGTGTGTGTGTGGGTGGGTAAATAGTATTTTGACGAGACATCAAACAGCTTCAATTATTTCAGCACCGCAGGTGTCATCCTCATTATCCACTTACAGCAATCTGTGTGTGTGTGTGTGTGTGTGTGTGTGTGTGTGTGTGTGTGTGTGTGTGTGTGTGTGTGTGTGTGTGTCTGTGTGTGTCTGTGTGTGTGTGTGAAGTTAACAATCCCATTATTCTTACACAGGAGGAGAGAGAGTTCATTTTTAATGTGTCACATGTAATGCTCCAGATATTGATTTATTTATTTTGAGGTAATTATTGCAGAATTTTGCCTTGATTCACCATGACTGACGTGTTTGTCATTCTCAGTCGATACTGAAGCAGCGTTAACGCAGAGTTACAGAGATCAATGATGGTTACCAAGACAAAGACAAGTTCTCGCTTAAACGACGAGGCTGTTCTATGTTACTGAACAATTTGCAGATCATTTCTGATTTCCCTCCTCTGTCATTTCCTCAAACAGCTGCTCAGCAAACATTGTCAAAAAAAGAGGAAATGGTGCATTTGTTGGGAACTATTTTCTGCAGCGGATTTACCCACATTTGGAGCTCTAGTTAGCGTTTGTGTCATCCAGTGCAGCAGTGATGATGATTAATGAGACATTTCCATTAACCCAGAAGACATGAACAGTTCCTACTACTGAGCCTTTAGGCCAAGCAGAAGATGTCATATATAATAACAATAATAATTAACTTCTCATTTAATTAACTTTTCAGGAAAAAAAACAGGGTCACAACAGGTAAAATAAAATGCCAAGTACGAAACAAGTAAACAAATAATATAACTGTTCAGTGCCAGTGTGTGTAAAAAGTCAGAATATTGGTTGAGGGAAAGATTGAGATACAAACTTTCTGGTAACCCTCTTATTTTTCACTTTCTTATTACTGTTTGTGTATTTGTCATCGTCTCCCTGTCTCTTACTTGATGTAATTAAATCTGACCGGTATTGTTGTGGAGAACTTGCTGAAGTCAAAGGTCAAAGGTCAGGAGTTCAGAAAGTGTTCAGCAGCCTCTGATGTCTGATGCTGTTTTATTTATTGAATCAGAGACACTGTCAGAGTTGATCAGAAGTGCCTGAGTCGGTCTCACATTCTGCCCAACTCATCCTGGTGGATCGACTTTAAACCCCAAGATAACAGCACAAATACTACACGCCCAGAATGAGTCACAGAGAATGTCTTTACCCATGGAGGTGTTACTGTCAGCATGTTCTAGTCTGGAGACACACATGTCTGTTTACAACAACAAGCTATCTACGATGTCTATGAAGGCAGCAACAGGTCTCTGTGACCCTGGACACCACAGTGTGGAGATAGACTGGCACCTACTGTTCCCAACCAGAGACAAACAACTGATACTGCTGAGGACCTCAAGGCCACACGGGACCTCAAGGCCACACGGGACCTCGTGTTACCTCAGGAGAGAAACTTCCATAACAGGATTTAGTGGCATTCAGCAGTTTAGTTGTGGATTGAAAACCCCTCGCCTCATCTAAGTGTGTGCTGAAAGAGGAACTACAAGAAATGCAAAAAAAATCAAGGAGCAGTGATGTTTTGGTGGAGTCTGGATGAGGACCTGCAGCATTTGAAGATATGAAAGTCTCATAAGGTAGGAGGCAGATAAAGATAAACATTTACACCATGAAGAAGAGAATTTTATAGTAACAGATCGCCGACTGAAAGTCCTCAATGAAGATTTAAAACAGCGTCAGTGCTTCCTGTCCAGGTTCTCTGAACTCTGATGAACATCATCGCCTCAAAAACATTTCCTCAGTTTGACGCTGATGATGTGACGTCGTTAAAAACCTCCCAGAGGTTCCTCAGTCAGACACTACGCATCATTTTCAGACTCATTAAACCTTTTCATTGAGCGCTCGTCACATGAGGCAGAAGCATCTGCATTTATTATATTTCTCATTTATTCAGATTTGCAGCTACAGGATTAGAGTATGAATCTGCACACACCTTATCAGGTGTATTCAATGCACGGACGGCGTATGGTGCATAGGTTAAATAATAAATATGCAGATTTGGACATGTGCATTAATATCTACTAATATTAATGATAAGCTGTGAGTGTGTTTCATAGAAGTTTCTGTATTCATGTCCCACACACACACACCTACATACAGTCCATGTGTCTCTGCGGCGACATGTATGTGCATGTTTCTGTTAGACTCTGTGTGTCCTGTACCTGCACATGTGGGCCTCCGCGTGTCCACGTGCTTTGCTCATCACGTGAGCTCCTCTCTCGCACTTGAATAAATTTTCTGTTTTCTGGAAACAGTGCACAGCCTTTCACACACAATTCAGTTGTGACTGTGGCCGGTAATGAGCCCAGGGGACAGAGGAAGGGGTCAGAGGTCCGAGAAAACCTATTACAGACCCGCACACGTCTCGTGCCAGGCTGCGGGGATTTCTTGGTAATACGGCCTAAAAATTGCACCTCATTGTTCCGCACCTATAGGACGGTATGGAGCGGAAACAACAGGTGATTTACTGCAGCCAAATCGTCCTGAATTACATGAATAAATGGAATCAATAAGAGAGGAGGCTAAAAGTGTCATTAGATATTTATTCATGAGAGACTATGATACATGTTCTATATAATAATAGAATGGCTACGTTTATATGTATTCAGGTTTTTATTATTTCCCCTTTTTCTGTATGAAATCCATAAATAAATATCATTATTATTATTAACAGCTTGCAGATATTATAATGTGTCTGCTTTCAGCACTGTGAGGCTTCGTGCCAATAAATCGGTTTTATTGATTTCCAGTTCTTTCACCTCTCAGGTCACACGGCAGCTTGAGGTGTCGAGATGTGGAGGTGGAAGATTCTGCGTCAACGCAACATCTTCATTTGTATTTTATTTCTACCTTTTATACAGTTTTCTGTTTGTGTAGATGTAAGCACAGGTTAACGTCTTAACATTTCTATGCAAATGTTATATTCCTCTGCACATACTTGATTTGAAGTCAAACTTCTCTGCAAATGTTCAATATTTTAGCACAGATTTTATTTTTAATTTAGAACATATACTGTGTTATAGGTTAACCTACACTGTAAGAAATGTCTGTAGATTTTTACAGTAGAAAAACAATGACAGTATGACTGTGTTTTCCTGTGTTACCTTTATCAGGAAATTTCTACAAAATAAAGCAAAAGTAATTTATATTAGAGACAACGTAATATTTAAAGACATATTTTAATGATCTGATCTTACCATCATGATTTGACAGTTTTTCACTGTAAAAATCCAACAGACATTTTAAAATATGGAATATCCTTTTACCAAAATATTAGAAAAGGTTCAAGCATATTTATTACAGTAAAAACAAAAATTGCTGATACTGGATGCTTGAATTTCCCTTGGGATCAATATAGTATCCATCCATCCATTCATCCATCTATCCATCCATCCATCCATCCATCCATCCATCCATCCATCCATCCATCCATCTATCCATCTATCCATGACTTTACAGCTTACTGATGTTAAGAGTTGTAAAGTTACAGCAAGCAGTATTTTAAAAACAGACATCTGGATTCTACATGAATCTTAAAACAACACGTCAGCTGTAACAAACTGCTGAAGACAACCTCAGTGACGGAAGACTTCACCTCAGCATGAAACCTAATAAACGTATTTACCAAACTACAATAACAGACACTGTTACGGAGCCGAACACACTCGTATGAATCGTTTTGTCTTCGTGTCGGTTCGTCCTGATGATGAAGGAGAGAGACACACTGACAACCTGTTCTGACTTTTTGGAAAGTTCAGTCCGTCGTGGCTGAAACATTCAAACTAATTTAAACAGATAACTTTTTTTAATTACCCTGATCAGAATCTGAACTTTTAATCAGGTGCCTGATTTTCTGTGCACTGTTGATCATCAGACATCCATTCATCATGTTCAGGTGTCTCTGTGCTGCTGCTGCTGCTGCTGCTTTTTTTTTCTTCACTGACTCGGTGAGTTTTCGCCTCGGGCTCTAAATAAACCTCTAAGAACACGCTGAGTGTGAACGTGCCCTGAAATCACAGATCGTTTTATTTATGCATGATGCTCCGGAGAGAGAATATGTTAATAAAATAAAAACTGTGCAGTGCGTGTGTCTCTTTGTATGTGTTATTCTTTACACATGAGAGTTTGTCTGTTTGCGTGCTTCTCCGAGGTTTGGTCAAACATCCCAATGAAGCGCAGCTGTGTTTGCATACACTGTGTGTGTGCGTGTGTGTGTGTGTGTGTGTGTGTGTGTGTGAGTCCCATTATTCGCAGAGGGAGGATCGGCTGTTTTAAGCACCAACAAAGTGCATGTCAGATGAGGGAGAGGAGTATTTGCCCTGTTTGGATGAAAACCCAAAGACTTGGCGAACGTTCTGTTTGATGTGGAAATGAATGATTCAGATTCTCTGGGTACCGTCTTGTCTTTTTAGGCCCCAGCTGCCACCTCCTCCTTTCTCTTTCTCTACTTCTCATTATTGGACCAGTACCGATCGGTCTGGATCTCCGTGTATCATGTGTTGGATTGTTTTAAGTACGAGCTCCAGCGCTGCTACGCGTGGTTTATTTCAGGCAAAAAGTCTTATTTTTATTAGCTTTAATGTAACTGCACCAGAGAGAAGCCTCATCCCAGCTCTTCACTGTCAGAATCAATGATTGGATGGGTGACTGTAATCTGGAAGTTGTAGTCCTTTAAATTTGGAAGTTTGAAAAATCACGGGAAGTCGCCTGAATGTTCGTCCAAGTTGGATGAACCGTGCCTGAACCAAAAAGAAACTGAGTGTCAGCTAAAAAGTTTTTGTTCTTTGCTGACCTCCAGTGACTAAACTTCACATTTGGCTGCAGTGATGTAGAGGTGTACGCAGGGTGCAGCGTGATGTCACTGCTGGGTGCAGGTACAGGTGCAAAAGTTGCACACAAGGTTGTTAAAACTTTCAACCAAAGTGAAGCAAAATTTTACGGCTGGATTTTAAAGTAGCAAACAGCAAATGCAGTACATTCGTCCCTCGCTATAACGCGGTTCACTTTTCGCGGTCTCGCTGTTTCGTAATTTTGCATGTTTTTTGTGTGTGTTCGGCGTCCTGATTACCTAAGGGAGTACTGCACAAAATGCCTTGTATGTTCTGTACTCGGAAAAAAACACCAAGGAGGAAAAAGCTGTTACAGTGGAGCAGCACCAGAACAAAGAGGAAGTGTGAAATATGGTTTCATTTACTAATACAGTATCGTACTTATTTTTGTTAAATCTGCGAAAGTTTGAACTTTGAGAGTTTAAATAAGAGAGAAATGTGAGGAAATGTTAATGCCTGTCTGAGAAAAGTGAATAAAAGTGTGGTTAGGGGTTTTAAAACATGTTTAATAATTGTAAAACTTACTTTGCAGATTTTGTTTATTGCAGGTTATTTTTAGAACGTATCCCCCGCAATAAACGAGGGACCACTGTACATGAAGGAGAACGCACGGTGGTTGCAAAATGCTCGCACACTGTGTTTAGTAGAAACATGTCAGACTCTGCGGAAGAAGACATGCAGCGTCTCAACATAACCATTCTATATTTTCAGGTGATTATACACTGATGAAAACAGAGTTATGAATATGTCTGTCTGTCATATTCTGTTAACAGAGCGCTCTAAATCTGACACACTGGACCTTTAATACTTTAATGTTGTAGTCAGGTGATAACTGCTGTTTTTCCATCATTCTGTGATCTGATTTTATGAGTCTGCCAGCAGCAGGGTGCAGATGAGAAGTTGGAGGTGTGCATCCAGCAGCTCACTGCGTCTCCTTCTTTGTTCCATTACTTATTTTAATATCAGTAAAATGCTCACAATGACTGTTTGATCAATGGCAGTGCTCCGTGTTAATCCCACTGATGGTCAAAGGTCAGTTTGTGTTTGTACCACATGCATGGGGCTGCTGATGGGGAGCAGAGCCGGCGTCACATCAGAACCGGAGTCCATGTAACTGGACTCAGCAGCCTCTATAGACGTGATGACTAGTCAGTGATATCAGCTGCTGGGTGATTGGTGATGTGCAGTATGAGAAGCAGCTGCACTCCCCTCCGCCTCAGCACTCACAGTGAAGAAGCCTAAATATTTCACTGACACCTAAAGAGCTCGCTGTAAATCCTGCAGAGATGTCAAGCGGAGTCAAAACCTCTTCTATTTTAAAGCAGCAACATACAGGACGATTTCATCTTTTTCAAAATTTATCAACAAGAATCTTTTTGTCCGATGCAAATGAATTCCTCATGAGTCCCACGCCAAACATTTTACAAATTTCCGCTGTCCTCCAGCTCTGTAACCCAAGACAGGAAATGGTTCTGTGGGCTTTGTGTGTTTGTTTGGAATAAACAGAACACGATGAATGAAACAATGAGAGGAAAGAGATTCTGGCCCGGCTCACACTCTGACTGCTCATAAAACAAATTCAGAAAGGCAATAACCGTGAAGGGGATTTTTAATAATAGCTTCACCATTTTTTATCTGCCACTAACTGACTGGCTGCCGTCCAACACTGAAACATCCTCACTAACATCATCACCTGATCACAGCTGCAGAATGTGTCTGAGCCGTTTGGTCATTTATGATGTTTTAAATCTGATCACAGCCACTTAACGCTTAAAAAAAGACCAGCGATGATCCTATAGCGGATTTAATGTAGATTAATATGTATGTTTAAAGTCTTTACAAGACAGAGGGACGTGAACAGACCGATGTGCGCGCGTCGCAACATCATCTGGAAGAGCCGATAAGAAGCCAAGCGAGAAAGAGCATCACTGTGGATGAAAGGAAAAAGCGTTTGGAGCTCAGGTGAATGATGAACAGATGACGGCAGAGACGGAGAGAGAAAGACACATGAAGAGAGCGCACGACTGAGAGGAAGAGTGTGTGACCGGGACGCGCACTTTTACGCAAAACCACAGCAGAGAGAGAGACAGTGCGTAAAGGAGAGAGAGAGAGAGAGAGAGAGAGAGAGAGAGAGAGAGAGAGAGAGAGAGAGAGTAAATGAGAGAGAGAGAGCGTAAAGGAGAGAGAGAGAGAGAGAGAGAGAGAGAGAGAGAGAGAGAGAGAGAGAGAGAGAGAGAGAGAGCGTGCGCATCCCTGCTGGATGCTATAAGGCTCGTGAGCTTCCTCCACGCTCAGAGTTGAAGTTGCTTTCCGCACGTGAGAGTCTGAATGGCGACAGAGCGCGGGCAGCTGACACTGAATGAAGCGGGAATCACGAGTAAACGGACGGATCTGTGAATGAAAGCGCAGAGTGGAAACATCAGCTGATTCACAAACTGCTGTGAGAAGCTTCTGACCTGCGGGGGGCAGCTGTGAATTGTTTCATCTCTGAGGATTCCTCACACAGATTTTTTTCCTCTTGTTTGTCTGTGCCAGCTTTGGAGACTTGGGCGCATAAAGGACGCATCGCCCCGGTGCCATTACGCGCAGCGAGGCGCACAGCTCCCCCGTAGTCTGGCAGCCTCATGGACGCGGGTTGTGGGGATACTGAAGGAACTGCAGCACCCCCTGAACCCAAGCACCATAAAGACACGGTTTATGTGATGCTTTCCCTCTTTCTCAGCGGGATATAGACTCCACGTGTCATAAACTACATGTTTAAATCCTTATTAGAGTCCTTTAGAGGAAGTTCAGTCCCCGGGTATGGGTCACAGCTCAGCCGCTGTCTCACTCCCTCCTCCTCTCCTGTAGTTCCCTGTTTGTTCTGTGGCTGATTTCAGGTCAGAAACTGATCCCGGACTTTCAAATTAAAGGCACACAATGACGTCATGAGTCCATATCAACACCCCAGCTCGGAGTGACCGACTTCCAGCGTCTCCGGACATCTCGTGCGTTATGCTGAATGGACCGACCTTCCGCGTCCACGAATCGATGCGACTCGTCGACCCGAGGCACCTCCCGCAACTGATGTCCTTGGAGGACCATGAGCCCACTATGGTGGAAGGGACCCTGGTGCCCCGCAACTCCACGCCGGCAGGGGAGGAGGGGACTCCGGGTCAGCAGCATCAGTCCTTCCCCTGGGTAGTGACCCTGCTGGCCGGCGTCCTGATCACGACCATCGTGGTGGATGTTATAGGGAACCTGCTGGTCATTGTGTCCGTGTTCAGGAACAGGAAACTCAGGAAAGCAGGTAGAGGAAACTAAACTCTGTTTTTATCATATCTGGTGAATTTTAAGAAGTGTTATATCCATGTGAACTTAAATTTATGCTCTTGTACCTTCAATTCTCTCATTAGTTTTCCCTTAACAGCTTTAAGCAATGTTCTAATTTAGATTTCTTAAGTTTTCACATAAATTCTATTGAAATATTCTGCAAAAATATCATGAAATTCTTAAAACAATAAGTCCTTAAATGTCACTAAAAAGATTTTATTATTACTGATTATTATCCACCACTACCCTGCAGATACTACGTCCACTGACAGCAGTGAGAGTGAATCTCCACACTCCCTGCCTAATGATGATACAGTGTGCTTTGTAACATTCGGTTTCTGACACTTTCTCCTCATTATGGGATCATCAGCAGGACAGATCAGGTTGGAGAAGTTGTTCCACTGCCTCAGAGTTGTGACTCCCAACAGATCGCTTCCTGACACTTTGACAGGAGGTTTTTTTTCTGGCAGCTGCAGACGATCAAACACCGAACACTGACATGTTGTTCTAGTTTTATACAAACAGACAGAATATCCGTCACCCGTCTGTGACAGTCAGCTCTGCAGATGCAGCTTTTGGAGGGTTGCCACGCTTGGCTCTCGTTCAAGGACTTCTGGAAGCTAAAAGTAGTGAAGAGAGAGTCGGTGACTCACTGTAATCGATGTGTAAATCTGATAGTAGCCACTGACTGATGTGGACTTGGAAGAGCAACACTGTGCATAAATAACCCAGGCACTCAGGACTCCTCAAACACACAGACAGAGAGAGAGAGAAAAAAAATCAATTTATCCTCCTAATTGTTATCTCTCACTCGGCAGCATGCTCTGAAGCAGAAGATATCACATTAAAAGCACTCAGCGAGGACGGGCAGCACACATATAAGACAATATATGAATATTTATGAGCTTCCTGGTGGAACTTCCTGTGAAGCTCCAATATTAACCATCAAGGCAGGAAAATCAATTTAAATGCTTGTTTGTTTGACGGTCAAAGCCAAAATCAGCCTGAGAGGAGGAGGAGGAGAAGGAGAAGGTGGAGGAGGAGGTGGAGGAGGAGGAGGAGGAGGAGGAGGAGAAGGAGGAGGAGGAGGGGATGCCCTTGATTGAATGGATTGGAGAGATGCCATTCAGTGAAAGCACTTAACCTAATTTCTGTGTTAATAGACTCAACAGGAAGTTGTACTGGGAGGAAATTAACGCACACCTCCAAATGTGACAAAACCTTAAGCAAGACTGGTTGTGAAAATATTTCACCACTAACAGATGAACAGGTTTAATGTTTATGCAATGTTTGGTTTCGGTTAAAAAAAGGTTGTACGGTTGAATGCACAGAGCGTAGGCTCACAGTCACGGTTCAGGTGAGTGTGCAGAGCTGCTGACTGCATCTAATAAACCTGGACTGACGTTTGAAGACTTTACAGCCGCACAGCGAGATCTGATCATATCACATGCACGTACAAATACAATCACGATCATGTGATCACAATCAAAGTGCTCCGAACTGTCGAGATACTAGTGAGATATTTGTTTAAATCTGGTGATAACAGACGTTCACACTTACAGACACCGGCTTCTACAGCTGAAGCATGTGGGGAAGTTGGAATTTATGTTTGTGCAAGTTATCTAGTAATATTACAAGTGAGGAGGACGGGGAGAGGAGGGAGTGTGTACGGAAAACTTGTTTGCTTCTTCAGCATTTCTGTTAATGTCAAGCTGCTCCAGCTCCTGCTCCTGTTTCTGTGGCTCTCCAGGAAAACCTTTTCTATATTTCAATATCGAGTTGTGTGGAAGGAAAGGTTGTTTCCATCGTTACATATAGAGACAAAAAGATACCCGAGCACTGCTGTCTCATATTCTTTTGGATGGACATCAAGGACGTATGCCGTGTCTGTCCAGAAGAACTGGGAAGGTTATTGTTACACTGAATTTTTGGATGTGAATGTGCCTCTTGTTAATAGAGCTTTGCTCTCAGGGCTTTGTATCTTTTTTAGATTAAACCTAACAAAGAGGTGAGGCTGCCAGGCAGAAATACTCGATGTACACGTTCACTAAAACTTTTCAGCGTCAAGCAAATCCATGCTAAAATAAAGTCACTGAAAAGATGTGGAGACGTTGGTCAAATGTGAAATAAATGTCTAAATAGTTTGTGATATGGAGGTCACAAATTATTTCACTGATTCTGGTGAAACTGGATCATATTTTATAAAGAAAATATTTTCTGGTTTTCCCTCTGATGTCCTCCGGCTGCTCCGCCTCTTGAAAACTGCAGTTAAATATTGTTTCGACGTTGGTTTGATTCCACTCTGTGTGTCTCTCGGTGCCTCAGTGTCGGCCACAGTGAGAAGACATTAAAGACGGTTTTGCTTCAGGAGGTTTAACTCGATTGGCCCTCAGGCTTCAACGCCCTGCTGCCCAAATGTGTCTTTCTTTTCTGGCTCTGACCCACAGGATGCTTTAAAATTGAGTTTCTGAGTCTTAACGAGTTACCTTGCAGACCTGAGTCACGTTAAAGACACTGCAGACTGTCAGTCCGAGCATCTTCTGCAGCAGCATTTTACTGCAGGAGTTCAGACACTCAAAACTTTTCTATAATGAAATAACAGATTTTCTTCACATTCGTACGTCTGTTCTCACACTGTGTAACTTTGGGCTCCGGGTCGGGAGAAGTACGTAACGCTTTACGGCACTAAGTCACACAGCAGCAACTATTTCACTGATTCTGGTGAAACTGGATCATATTTTATGGAGGAAATGTTTTCTGGTTTTCCCTCTGATGTCCTCCGGCTGCTCCGCCTCAACTCTCTGTGATTTACAGAGTTTATGACGGACAGTGAAGTAAACTGCTGACAGCTGTAGCTGCTGTTAGCTTATGTTAGCTCAGTCTGTTAGTTGGGCTCAAAGCACCATGGGACTGCTAGTGTTTGCACCACAGGTGTTTTAGATCACCTGGAAGAAGGAGAAGAGGGTATTTTTATGCCTGGGTGAGTGCAGTCCTGGAGCAGAGTCAGTGTCATGCCAGAACAGGAGCTGGGCGATCAGGCAGATACACGTGTCCATATTTACCACAGTGGGTAAACATTTCCCCACCGTGTTGCTTTAAGATGGAGTGATCAGTAGCACGGACAAAGAGCAGGTGTTTATGAAAGGATCTGAGTGACATGTAGAGTTCATCACAGCCTGCTCTGCTGTGGATTACTCTGTCAAAGCGGGTCTGTCGTCTGATGAGGGGAGAGACGCTGATCTATCGGCTCCAAGATCAATAAAAAATATTTGACCCGTTCATGCTTTGAACATAATTTATTATTATATTTGTATCTTCGGGTCTTTTTACTGAGCTCAGGCAGCTGCAAACTGAGCGTGTGCAGATCATGAATGAAGGTTATCTGTCGGCTTCGGGTGGATCTGTTGACATAATGAACTGTGACAGGATCAGGTAATGTGTCTCTGACAGGGCAGATGGAGAGAGGAGATGATGGATGGAGGGGAGGGCGAGAAAATGCAAGAAAAGGAGGATAGCACGCTGGAAGAAAGAAAGCAATTCAGAGAGAGAAACTGGGAGACACGAGAGACCTGACAGGGCAGGAGAGGAGGGAAGAGAAGAGTAATTAAGAGCAGAGGAGAGAAAAAGAGGACGCTGAGGAGAAGAGTGTGTGAAGGAGAATCAGAGAGGCAGGAGATGAATTGAAGAGGAGGGTTGAGGAGATGAGGTGACCTGAAGAAAAAGGGGAAGGGGGGAGAGAAAAGGAGAGAGGACAGGAGAGGGAGATGAGATGAATAAGGAGGCGACGGGAAGGATGAATGAGAGCGAGGGAACAATTCATCCACTTCTCCACCTTTAACCACTCAGGGATCACAGGCGTCCGGCAGCCTGATGGGAAAACAGGAACCAAATGACTTTTTTTGACTGATGGATGGATGACAGCTTTGGTGAAGCTGATGGGAATGACAGAATAATGTGGCTGTTTGTTTATTGATTTATGGCCATGCTAATTTGTCATTGTGACAAGCGTGGAGCTCCGGAGCATGACCGTGACCGCATGATAGCAGATTTATACACCCAGGCGACAGAGAGGAGGATGATTCAAAGTAACACAGCGGAGAAATCTGAATTTCCTTAGATTCAGCGCTCCCCACTGTGTGAATATGTTCAGCTGTACTCGAGTATTTCTTCTGATTACATTACTTATGATCAAAAACTTTGCTGACAACCAAACATCAACAAGGTCGACAACACAAGACCCAGCAGTCACAAACCTGCAGTGTTTTCTCTGACATTATAGCAGCTCTGCTCCCCGTCAGCATTCCCGACGCTCCGTGACTTTAAACCTCCTCTTCTTCTTCCCAATGGTCCAAAACACCTGTGGTACTTTTTACTTCACTGTCCATCATAAACTCTGTAAATCACAGAGAGTTGAGGCGGAGGACGTCAGAGGGAAAACCAGAAAACATTTCCTCCATAAAATATGATCCAGTTTCACCAGAATCAGTGAAATAGTTGCTGCTGTGTGACTTAGTGCCGTAAAGCGTTACGTACTTCTCCCGACCCGGAGTCCAAAGTTACACAGTGAGAGAACAGACGTACGAATGTGAAGAAAATCTGTTATTTCATTATAGAAAAGTTTTGAGTGTCTGAACTCCTGCAGTAAAATGCTGCTGCAGAAGATGCTTGGACTGACAGTCTGCAGTGTCTTTAACGTGACTCAGGTCTGCAAGGTAACTCGTTAAGACTCAGAAACTCAATTTTAAAGCATCCTGTGGGTCAGAGCCAGAAAAGAAAGACACATTTGGGCAGCAGGGCGTTGAAGCCTGAGGGCCAATCGAGTTAAACCTCCTGAAGCAAAACCGTCTTTAATGTCTTCTCACTGTGGCCGACAGAGTGGAATCAAACTCAGGAACCAACATCCAAACAATCTTTAACTGCATCGAGCTGAGATCTAACTTTGTACAGTCTGACATCACAGATAGTGGATCTATCTATGTGTGTGTGTGTGTGTGTGTGTGTGTGTGTGTGTGTGTGTGTGTGTGTGTGTGTGTGTGTGTGTGTGTGTGTGTGTGTGTGTGTGAACCTTCAGTCGATTTCCTCCTGGTACTTTAAGTTGAAACTTCCATCTGCAGCAGACGTGTTTCCATTAACTCTTCATGTGCTGATGCATCGACACATTTTAAAGGTACCGCATAAACGTAGAAACTCATCAGCTGCATGTCAGGTCACAGTCATACCATTTTTGGTGGATTACAATGTCTACTGACACATTACTGCCACCTACTGACAATTAGTGGAATAGCATGCAATGTCACCTGTTGTTGTGGTCGTACATTTACTACTCAGGTAGCTGTGACTCAGAAGGTAGAGCGGGTCGTCCACTGATCGGCGGTTCGATCCAGTCTCCAGTCTGCATGTTAAAGTGTCCTTGGGAAAGAAACTGAACCCACACTGCTCCCTGTGAGTCGCTTTGCTCAGTGTAAGTGTACTAAATACTGTGTTTAGTTCACATGTTGGGGTATTTTTACAGTGTAGTATTAGTACTTTTACTTAAAACAATACAAACAAGACAGTAAGACACGTTCTTCTATTCCAACATAACTTTGGTGGAGATTTTCGCTGCAACGATTAGTTGATTAATCGATTAGTTGATGAATCGATGTGTTGATTAATCGATTAGTTGATTAATCGATTAGTTGTCAACTATTAAATTAGTTGCCAACTATTTTTTTTAAAGTGATTCATAGTTTTGACTTAAAAAAACAAATTCAGCTTCTCAAAGGTGAAATTTCTGTAATCTCTGTGAGTATAAAACAAGACGTTTTATGGACAGAACAATGACTTGATTATTGAAGAAGATGAATTGATAATGAAAATAATCGTTAGTTGCAGCCCTCGTTAAAAATAGTTTTAAGCCGCAGTTCTCACACTCTCCATGCAGAAGCACAAAACCTTGCAAACTGAGTCCATCTGCTCTAGAAGAAGATAATACATCGACTTAAATCTGATATATGAAATATGTCAGGAGTGAAATGTCAGCGGCCTCACACAGATGGAGTTCGGTCAGTTTTGAGTGTGGGATGCAGGGTTGGTGTTACTCTCGTATCTTGAGGAGTGAAGCTGAGCAGATGGCTGTTTCTCTGGGCGTTGCACTGAATCCCAAACCAACCGGTCAGACAGCTGGAAGCCAGCGAGGAGGGAGGGGGGGCGGCTCTGCTCTGAAATATCCCACTGAGGAGATTTACTCCTAAAGCTCACGATTCTTCTCTGACCTTCATTTTCATCCCAAGACGCACCAGAGTTCACTCTGAGGAAATCCACAACGTCTCCGGAGAGATGAAACTTATTATGTAAATGAGCAAACTTTCCGCAGAAGACGAGTTTCACCCAGTTTGAGTCTGTGATGACCAGCAGACATGAACAAACATACATGCGTGGCTATAATTAGGTTCGGCCTTTTATTGCGTTTTTATTAAACTGGGAGTGAATTCGTCTCTAATCAAATCTGTGCAGGCTGAAACTTCCACAAGTTTTAAAGCAGCTCTGCAGGGGAATTTGTGTTTTTGTGATTTAGTGTTTGAAAGCACAGTCTCACTGAGGTACAGGTGTATTTGATTGCATTACTCATGAACAGCAGACCCAGCAGCAGCTGATATCAGAGACTAGTCCAGCAGCAGTCAGCCCAGCTCGGCGTCTGTCTTTCAGCCTTTTTTTTCACCAAGCTTCCACCAACCACTAAAAGTCAGTCCCACATTTACTCTTGTCCTTCTTGATCACCCACTTTTCTCTTCCTAGCTTCAAGTCTTATGTGTTTTCTTCTCTGTCATTATTTCGTCTCGTCTTCTCCCGCTTATCCGGAGTCGGGTCGCGGGGCAGTAGCTTCAACAGTGAAGCCCAGACTTCCCTCTCCCCGGCCACTTCGTCCAGCTCTTCCAGGGGAACTCCAAGGCGTTCCCAGGCCAGCCGAGAGACATAGTCCCTCCAGCGTGTCCTGGGTCTTCCCCGGGGCCGCCTCCCAGAGGGACGTGCCAGGAACACCTCACCAGCGTGGCGTCCAGGAGGCATCCTCACTAGATCCACCTCAACTGGTGGGGAAACAAGCATTCCCACCCCCGCTTTGCGCCTCTCGCCGGGGGCAACTCCAGAGTGGTAGAGCGTCCAACCTTTCTCAAGGAAACTGGTTCTGGAGCCCACGTTGTGCATCGAAGCAAGCCCGACTATATCTAGCCGGTACCTATCGACCTCGCGCACCAGCTCAGGCTCCTTCCCCACCAGAGAGGTGATGTTCCACATCCCCAGAGCCAGCTTCTGCAGCCAGGGGTCGGCCCAACTCTCTCAGCACCCTCCCCCTGTGACCCCTCCCAGCTGTGGGCTGTGCCCGGCCGGGCCCCATGGGTGAAGACCCTGGTTCTATTCTGGCCTGTGGATCTTTCCCTTTTGCTGTCAGTGCCTAAAAAGTTGAATCATTCCTGAGTTTTCTACAAGCAAATGTTGTAGAAAAATAAATAAAAATATCAGTGAATCATTTGCAGCATCAACATTTGGTGACTGGCCAGGTGTTCCATCATTATTATGATAAAAGCACAACATGGACAGCACTGGGATCCTTTCAAAGTCTAATTGCTGCTGCAAATCAGTCGTTTATGAATGTAATTTGTCTGAGACTGCAAACTGCAAACCACTTCTGCAGTGAAATCAAACCTCATGATCAATGTGTCCATTATGTCATCAGAGTTTGGGAGCTACAGTACAGTGTGACCCAAAAGTGGTTTAACTATATTCTGAACACACAGACCAACATCTCAGAGGTGGATTATAGTTCAAGAGTTGTTTTAAAGTTTCTCAGAAAGTTTTGTTGTGACACTTTTTTCCTCGTGATCTCGTGTCACCTGTAAAAGCCTTTAGTGAGTATCAGGTGCTCTAAAGACGTCTTGTTGGTGAGACAGACACTGGATTGCATCACAGTACTTCAGACTGGAAGCAGCCGTCGGTGCTGAACCTTTTTCTGGCTGTGAAACCAGTTTCGGCTGCTCCTGGTGATGACAGCAGTGTTTTATCTATTCATCTATTTCTCCCATTATAAATGTCATTTTATCCGCGGCAGGTCTGACAGTTCATTTTCGCTTTTCATGAATGTCTCTTGTTAACTATATGCAGTATGAGGAGAGCAGTGTAATGCCTGCCCGTCATTAAACCTTTACAGCTTCTGTACTACCCGAGCAAGGTCACAGCTGGCCGGCAGCGAGTACTGCCGCGGTGTGGTACAGTACTCGCTGTGGTAAAAGGATTTTAAACAGCTTTTAGAGGGCTGACGGCGTTGTTGTTGTTGCTGCTTGGTCATAGCAGGTCAACAAGTCTTGCATGTTTACAACAACGAGCTACATATTAGATGATACATGTTTGAAGATGAGGGCAAAGATCTGTAGAATTTTTGAGTAACTACTCGCTGGTTTATCATTCTGAATGTAACTAAATGTTGGGACACATTAATGGTGTTTGCATCTGAATTGTTTGGCTGTGATTATGTAATGATGGTGGGTAATGGTGCATAATGGCTGCTTTGGCACTGTTTAACGATTATGGACAGTGAGTCATCCATCGAGATGACTTCCTGCATGGCTGTTGAATAATCGCCGATCCAATCCAGCAAGAAGAACTCAGACTATAACGTGCGGGTACTGATCATTGGGCGCTCGGAGCCTCCGATTGGCCATGAAGAAAAAAGAAAATATGCTTTCTCTCTTTGTGCACTCTAATGTCATGCACACAAATGAACCAAAACATGGGAACGGATTTACCTTGTGCACACAAATGCATTTAGAACGTTAGTATAGTGAAATGCAGCCTCCAGATTTCTCCTTACTGCTGGTTTTCAGGCAAACCCCTCCCCTAAAGGAGGTGCAGTTAATAGTTCAGGGATGTTTCTCTCTCCAGAGTCATTCCTGAACCTGAAAAAGTCTTTTTCATATTACACCCTCTGGGATTGGACTAATCAACAAGACAAACCTAATTTGGAAACGCTGCCATTGCTCCGGGCGTGACATGAGTAATGTAATTGTTCTTTTTTCTTGTTGTTCTAAGTCTTCCAGGTCCAATTTTATCGTGAGTAAAACTGTAACTCTAAGTTGCTCTGGAGCGTTTCTTTTAGCTGTGGATAACTCACAATCATGAGACCTTATAGTGAAACTCCCGCTGCGCAGAGAGTAACAGAGAGATGTTCGGGTAGCAGAAGCAGGTGGCGAGAAGCCAGCGAACGGCAGCTGCATCATGAAGGCATGTGCTCTGCTGCGGCGTGTGACATGAAGTCATGACCTCGCTCGCCCCCCCGACATCGTGTCTGATGAGCCTGACCTGATCCCAACCACCTGCGAAACTTCCTGCTGCAGCGAGCGCACCTGTCCGAGGATTCAGCCGCTGCCACGGCGCCGTGATTTATTTCATCTAATTTCCTTCAACTGCTCGGACGCTTTATCATTTCATATAATTCTGTCTGTTTGTATTTGCAGCAGCGGTGAGGACACGGACGCTGCTGGAGGCGTCTGAGACACAGTGCGTCTCATTTTTAACCTCACACCCTCAGATTCTGACTTTGGAAATAAATTTGTTTTATAGATTTCTCTGCTGTGTTGTTGTCTCGTTACGTGGAGCACATGTGCCGTTTAATGCGATGCAACCTCACACCCACTGACATGGTGCTGCATACCATCACAAATCTATGTTCGACTGTCAGTCACCTCCTGAAAGGTTGGAGTTCTGTCTGACGTGGATCACGGAGGCTGTTGTCAAACCGTCTGTCCTCAGTCTGGTGCTTTGCTTATAGAGGAAGCAGCTCTTTGGCTAACATGCCCAGGAGCCAATCATGAACCATGAAGTCAGGTAACTTGGCTGTTCTGACTAATGAAAGAGGAGGAGGCGGAGCTTTAAAGGTCATATTTACCTTCTGTTTGATGAAATCTTCCTGAGCTGTTGCAGTGTTTATGTCATATGGGATGCATAGTAAACTAAAGTAGTTGTGTGACTGCAGATTAGGTCATGTGAGGGTTTAAAATACTCTGCAGTAGAAGTTTGAGTGTCTCTGAGTCTGGCATAGAGATGCAGTCATGCAGACAATGTAAGAAACTTGTGCATTTGGCTGTATATGATGACTAAACCTGAAACAATGCCGTGAAAACTAGTTGCAGAACAAAAAAAAGAGTTGTTTGAGTGTTCATCAAAAAGTTTTGAAGGTCATGGATACATGGACCATCCCTTCCTCAGTTTCATAACCTCCTGTCTCTTCACAATATTCCTGCATGATCCAGAAATGTCAGTTAAAGGTTGAGTGACGCAGACAAAGTGTCTATTTTTTCCTGCAAACTAAAACTCCGTATCTTTCTGTTTCGGGGGCTGACAGCAGTGTTTGCTGTTGTACTTGAAGAAAGTGGAAGCAGCAGTCAGAGCTGCCATCAGGATCACACGCTGGCGGCGGCTGCGGCGTTGAACACACTCGCTTGAACACGCTGCTGAGAAACTCAGCGGAGCAAAAGAGCGAACACAACGAGCTCGCTTCAGAATCGACTCTCTCTGCAGTGACGGGATGCTCGTCTGTCCGTCTGAGCGCGACGTGCTGTTACAGTAACTTTAAAAACTTTATGCTGCCTCCACACGACAGATGATCTCATTAGATTCTGGAGCCGCGCACTGCATACATTTACATTTCAATGCAGGAAAGCCAATGTCTTTGAAAGACTGTAGCGTCTTTGTGCGTTCAAGGTGCAAAGATCAGAGCTGATGGAAATCTTTATCGTTTGTCTTCACGAACTGGCTGATCAGCACAACTGGTTGTGTTTAATTCATCATTAGGAGCCTCTTGTTGTGTTTGTAAGAAATGTTACAAACAGTGTAACTGTTTTACTTTTTATTTCACTGATTAGCCGGCCTTATCGATGACAGCGCTCGCTCACATTATTCACTGTCTACATCGCCGGACCACCTGAATATCCTCAGCTTCAGAGACATTTCATGCTGACGTGCGGCGTCAGGTCGTGTTTCTTTTTTTCACTGCGGCAGCCACAAAGCTCTACACCATTCAAATAAATGCAAAAACCTGTTTTTACTGCAGCACCAGAGTTGGTCTGGAGCTGATCTCTGGACCGCAGGGGGGTGCCGAAAACAAACTGTGAGCGATGAAACATAATCAACGTTTCTGACGATTACAAAGCACAAAACCTAAAGATCATGGAGCAAAGTATGATACCTCGATAAGACACTTAAAACCAGACTGAAGCTTTTGGATAAAACATCTTACAGACCCTGACCTGGAGGACTAAATCTTCAGAGATGCAGTTTTAACATGGCTCCTAACATTTCAACCATTTCAGTACCCAACAGACCCAACAGCGCATAAATCACTTGAAGATATCACCACTTTAGCAAACTAAATAACATATATACACACAGTATTTACTATCAAGGCTCCATCCAGCATCCTGAGTTCATTTGTTTTGACTTCAGGTGTTTTTCTTTCTTTGTTTTCTCCTTTAAATTGACTCTCGTGTCTCTGGTGTTGTTATTTCCTCCTAAGTAAAGGATCTTAATGTGTTTTTCCACCTCCGCTGACCTGCACTCGTGCTTCTATATAAAGATAAAGTTTAAATGTGGACCTCAGAGTGCACAGCATCGATATGTTTACAGCGCGGCCGGGTGTAATGAGAGCGGCTGTGGTAAAGACAGAACCACGGACTAATGCACACTGGCTGGCGGTTAACAAGCCACAGCTCTTCTTTAAGGAGCCTCCTGTGACGCACTGGAGACAAAGGGCAGGCGTCTAGAATAAGAACGATGAAGCTGCTTCATAATGAAGATGGAGGCTGAACAGAGCTGCAGGTAGGACAAAGTGTTGTTAAAGTGGACGGAGTTAACAACCACACACCCCCTTGCTAATTTGATAAAGGCGTCCACCAAAACAACAACCATCGGTGATGACACGCAGCTCTCGGCGGATGGGAGGTTTCATCCTGGGCAGCGCCTCCACACAGCACGCTCAGTCTGTCAGAGATCCGACGCTGCTGAAGGGCTAACGTGCACAAGTCTGCTGAAAATGTTTCATCATTAAGGTGAAGGTCGAGTGACGCGTCATCGTTGAAGAAGACAAGTGGTATGAATTTATTAAGCTGGCTCTGTACTGATGGAGTGAGCCTGTCACAGTGACTGCAATGATAAAGTGTATTTGTTGCTACAATAAAACAGAACCACTGTGTCTATATATCTTTATCTGAGCTCTGTTGCACACACACATTTCATGTAATCAACTTTTACTAAAGGGCTGAATACACTCTCTATAGAGACGGTGGATATGCACATGGTTCTGTTTAGGTGGCAATGGGTCGAACATTTCAGGCTGCGTGCTGACAGTCTGCACGTACATGAAGAACTCGACGTCATACAGACCCTGAACTGTTAAATTTTCACTGTCAACAAACAGTTTTTCTTTTTCTACAAGGTAGAGCTGTAAAGAGAAAACCTCTTTGCCCATGAGGGTTTTTAATCATCAACAAAAGAAACAAAAAATGTAAATAAATCAGTAAAAACTTACGATTGCTGCAAATGATAAACCAGATATCAGTTTAGTGGATGAGAGCAGGGTGGTAAAATACATTAGATCATCTGAAGTTAAGATGTTTTAACTTTGCTGTTTCTTTTTATTCGACTGTCTGATCCCAGGTGCCATGGAATAGTTTTCACTCATTTCATTTCACTAACAAAATAGTTAAATGTTATCCTCACTGCGGTGGTGCTCGAAAACTAAAACTAAAAGTGGTTTAGTCGGGATTCATCTGAGCAAAAATGTGACACCAGTGGTTTCACTGGGAGCCTCTGGGACTTTAGTTGGTGGTAATGAGAAAACAAACAAGCTACTACTTTTTCCAGTTTCCTCACTTTGAATTACCCAGAATACAAATGCAACCAAATGTCTGTCGCTGAGAAGAGCCACATTAAAAGTCAAAAACATTTTTAAGACTTAACTTTTCATTTTTCCTGCACAAACCTTTTTCAAGTAATTACATCAACGGGATGAGAAGAGAAGAGAATTAAAATTAGCATAACAAAACAACAGCTGAGTTTTTGGTTAAGCAGAAAAAGAAACAGCTGAACTGGAGTTAGAGGGAAATATTATCTGAGACAGGAACCGAGCTGCCATACTAATACAGGACGAGAGTTTGAGAGGAGAAGATTGAAATGCTGCACAGTCCACTCGAGGCGACAGCAGGGAAATGTTAAACTCCTAAATCAGAGCCTGGGATTTCATTTCCCCGTGTGGGAGACCTTTACAGCACATCAGCAGGGGGCCAGAACTTTTCTTTTTATTGTCAAAGCATGAGCTGAAAAACCGTCATGAACTCTAATCCACCTGCTGCTGCGACTGGAATACAAACCAGCGCTCACTCCTGTCCTCGCTAGACTTGGACAGTCATCTTCATTAGCACGTAATGACGGCGGAGACATTTAACTGGGAGTGATGAGCTAAATGATCCGGATGCTAATAAACTCAGATGTGATCCGGCTGGGTTTTATGGGGGTTTATGGTTTTCGTCTGCTGCTTGCTCGTCTGTTTTTGTTTGCTGCTTTCCGTCGGTACCGTCCTGGTCCGAGTTGATCCCCGGCTCTGCGTTCTGAATTTGTTTTGCTTTTGTTTGTGTTCTGCTTCATTCCTTCTATGACAGCCCTGGTTTCTTTCTTGACATGTTGGTTTTACATTTGCTGGCTTCAGATCTTGTCTCTCCGGTTCACTTACAAAAAGAGGCCAGAAAATACACGACTGCTTTACTCTCAACATTTTCTCTTAACAACATTACCTCATATGTAAGTGGTTTTGAATCAGAAGCTACTTCTCTCTAAGAGGCCAAAAGATATTCAGCTTACAATGATACAGGTAATCCTAAATTGGGAACAAAGAACGTTGGTTTTTGATTGATCTGGATCCAGACCTCGGTGGGAGGTTGCCAACGAGCACCTGGTGACCCTTAGTTCATGGAGCTCTGTAGGGCACAGCCTGAGGAATCATGGACCCACCACCCACAGTTTGAGGCATAAGGGTCAGGTGCTTTGCCAGCTGGGTGGTGTGCTGTTTCCTGGCATCTCGAACTGGTCCTAGGGACCGGTAGGGAAGGAGCTGGAGCTTGTGCAGACATGAAACAAAATCCTTGAGCTGGACTCACCTGACCAATCGATTCATTCTTTGACCATTGTCCAAGCAGTGTGATAATCATTTTACCTACACACCACGTTTTAAGGTGAAGGCACATTGTGTTTGACTTCACTCCAGAGCAGCCCCACAGTCAGAAACTGAACTGCATTTGTAATTACAACCATCTGTACGTTGTTGGAAAATCAAACCCAGAAGAAAAAGAAAGCTCTGGTTGATGTTTGGCAGCTCAGACGGTGTCCTCTAAAGGCCACGGCCCGAGCTTTTCGTTTAATTTCTATTTTTACCGCGAGCCGCTGCTGAACCTCGTAAATTTCAACAGAGCACTGCGCACCAGACAGGAAACCCGACACAGAATCAACATAATAAACTTCCGCCCCCTTTCAAAATAAAACACAATACGCAGTCAGCTGTTTGTTGTTGTCGCGGGGTCTCGCTTACGTCCAGGATTCTCGCGTGATCTCGCGTGAAAACGTCCGGCTCGCTCCGCTGCCGTTCCGCGGCTGAAAAGCGTCCGGTGTGAGTCGACGCCGGGCAAAGGACCACGGCTCTACCGCTCCGCCTCCTGTGTGAGTCCCGTGTAAGGACACGGTCCCCCAAGTGTTTCAAACAAATGATAAACATATGATGCCGATCTTCAAGTCTCAGCAAGCTGGCGGCCTAAAGTGTTTGATTTTGAGAATGTTTCCGAGACGAGCAAGGATAACTGGAACTTACTCACCTTTGTATTCTCTTCTGCTCATATTCCACCTGTCCATGACCTGTTTTCTCTCCTCGTGTCCACAGGAAACGCCTTTGTGGTGAGCCTGGCTCTTGCTGACTTGGTGGTCGCCATCTATCCCTACCCGCTGGTCCTGACCGCCATTTTCCACGATGGCTGGATCGCCGGCTACATCCACTGTCAGATCAGCGGCTTCCTCATGGGTCTCAGCGTCATCGGCTCCATCTTCAACATCACGGGCATCGCCATCAACCGCTACTGCTACATCTGTCACAGCCTCAAGTACGACAAACTGTTCTCCAACAGCAACACCATGTGCTACGTGGTGCTGGTCTGGGCGCTCACCATCCTCGCCATCGTGCCCAACTGGTTCGTGGAGTCGCTGCAGTACGACCCGCGGGTGTACTCCTGCACCTTTGCCCAGTCGGTGAGCTCGCTGTACACCATCACAGTGGTGGTGGTTCACTTCATCCTGCCCATCGCCATCGTCACCTACTGCTACCTGCGGATCTGGATCCTTGTCATCCAGGTGAGGCGGAGGGTCAAGCCGGACTCGCGGCCAAAGATCAAGCCGCACGACCTCCGCAACTTCCTCACCATGTTCGTCGTGTTCGTGCTCTTCGCCGTCTGTTGGGCACCGCTGAACCTAATCGGACTGGCGGTGGCGTTGGACTCTAGGCTGGGCCGGGCGATACCGGAGTGGCTGTTCACGGCCAGCTACTTCATGGCGTACTTCAACAGCTGCCTCAACGCTGTCGTCTACGGCGTCCTGAACCACAACTTCAGGAAGGAGTACAAGAGGATCGTCCTGATCATCTTCAAGTTTCACTGCTGAAAACAAGCTATTAAAGAGTGATAAAAGAAAAACAAACTTAACCTTTACAAACAGTGCTAATGAAAGATAAAAAAAATAAATAAAGGCACATTTTGTACGAGTCAGAAAAATAGAAGAACTCTAAAAGCTGGAGGTGTGGAGGAGACAAAGTAAAATAAATGACGACGCACTGAGAGTTATCAGTGATGCCTTCAGGGAAAATGAGAGACTTAAAAATAGGAGGCGGGAGCCCAGAGCTCGGGAGTAACTCTTAACTTAGTAAAGTATTTTATCATCATGTTCTTGAAGTAATTCACTCACAAACTACTATTCAGATTAAACATTGTGATTCCCCGTGTTCCCCTTGATTCATTTCGATGCATAAAATTCACGACGAACTAGTTACAAATCAGAAATACTCAACGCGGTCAATGAGTTTTTATCGAAATAAAAAACAAATTGGTGCTTTTGGGGAATATAAAGTGGTGTGATATTTGGTAATCATTCTTGACTATAAAGTTAATTACAGAAATGATTTTGATAACTCTTTGGAGTAAGAAGCCGACGAATCACTGGGATGAAACAAAAAGACAAAAGACATTTGTTTGACTTTAGGCTGATTCAAATCCAAACTTTGCCGCCGATTGACTTGGTTGCATTCCCGAGCCCAAACATTCATTTTAAAAGTTACTGACATGAATACATCAGTGCTCTGCAGAAGCTCTGGCAAACAAACACAGGGGTCGTGTATCAAAAAGTTGAACAATGCAACGATTCAGCATCACTCAGTGCACTCCAACACATTACCTTGTAACATTAATGGCAAACCATCTACCTCACAATCATCAAGACTTAAAGTCTCAAATCTGTCTCACAGAATTAAAACTGCTGTGCAGTTTTTTGGTGTCTTTCAAACCCGTTTATTCTCAGCCTGTTCTCACTAACAAGTCGTCAGATACGGCAGCTTGGTCAGTGGTTCTGCATCAGAATAGCATCAAAGAGACGCGGTGAAACTTAAAGTGTGGTGGCCTTGCCGGTGCCAGATCATCTTGGATGGAGCTGGAGGAGGTTTAGTCACCGTTCAGGTTTTTAGGGCTTTTAACCAAAACTGTCTTTTCCCAAAACCTAACCGAGAAGTTTATGTGCCAAAACGCAACAATTTAAATTCCTAAAATGGGAAACGCATATTGCATCTGTCTTACTGACGACCCTTTTCATCCAAAGTAACACTATGTACAGGGTTGAGTTTGAAGTGCAGGGCTGCTGACCAAGCTGCTGTTTCTGAGCTGCGATCCAGAACAAGTTGTTTTATCAATCTGGACTTCCTGTATAGAAATTATTCACCACCATGTTCATACTCGCTGGTGCCGCACAATAATAATAAAACAGCATTTTTGATCTGGAAGTGGCATAAATGTACAATAATTAGTTTTACTCAAGTTTATCTTGGTCATTCATTTGTAATTATTAATATGAATAAGTTTAAATAGTTTTATATGAGGCGAGGGGGGCGGAGCAGGAATTCAGAGTTCAAGACTTGGACTTTACTTTTAGTGCCAACATTCTGGATTTGAAACTTGTGACTTTGCAAAAACAAAAAGACTTTTTTTTGGTTTGGAGTCTTTTTACCCTCTGGGACTGTCTCACCTCGTCACATCATCGGTTTTCTTCTACCCGGGTCAGGAACAGCTCAGGTGGGATGGATGGACTCTCCACCTCCACCTCTCCAACATGCTGGTGTTAATCCGTTAATGTTTTCTCACACGTGGACCGGACGAGTCTGCGTTTAAGACGCTTCAACGAACAAATGCAGAAAAATAAAGACAGAACACAGTGTCTCTGCCGTTCAGAAGAAAACTCCTCTCCCTCGGGAATGAAAATATTTACTTATTAACGTTTGAATATGAAACATGAGAATGACAAAACAAAAAAAAACAGACAGACATGAAAAATGAGAAATTCATTTCTGGTTGTTCTGGACATTATTCTGACCACATCACTGTGTTTCACACTCTTGGAAATTGGAAGATGCACGTTGCATTTGTGTGGATAAGCAGGAGGTCGCTGCTGTTGTGATAATCTGCCTGTGCTTCAGTGTGTGTGTGTGTGTGTGTGTGTGTGTGTGTGTGTGTGTGTGTGTGTGTGTGTGTGTGTGTGTGTCCATTTTTGTGCCAAAATATTTCCGGTTTCAAACCCATCAAACGTCTTTAAAGGAGAAATTTAAAGTGAAATATTCTTCTGTTGTTTCTTTTACTGCTCCTGAACGTTTGTAAGTTTGTTTACATGAAATCCAAAATGTTAATCAGTGACCATGCTAGCTGTTTCCCCTTTCTTCCAGTCATTATGCTAAGCTAAGCTAAGGGAAGATGGTAAAGTATTGATTATTGCTTTTATATCATTTAGCATCGCTTCGGTTGTAATTTAGCACATTAAGTACATTTCACTCTTAATATTAGATTTTTTTTTGTTTTTATTACCTATTTAAATATTAAGTATAAGCAACTGAAAATACAAGACATTTATTTATAGTTACATAATAAAATATAATAAAAAATATTAGCACAAGGTTCAATCATCATCAAGTTTAGCTACGTCTGCCAGAGAGCACAGTTTGTTTATAAAAACTGCTTTTATGAACCTTCAAGTTAAAATGTAGCGTCTCTAATAACACTGGGCTGAATGAGGTTGAGCAGATGTTACAAATAATGTTTGTTTCAACTGCAGAAATGACTAAATTTTAGTGTCCAGCTGATTCTGACTACATGCTGAAATATAATCGATAGAAATTATATTGAAATAACGGTTATATGCAAACTGTATGCCTCCAAAAAACAAATTAAAGTCTGTGTAATGATTCTCCAAAAAGAAAAAAAAAATCTTCCTGATCATTTTGCTCCTTTGAAGGTTAAAAAGTTTAATGTTAAATAAAAGAAACAGAATTTACATCCATCGAGCCGCAGTTAGGGAATCGACCTGGCGAGCTGCAGATATAATTGGCCCAGTGAGGGTTTAAAAAAATTAAATAAATACAGTCCCGGCCTTTTACATGTAGTGGTGCCGATCAAAAGTTTCCTTTTTTCCTCTTTAAAAATCAATGCAATGATCCCAGCTTGTTGTCTGTGTTCGTGTGTTGGTTGCGTTGGAAGCCAACAGTAAATGAGAATGTACCTGTTTTCCTTTCATACGCTGTTTTGCACATCGCCGTGGAGAATGTTTGCTCTGAATGTCTGTGATGTCGACGAGAAGCCCTGGAAAACATGTCTTAATAAAAGAACGTTCACTGTGAGCTGCAGCCTCCGTCTGTCTGTCTGTCGCTTCCCGACGTCTCACCTGATTCAATCAGTGCGTTTCTCTCTGCTGTCAAAGAAACGCTCCCTGATTGGGTCGAGTGTGGAGGAAATCTTGTGATGTTCTGCTGCAGCTGGATGCTACAGCACTGTAAGAGTTCAGTAACGATCACTCCTGAACCTAAATCAAGTCTTTTAGTAGCTAACTGTAATCATAGCTTCAGCATAGTGGCACTGGCATTTGATGTAACCCATGAATCACACACAGACCTGCTCGTAACAGTTGTCCTGACAGCCTGAACTCTCATTACACAGTGTATAACTCTCCCAGTCTTCATGTCAGACGTATAAATCACCTCGCCGCTCTCTGTGTCGGTTCACTCTATACAAACCTCTCACTGCTCTCCCGAACACAAACGATCCATCCCTCTGCCCTCTCTCGAGCCCGTTGCTGTGGTAACGGGAGGAGATCTTAAGGGACGTCCTGTCAGTTTAGACGAGTCGTCGCCGGGAGCAACGCCGCCGGTCAACGCCGTCTTTCCAAACTGTTTACACCAGGAGGAGAGGAGGAGGAGGAGGAGGAGGGGGGAGAAAAAGCAGCAGATCAGGGAGGTTTTGGGAGACCAGAGGAGGTGACAGTGAGATAAAGGAGAGAAAAGGAGAGGAGGAGATAAGAAAGCAGAGGTGACGGGTGATGGAGCTGAGGAGAGGCGATAAGACATGTCGTCATCCAAATGTAATGCACATCATGGAAAAAAAACATGATGGAAACAAATGTTTATGTTTGTTTCTTTATGATCGTGTTTTCTTTTTAGCGATACACCAACTTCTAATGGATGGAAAGCCACTGACATTATCACAACCCAAACACTGTGTGCAGAGTGTATTACAACACGGACGAAGGCATCATGTGAAAGCCGGAGTGGAGCAGCTGCTGCACAGACTGTGTTTGCAGCTTTAGCTGAAATAATGGAAGCGCTCCACTCTGTCCATTGCTGCTGCCGCCGTGTCATCTGTGACGTGAACGGATTCTCCAAGAGCGCAGGCAAAACAAGAAATAAATAAATATACAAATAAATAAATAAACCGGCAGTCACGGCAGATTGCTGTCCACCATCAGCTGGGATCTGCACTTTACTGACTGAACAGGCAGGAAAATACAAAATACAAAAAAAGATCAAATCCAGGACACAAGGAGCAACAAGACGGAGGAACTAAACAGATGACGAGTCACAGGTGAAACTAATAAGGCTGGAACTGAGAGGGGAGAATTTCAAAATAAAACAGGAATCCTGTGCAAAAAGTCGATGAATCACCTGACTATTTACTATTTACATATATAAAGGTTTATTAAGCTTCATTTAGCTCTATCTGTTAACGAGCTTTATCTTTAGCTAGAAATACTTGTTGAAGTTGCATCTTGCTTTCTCTCATTTTTCTATGATGTCATCTCCTCAGTTTTCCTCCTGCCTTTATTTTTTTTATATAAAAGATATAAAACATTTGAAATCAGTTAAATGAAAACAACCTCCGGCAGGATTTCGCTTGACTTATGTAACATGCGCATGTTACATAAGTCAAGCAAAATCCTGCTGTGTGAGCTGTGAGCTTGAATCTTAATGTAGTCACAGACAATCAACATGAGAGAGGCTGAGAGGTGACACTTAAAACGCACAAAGTTCTGCTGGCGGACCGTTAATGAACTCATTATTGATTGTCCTGCGCATGGAGCTGGAGAACCCTCCATGACGGGAAGTGAAGAGCCCGCAGGAATAACAGTATGAATAACAACTGACCTCTGTGGCCTGTGGTTCACTTTCAATGGGTGTTATGTCATCCAGCATGTCGAGTGACAGCGGGCTGATTAGTAACTGACCATCTTCATTATGTGAAGAGCTTTGGATGTCGTCAATTGTTGCATGTGCAGAACTGACCTTTCGGAGGAGAGTTCAACAAAGCGAAAGGCCGGACGTCTGATAATCAGAACAAATGTATTAATCATATATTAACTCGTCCTCAGTCGCTTGTTTCAGATGAACGACAGAACGGACCTGTTGCCGCTAAAAACGCCTGTTCCCCAACAGTGAAGTTATGTCATCCAGGACGAAACTGTAGTTTTGGTACTTGCAGAGATGTACAGTAACAAAGTGGAACTAGTAAGTACTGTACTTAAGTACTAAAATGCAGTATCTGTACTTTTTTAGTATTATTTTATTATTATTATTATTATTATTATTATTTTTCCCCAGCTTCCACTTTTACTGCACTACATATTTTTGATGAGTTTAATACTTTTACTCGGATACATTTTTCATGTGCTGACTCGTTACTCGTTACTATTGTAGCGTCCAGCCGGACACGTGATGAATGACGAGGCGATATTGAACAAACTGCATTTATTGCTGAACGGTTTGGTTCCAGGACTCGGTGACTGTCGGCCGGAACCACGACAAAAAAAACCAACTGAACAGTCCCGGTCTCACATCAACCTCGCTCGTGCGCCGTACGTCATACACCTGACTCACCCAGGTGCGCTCTCTCACCTGCTGCCCCGCCCCCTCGCTCTGCATTCATTCAGACGCATTCACAGACCATGGGAAATCACAGAACTCTACCATGAACATTGTAACACTGTAACATTAGAAGTTGTGCCTTATTAAATATTTGAAATAATATAAACAACAGCACTTGTACTTGTACTTTTACTTTCAGTACTTGAGTAGCATTTTTTTACATACTTCTACTTGCAATACTTAAGTACAAAACATTTTGAATACTTTAGTACTTTTACTTCAGTATGGTGTTTAAAGAACACTTCAACTTCTACTCAAGTCAGTTTTTTGAAATAGCACTTGTACTTCTACTCCAGTACTTTATACATCTCTGGGTACTTGGTACTGAAGCTCAGAGAAAGAAACTAAATATATACAGTAAGTGCAAAGACTGACAGCGAACCTCCATCAAAAGTAAAGAAACCTTTGATTCTGATCTTAGTTTTGAACCTCATCAAGAATCCTTTTTATCATCATCTATAGAACGCTGATTGAACTGCAGCTCTAGTCGGCTGTTCCTGCTCTGCATCTTTAGAAAGTGGTCCAAGGAGGGAGAAGTGGTGAACCAGTGACGGGGTCATGGGATCAGTCAGGGTGCCCATGCCGATCCCTGTCCACTGCATCAGAACATGGAGCAATGGAAGAAGGTGTCCTGGTCTGATGAATCTCGTTTTCATCCTTTAACCAATTCAGACCCACAGAGTCAAACGTGCAGCCGAGAGCAGACTGGTTCTACTGGGCAGCGTCCAGTATAAATATGTGAACTATGACGTTATATAAGTACATTTACCATTTACCATAATCATTCACAAGCTGAAATATTACTGGAGAAAGTCTCGAAGCTGCACATGTTCGTGTTCAATCATCTGCGTGCGACTTCTGCTTTTCAATTAGAGAGCGACTGGCTGTTTCGCTCATGGCGAGCCACCCACCACTTCTGAAGGATCATCCCCTTAAACAGAAAATATACATTATTCCCGGCTCGGCTTGGCTCGCTCTCTGAGTTTTGAAATGGAAAACATCTTTCCAGAGATGAGAAGTGAGAGCAGAGAATCCTTTAAGCCGAGTGTCCACAGGGAAGCTCTGCTTATCTTGTGTTTTCAGTCAGAAAGGTGGTGCGGCTGCATATTTCTACGAGCGTTCAGGGAGCTGCCTGCTCTCCGAAACCGCAAAAATATTTCAGCTTCATCCATAACAAGACACTGACAGCTCTTCCACAGTCTCCAGTTAACACTCGCTCACACAGGCATCTGTTGAGCTTCAGGTGAGACACCTTAGAAGGAAAAACTGGACAGGTCAGTGCTGAGGGGCGAGATGTTGGGCGTTAGGTGAACGGCAGTCAGCATAGCGTCATTGAGAGGATTGGACAAACACCCCTTGTCTTCACTACCATGGTTTATGTTAGAAAAAATTCATTGAAAATAAAATAACTTGACGCTGCATGTGATCGGCGATTCACCCTGGTGATAATATATTACAAAGTCTACCATTTAATCCATGTCAGAAAATCAATGAGCATGATCTATTTTTGGTTTTTCATTTGTCAGATTAGCCAACAATAGGGATGTAACGATACACTCAACTCACGACTAGATTCGAGTCACGATTTTTTGTTAACGATACGTTTTTTTCCCACGATTTTTTAAAATCAAAATGAGCTACAGACAAATTATGACCAAATCAAATTATTATATTTATTATACTTTTTATTTGTAGGAAAATTCTTTCTTTACAGAAACTCTCAAACAGTTTGTGATCTCTGTGCAACTTACATCTTAAACAACAGAACACATGACAGATATCTGCTTTCTATAGAAACAGTCTCACAGTAAACTGCTGTTAACTGCTGTGATGTGCAGTTTTCGCTCACGAGGCGTAACCAGAGCTCTGAATTAACTTTTTTGATCAGCAGCCAATGTGGCTGGTAAGTTTTGTACATAACAATAAAATAAAAACAATAAAACTTGCGTCAATTTCCACAGAGCACCTCGAGCGGGCGGAAGCCAGACACAGAAAAGCAAAGAGAACCGGGGGATTTTCAAAATAAAATACCCCGTGCAAACTGCCGGTCGTAAAAACAGACAAAAGCGAAACTAACTAACTACGTAACATATTTACACATGTAGAAGCATGTTTAGAAGAACAAACACCGGGAAAATGTCCAAATCTGAGTAAGTAAACAAAGTCTGGCGGGCTAAGCGCTCGCTCCTGAAACTCTCCCGGTGGGTTTGAAGTCGCGTGCAGGACGGACCAAACACGCCACGCTCACGCAACGCGGCGGGAAGCCTGTTTGACCAGTGAGAGCACGCGCTGTGCGGGTTCCCATTCAACAAGAATCGCGATTTATTTTTTTTGTCAACCGATGCGAGTCGTCACGCATTCGTACCGATTTTTAATCGTGTCACGATGCATCGTTACATCCTTATCCAACAAGCTAATGAAATCTAACACTCCCCTGAGTTAAAGGATTAACCCAAAGACCTTCCTGTGCTGCAGTCATGGTGGTATATAATGTTTCTGAGGTGGTAAGTATGAAAGTCAGAGAAACACTAAAACTGGGTCATGCCATGTTTTCAAAATGATGTTATCTCCATTAGTAAGCTTATAGCAAAGACCCTTCATATGAAGCACAGCAGTGCATCGAGGGAAATCACATTTATTAATGGAAAGATTGACCAAGTGGATCTGGTGCTGAAGGTCGTGGATATATAGTCAAATATGAGTCCAAAACTTTTTGGATCAGGACCAGCATTGATGTTTTCAGAGGCGTCGGGGTGTATGGTGTGACGTCTGGACTGAATAAAGTCTGTGAACTATTTTAAACTGTACTAAGGTCTGTCTGCTGGATTTCATAAAGAATCGGCTCTTCAGTTTTAACTGATCTCACGGTGCCGCATACGTGACAGAGGATGCTGTCTAGTATGTTATGTTTAGGCGTATGATCAAAGTCTATGCACTAATCCCAGACTTGTATTTGTTGGAAAGACACTAAAGTTTTCCAGCGGCATCGTTTATCATGACAGTTTTTCGAGGCAGGAGGAAAGGTTTCGGGAGATTAGACGTTCTTTGTATACTTTAGGGAAGTTAAGAAAAACAGTCTTTAGAGTCTTATCATGAGCTGAGCGCTTTGTGTCTTATTAATCATTGATTCATTTATTTCTCTGATCCGGTTCTCTTTTCTCCAGACCTCAGTGCAGCTGACATAGAAGAGTCTTCGCTCTCTTCTTTTCTTAGTCAACATCTTCTTCTCGTTACACTGCCCGCTTGCCCAGATCCGGTTCTGGCACGACACCGGCTCCACTCCCCATCGGCATTCCTCAACACCCCAGACCTGAAGACTTTCTCTTCTTCCCTGTGGTACAAACACCTAATTAAACTTGAACTTTTTTAGTACTTATAAACTGCCGCTACTATTACTACTAACTACCTATACTTGAATTTGTAGTTTACACCATAGACTTATATACATAGACGCCGCATTCAGCGGGTTGGACGTCAACGGGTCCGCCATATTGGATGTGGCAGATCTGCCTGTAAACTGATACAAGGAAATGGACTGGACTTCATAAAGAAAACTGTGTGTCAGATATACACATACGTTGGTTTGGTGCTTACATAAGGAGTAAACATTTATAATCATCACTTTAAAAGTTACATACGTTGTTTTTGGTGCCTGTTTGTTTCCCAGATATATCAGTGTGTGTGTGAATGGGTGTGTAAGAGACATTAACTTAAAGAACTTAGTTCGCCTTATGAAGTTCAGTCCATTTCCTTGTATTAGTTTACAGGCAGATCTGCCACATCCAATACGGCGTTGATGTCGACGTACGATTCAGCGCTCGATGCGGCGTCTATGTATATATGTCTGTGTATATATGTCTATGGTTTACTGTTGTGGTTTGTCACAGAAAGACAATTTCATAGAGTCTTTTTATTGTCCCGTATCACGTAGACTCTGCATTGTGAGACTGAACAGAGCTCAGTTTACAACAAATGGAGGTGCTGAATACAGTTGGTGTCGTCAAAGTGTTCTCTGGCCTCTTTGCTGAGACGATAATAAAAAGAAAAAAAGTCTTTCAAGCAAAAAAAAAGCTGGAAACTATCTGAGCTTAGAAAAAGGGGGCAAAGGAAGACCGATGTGATCCGGTACTGTGAAACCCTGCAGCAAGAACTCAAGAGGGAAACCAATAAAACAGCTCCATCTTCCTTTACAGCCTCTATAGGGCATTCTCACCGTTGCAAAGATAAATGCAGGACTGCATGTGGTCTATAATGAGCAGCTCATCTGAAATGCACGCTGCTGTTTCTGGAATACATGGCTGTACATTAGAGACTCGCCCCGCTCCCACACGGGTTAATGTAATTCCATCTCTGGCTGACCGTAAGTGCAACGCACGCTTTAAGGAGGGAAATTAGCCCCAACAGACCTTTTTCTCTCCGTCCCAATCCAATCGGCCTCCATCTCATTTCTATCAATTAGGCAGAAAACAGGATTACTCCGGCTGCGTGTGCAGCAAATGCTGAAAAGCGTCTGCACCTCAGGGGATACGGGGAAGAAGAATACGAACTAAACCTCGGAGCTCCAAGGTCCAAAAACTGACAGTTTGCCTTTATGTGGTTAGACACCTCTGACAGTGTTTCTGATATTTTGTACAGTAATGAAATTAAATGACAGATTTGCACATTTCATATTCATGTTTATACTTTATCAAAGCTTTAACAATCCAAAGATGCATTAATGGGGATGTTCTGTGCACAGAGACCAAGAATAGAGTCTGAAACTCTCAGTGGAGTTTTCCGAGAGTCAATTACAAGTTTGTGGCTGGTTAAAATAATTGGAAAAACTTAAGTCGGAGCAAACATTTAATTCTCAGTGGCCTTGCTCCAGTCTGGTAATCCTCTGTGTAACTGAGACACGACTCCTTCGTGAATTTATCGTGGCGGACTGATAACGTGTCCGTCGTAATTTAGGGAGGTTTTGACAACATTTAATCTGGTTTTTAAAAAACAAGTCAGCAGCATTTCATTTTCTGACCTCCACCTCCGGCTCAGATGACGCATAAATTAACAGAAGTAATCTCCCCTGTCCATGTGAAGGGGGTGAAACGAGACACTCGACACGAAACTATGAGGTGAGTCAAAAGGTCGTGTCCCGGGTGTTTTTGATACAGCCGCCTGCACAGCACTGAAAACCATTAAATAAGGTAGAAAGAAATAAACACATAGGTAAATTACACTGATCACTGACAAACAGCTAAAAAACGACCATGAGCAGTAACACTGGTTTAACAGAATGCAAAAAACTGGAAAAACAGAATTACAGAAATTTAAAATTACTGAGTTACTGTTAAAACATGTATTGAATAACTAAAGGAGAATTGTAGTGAGGTCCAGACTGCACTGATTAGAAGATCTTGGGGTGTTTAAATGTGTTTAAAGAAGAGACACACTTACTTCTTTAGGACCTCGTTGTCATGGCAGCGTGGGTATAACTAGTAAAAGGTCGAGCAGGCGACCTCTGCGACCTCCAGTGTTGGTTTCCTGGCGCCGATGCTGCAATAAAGTCAGTAATAAAGAATGTAAGACCGCGGAGGCTGAGCCCTCTTGTCATTTACGAACCACCTCAGACGTGATTGAACTGCCGCTGATGATCTGTGACCTGACGTTACGTTAGCTCATGTCTAAGGTCACCTGTGCCTCGCTCACCTTCGTTTAGAGACGGCACCGTGGCTGAGCTCGACTTCCTCCTTCGAGCGTCTTTGCTCGACTCGACAGCGTGGGACTGTGATCGGCCGAGCTGCCAAACCAAACTGAAGACAGGCGGCAGCTCAGGAGTTCAGCTTCACTGATACACATTTGTCTTTTTTGCCCAATGCATCTTTTTAAAATTTAATTTCAGTTTGTATGAAGAGTAAAGTCAAACCATGATCATCGTTGTTGGTCCATGTTGGGTAGCCACAACAAAAACGTCACACAACGTTCCATCCAAATGAATCCAAATTTTAACCAAATTTAGAGCAATACAGAAAAAAAAATGCAAATTAATGTAATGAAAATGAAGTGAGATCAGGGATAAACACCATTCTGTTCATTTGGTGTTTTGACGATGGTCCAAATTCTTCCATAAGTGTTCAATTGGACCGGGGTCTATAGTATGATTTATCTGCATTCACTGTGTTACTCATTTATTCAGGTTTTTCCTTTAATTTGAAAAGAACAAAAACAAAAAGAAAAATGTAGGGACAAGAAACATTTTTGGCAGCTCCCTAAAAAACAAAGCGCACACGTGGAAACTTTCAACGTTATTTATTCTGAGCGAGGAATATGAAATGAAAGACTAAGATGAAAATATGTTATGTGTTTTAATTTATCAAATAATAAACATTTGTAGGTTTTTGTCCAATCTGCATCTGGAAGATGACGCGTTGGGCTCGTTCCGGTGAGCTGAACTATTGAATGGTTGATTATGTAAAGTACAGAATTGATTAAGTGACAGTTAAAATTATGAATAAATGCAGCCTTTAAATGAGCGTCAGTCTTCTTTGGGTAGCTGCACACCATTCATCATCATCGTCGTCGTCTTTCTCTTAAAGTGTCCAGTGGGAAAAATTCCATCCATCGAGAACAATGGGTGTTTTTGTCATTTTACAGCAGATGAAACATTTACATGTGCAACAAACGGATATATACACAAACTCCAGGTGTGATGTTACAAATACTTTACACATAAGGCTCAGAGCTTCCAGCTTTTACCAATTTTCACTGATAATTACTTTAATTTCTTTCGATAAACGATGAAAATCAAAATCCTTCTACCGCCACATGAACAGAGACGACGCAACAGTACAGAAGCTTTAGAAGGAACTTACAGTACATGTTGATATGTGTCTGCTTATTAAAGTTTGAATATAATACCTACAGCCTGTAACTAAAACCTGTGTTTTATATTACACACATATTGCATTATATTACACGCAGAGCCTCTGTGATTAAACCAAAGTAACATTTTCAAGGTTAATTGTAAGTCTTAAAAACGCATGCCGTTGAAAAAGAAGAATATCATTGAGCATTAATTTAATGAAAACATTAAAACATAAAAACACATTTAAAAAAAAAAGAATAAAAGTTTTAAAGACGAGAATTTAAAAAAAGGTGTTAAACCAAAGAGCTCCTACACAAAGACGGGACAACTAAAGGTTGATTTTATTTCGGATCGAGTACCAGATCATGTTTGATTGATTCTCATTACGTTCATCGATCTGCGTTCTGATCGAATCCTGGATCGATGTTGCTCTCGCAAACAGACGGAAATGAAGACGGTAAAAAAACAACAACTTTAAAACATAAAATAAAATATAAATATTCTCTGTGTCAAAACAAGTTCAGGTTTTGTTTTGAGTTTTACTCGAACTATCAGGTGACTTTAGGGCATTTTATCTAACACAAATCTTGTAAATGGCATCTCACTTTAGATTATTTGGCGTCGTTTAATCTCCCAGTGCAACTATGAGATTGTTTAAACGGAAACCTGAAATCTAGAAAATGCTGCTGCTTCTTCAAAACCGTTTCTGTACGAATCCAAAGCGGAGACAGACTTTATATTACGTGATGTTCTGTGTAGGATCACACTAGCTGTGTTAACGTACAAATGTGCTGCAAACTTTTTAACCGAAAACTTCCATCCACTACCGTTATGCAAAGCAGGCGGTGCCAGTCTGCAAACTATAAGAAGAGTCAGTGGAAGCGGTAAACTGAATTACTGTCAGGTCGAAATATCTTGATCGACTGATAAAGAAAACAAAAATGAAGGAAAGATGTTACAAACTGTTTTAAAGAACAGTAACAGAAAAAACATCCCTACAGATAAAATTAGACTCGTGATGAGATCTGTATATTTGTAATTATTATAATTATTTTAAGACACACATAATTACGCAACAATTTTTCCTTTGATGAAAGTTACTTGTGTACTTTTACTACTGTAAACATGATACATGTGTACTTGTACATGGTGGTGTGAACAGGAGCAGCTGGTTGATGAAAGAAATTTAAAAGCAAAAAGACTTTTTGAATAATTTGGATCTGGTTCCAACTGACAATTTGGACATCAACCCTTTTTTTTGTTTTATATAAATAAAATCTGTGTTTTTTTGCTACAATAACTTTAAACTTTGTTACTTGATTTGAAGTTTGATGTGTTTTAAATGTCAAAGTAGTGCCGCTTCACTGAATAAGGCAAAAAATCAAAGTGCAACAAAAAAAAAGTCGATTTTGTTTTTTCCTAAATGAGGTGGTCAAACTCTAAAAGCTCTGAATGTGAAGCTGTTACGAGTCCACGTTTAAAAAAAGTTTTAGAAGACCAAATTGATACTATGTGAGGTAGTTTGATTATTTTTTTTTTTGACTAAAATATTAGAACCATCGAGATACTCAGGTCGTCAAAATGCTAAATTAAACCTCTAAAATCCTTTAAACTTTTAAAATCTGTTCAAGTCATCTCCGAACTGAAGGAATGATTTAGCTTTTGTCATAATTACGTTATCGTTAGATTGTGCTACGTGACTTGAAATGCGAGTAACTGCCAGTCGTCGTGGACACACGATAAATCCTTACAGCTTCGTAATGTTTAAACGTGTGATGGATGAACCCTAAAAAAAACACCGCCGTCTCCAACAGCAGCAAATCAAAGAGGAAGAAATGTGCCCTAAAATGCTTTCTGAGCGGCCCGGGGTGTGCGACATCCACCTGCCAACAGTCATTTCGCCTCATCACTGCACCATGTAGGTGGAGAACGTCTCTTTCTGTCCGTTCCGGGCGATGATTTGCTCGATGGCGATGTATGTTCCCGTGAGGAACCCCACGAACCCGATCAGGCTGATGACGACGTTCCGCGCGGTCGACAGCGGCGACAGGCCCTCCCCCTGAAACACCAGAATCTGGAGGATGGGAGGGAAGATCAGCGCCAGGAAACTGCTGCTGACCGAGCCGACCAGCGAGATGACGAGGTCCAGCTCCGGTATCAAGATGGCGAGGGCGCCTGGAGGAGGAAGACAAACAGAAAGAACAAATGAGTTTGTAACAAAAGTTAAGAAACTCATTTTAAGTACAGACGCCACCAATCATTTCAACTAATAGATATCAGCAAGAAGCTAATTACTTTCATTAAGACAATTACTTTATATATAATAACTTTTCTGAACATTTATGATTAAATGCAAATGAGGCACTCATTTGCATACAGAAATATAATCATTGGATAAAGCCAGGTTCATTTTGTTGACATGTCAGTGTCAGAGGTTTTTACTTTTATATAATATAGACAGGAGCCTTAAACTCAGAGATATGTGAATGCTGCTAAAAAATGATGTGCACAATGTTTTTAATGTTTTACGTAAAGGGTGTATGCTCCTTTTAGCATATTTAGTATTTATTTTGATTTTAGCATGTGTTTAATTTTATTTATTTTAGTACATTTTAATGTCTTAGGTATTTTTATTCTTATTTATTCTAGTTATTTTAACAAATGCTAGGATTTTATTGCACTGACTGACTAGAAGCACTTTTAATCTTGTTGTACCTGTGACAATGACAATAAAGATCTATAATATTCTATATCACCATGAAACTTCCCTAGTTGATTACTGGCATCAAGACGATTATTGTTTGTACAAAGTCTTCTGTTTAAATATGCAAATGAGGCATTATCTAATGCTGACGTCTGGTGAAATCAAACAGACGACTAGTCTGAAAGAAGACGTACGTCTGCGCACTTTGAGGAAAACTCCTATGGACGCCTCCACATAGAATCCTATATAAGGTGTGACTCGCTGTGCATCCATCAGTGGACACGCCCTTTACTTCTCTAACACAGACGATGAACAAACGTGACGGGAGTTCTCATTTCTGTCATACTCTTCTTCATAAATGTTCCACGTTGACGCTGATGAGAGCGTTCACTCTTTAGGACTGCGCTCCCCTCTCTGTGAACCTTTGCGTCTGCGATAACACGTTGCATATGAGTTGCATGAAGGTTATGGATATGAGCAGAAAACTGCAGACTATTTGTTTTGGAGAAACTCCAGCGGCCTTAAGTCTGCAGGAATGTCTTTTTAGAGATGGACAATTTTGGTATTATCTCCACTGTGCACACACACATGGCGGTTCTGAATGCAGCCTTTTATAGACTGAATGTGATTAAGACACCAAACAAACAAAGACGTGACGGGATAAAGAGCGTGGGAAAACGGTTTCTCAGCATTTGCACACAAAAAAAAAGTCTGGCACTGAGAAATGAATACATTTGGTATTTTATGTTTAAAATTTGTCAGAAACGATTTGAGTGTTGAATTTCACTGCCAGCTGCTTTTCAAGGATTCAATTCATCATGACTGGTCTGGTTCTTTTTGATATAAGCTCCCAGTATTTTTTATTTTTCAGCTACTAACGTAAGAAAGAGATTTTAAAGCTCCGATATCAGCTGGTCTCGAGTGACCATGTTAATGTCTTGATGCTAAGACGCGTCGTGATGTGGACGTGAGAAGATTCGCCATCGATGCAGTGACAGAACGTTGACTGTTGATCATCAGGCCTCAGCTGAACAATTAAGTTTTGAACTTAAGTTGTTACGTCTGTCTTGCATTGAATTGTATTGGGAATCTTACCGGGAGGCACAAATTAGCCTCAGCAGACATAAAGAATACTGACAGGGTTCCCACACCTTTTTCATGAACAAATCTAAGGACTTTTCAAGCACCTTCAAGCACCAGTTTTTCCATTTTTCCAGCACCTTTAAATAGGTAGCCTACTAGTTGTGTTTGCCATGATGGTCATGGGAAGCGCAGCGGTGCCACTGTATGGCACAATAATATGGTTCTAATTAGCATTATTTCATATGGTGGTAGATTGACTGTTTTGATTTTTAACTAATAGTGAAATTTTAAGCATTTTCAAGCACTTTACAAAAAATTCAAGCATTTTCACAACCTTGAAAACACTGAATTGAAATTTAAGCATTTTCAAGGAATTCAAGCACCCGTGGGAACCCTGTACTGAGCAGCTAATCAGACGTAAATTAAGGCACTGTCAATGTTACCGACTCTAAGAGAGAAGAGAATAACCCAAATTGTGGCCACAAAGCCACTTTACAGATGAAATAAACTCATACACTTTGTTTATGTACTGAGCTGGGTCACGTATAGAGTTGTCACGATACTAAAACCACGATACTATACCAGTCAAAGTATCGCGGTTCCGGGTATTATCGCGATACTGCTGCCTTTTTTTATTATTATTCTTATTTTTATAAACTGCAATGTATTTGTGCAAGTTAGTTTGAAACAACGACGTCTGTTTTTTAAGCAAAATAAGTGTTGCCACAGCAGACTCGCTGCTTGGGCCCGGTGCTTCTGCCACGGTGAGTGTGTTGTCTCGTGTCTGGGCGAGACAGAACTTTAGCTTGTTGTTTGTTTTGAAGCGAGTTTTTTATCGAAGCGGAGCTGTCTTCGCGGAGTTCGTACTTGCCGACAGAAACACACGAGCAGCCAATCAAAATTTTTAGTATAGTAGCGACTGTTATGATTTGGCACCACGGGGTACCGTGTATACCGTGGGTATCGTGCAACTCTAGTCACATACCTTTAGACCGTTAAAAGCAATTTCTAAATAAAAAGGGAGTACAGCTTTAAAACCGAACAAAGAAAGTGAGAAACTTTCTACTATGGGTCTCTTTTCATTCTGATTTTACATACTGTATATGTACTGCTGTGACACGAGAATCGTCATGTGTGATTGAAGATCCAGATATTCATTTTGATCTACTCTGCTGTGCAAAATTAAAGCCATGGCAGATAACGGGGCCGAGAAGGTTCAGAAGGCAGCAAGAGAAAGAAGGACGGATGAGAAATGAGGTGAGCCGTACCGCGGGATAAAAGGGGAGGGGGAGACGGATGGAGGTCGCTATGGGAGAAACACGGCACGTCAAGAATCAGAAGATAGAGATGCTCGCTGGGAGAAGATAAAGCTGTGATGGTGGGGTCTGTTTGCCACGCTCAGGTCCTGGTGACCTGTCACCCGTTGCTGTGGTGACAGACATAAACAACAACAGGCAGTCGTGTTTGGACAAAACAAGCTCTGACGTAACCGAGGTGTGTGTTCCCTCCTGCTGACACACTTCACCTAAAAAAAAAAAAGCCCGGCTACACACACACCTGTTTAACAGCAGCTGATAAAGGGCTCTCTGAACGTTAATCAATTGTGCGCTGCTGCTTGTTCACAAACTCTGTCATATTAATCTACGGGGTGATGGCAAGGTCGCGCTTTCATGTGACAAGTACGGCGAAAGCACCTCGCCACCAGGGAGTAAACCTGTCACTTCTAGGAAAAGCCTCTCGCCATCGAAGAGATCCCTTCAAACTACACTTGAAGGTTACCGAGCCATCAAACGAGGCGTGAAGGAGGACGGCGATGCCGGGTCCTAAGACAGAAAGAAAAGCCTCCACAGCAAACAGACTGCAAGGCCGTAGCTAAGCAGGCGGATACTTCCCCCCCGAGAGAGACAAAGAACGTGGATCATCAGCAGCTTCAAAGGGTCGGAGAGGGAACGCTCCGAGCACACTGATGTTGTCATACAACCTCCGATCTTAAAGAAACAAAGATAAATATATAGTCCACGTTTCTACCATCGGCCAGCTGGGACTTTGGAGAGCTTCACTTCAGAGAAGGAGAAAATGTATTGATTGTGATTTTATGATGTCAGGAAAAGGAATGCGTTTAATAAAGGCAAGGTGCACCTCTGAGGTCCGGCATCGTGTTTGCATCATGAAGACGAGGAAGGTGTGATAAGAAACTCCTGTGTGTGACATTAGCAGAAATAATATATAATATGCAAAGGAATGTTTTCATTAGAATAAGAATTGTTTTGTTTTTGTTGCCTGAGAATGAGGCTTTTAAATCTACAGACCCACAGGTCCTCTTCTACAGAGTTTCTACAGTCGCCCAGAGTGAACTAACTAAACAAAGACTTTCAAGTTTTTCACGAGTTTCACGGCCACTGTTGGTTCTCCTTCATGTCTGAAAGGACTGGGTGAAGTGAAGGGGTTGCAATCTTTGTCTACACCAACTAGATGCCACGAAATCCTACATAATGTAACCCGCTTTACATAATGCTAACTGTTCTGCATTGGGTAAATAATGAAACATTATTATTGTAAAACACGCGTGCTTGAACCAGAGAGAGAATGCAAAAAGCAGAATAAAAATATGAAAAATAAAAAAATAACATACTGTCAGAAATTGAAAAACCCAAAATCATTAAAAGCCAAGTGTCGAGATAAAACTGGAATCTGTGCACTTGAGGATTTGAAGAGGAAACAGTTATTAATTCAGTGATAGTACAAATATTCTGTTGATGTCATGGATCAAGTCTGGCATCAACATCCTGCAGATAAGACGACGTCGAGATTTGATCTATAAATCACTGAGTTGTTGCTGAGTCGACAGAGTGACACAACCAGCCGTGAGCCAGTTATGGAAAGCTGGAAGGGAACCTAATGCTGTCAAGACAGGAGGAGGCTCCAACAATATCCTGATGCGTCTTTTGGACAACAAAACTGGAGCCACTACCAACTATGAAGTCTGAGCTTTTATCTTCAACCCTGCCAGCATCCAAAGACACGCTGGGCAGGCCAACCCAGCTCAAATAAGTGGCCAGAAGAAGAAAATAAAGACCGACTCAGAGGGAAGAAAGGATGTGGGGGGTCTCGCTGCCTTTAGACTGTCAGCGGGCGATTCCTGAACTCAGCCCACAATTTTCAAATCCACTGGGAGAGACAGCTCCTCAGCCCGGGGAAGTCAATTACCTCCAGAGCCACAAAGCTGCAGCCAGCGGTCGGGGATGCTCTGAGGTCGGATCAAAGATTAGTAGGGAGGGGTTCCTTTTCTCTGCAGTCAACCTGAATGTACCTGACACCGTCCCACTGGCTCATTTCTTCACCTCGCTGTTAGCAATCACCGAGCAGGATGGAGCCACAGAACCTGGCTGCCTCCAGCTCGGGAGATGACTTTCATCCGGCACAGCCAGAACCGGATGATCTGCAGCTCGGTGGACTATAGCTCGTTAAAGACGGGAGGGAGCTCAGTCTCCCCGACAGACTCCTTTCACCGGGACCGACAGCAAGCGAACAGTCAAGGTCTTTGTATGCTAACGTTAATTAGCCAGGAGAGCGTCCGCTCAGCATGGAGTCAGCAGCTGCAGCTACAGTAAACTTCTCTGACACTCCAGACAAAATGATCAAATCATGGACCAGCAGGATGGAAAATAAAAAGGTCTTCTTCATTCTTCATCAAGACGAAATGCCTCAACAGATTAGTCAGATCAGGCTTTTCTTCTGAGGATATAAGAACACATCCCCCTCTGACCCTGCTGCATCTCGCCTTATGATTTAGTTAGTGAACGACTTATTAAATCTGTGTCAGTTGCTGTTTTAAATAGCACCTCGGCTCAGTCCCTGTGGGTAAACATATCACAAGTGTATCCAGTTTAAATAAAATCAGTGGCAGTGGTCTCTCTCTAAACATTTTTGAGATGTATCTCATCCCCGTGTAGCGCCTGATGGTGGCTTGTCGATCACATGAACAGTATTATTTCTTTTATTTCAACAAAGAGAGAAAGAAGAGACTCAAAACCATGGAAAGATTGGAAGATGAAAGCAGATCATTTCCTTTATTAATCTTTAGTTTGGATAAATTGCAGCCACTGTAATTTAAACCGGTTTGCATCAAACCTCTACTTCTGGTTTTTGCAACAGACGCACCAAAGATGCGATTTGTTGGGTTTGGAGTGAAACATCATCATCGTCAACCAACAGTTGTAACTAGAGAGAGAAAAAAAGATCCTGTGTTTTTGTAGTTCCAACAACTCCAACAGAGTGATATGTCTCGTCTTTCACTGATCACCTCATGTTAATTTTACTGTTTGTGCAGATTAGCTGTGATTGGCCGGTTTGTGCTTGGGCTAACCTTGATTGGTTGTTTGATTCAGACTGGGTTCAGTTTTAAGAGTAGATGGTCCACAAACAGATTTCTTTAAAGAAACATTTTAATGAAATATTGTTAGAGTCAATCATTTGAAACTAAATTATAATATTGCAGCTTTCCTGCTGCACAAACTGAAGTTGTGGAGTAAATCTCTCACACTGTAAAAAGAGTTTTCTTCTTTTTTTTGTAGGAACCAGATTGACTTTGCCTCAGGACGAGGTGCTACACTTTTGCAGAGGTGATTATTCTGTGTTGTGTAAATCCTGCAATGGTGAACTGAAGTCCTTGCTGTCGGCTACAAAATAATATGTTGCCGAACGTCTCCTGCAGATGGTCGAGGTTATTTTACTGGAGAAGGTGATCTACTAAAAGGATGTCGACATTTCTGAAACAACAGCAATCAGATAATGGAAAACTCTTTTAACGTGCGATGGTTCAGTGTTTTGTTTCGTTTCCTGATGGTGGGAGTTTATTTGTCAGTCCAACCTGTCAATGACAAATCCACAACTCATGATTATGAAAGACAAAGCTGAAAAACAAAAGATGCAGATTTTTACATTTCTCTGTCGCAGTCTCGTCATAGCCGGCGGAGTCTATCATTTAACATAACATCCATGATCTCTAACAATCATTACCTTGGCATCAAACACTCCTCCTCTCCAGTTTTGTCTGAATAATTACCCTCTCTCCATCGCGCCTTGTTGCCGTCCAATCCTCCATGAACACAACCTCTGGCTCACCTCCCTCTCTCGCACTCCTTCATCACCGTGTCGAGTCAGCGAGTCTCCTCGCCCTGATGAACCGACTGATGTGGAAAAACTCTTCTCCAAACCAACAGCTGCACTCGGGATTAATCACTTTAAACTGTTGCTCTAAGGACGGATGTTCCAGACACACTGAACCTTGTTCTGTCTCCTGACAGACTTGACAGGAGAGATGAAGCTGTAACTATTTCAGAGCCAGCACAAGACCAACGACGTGGCCTGAGAAAGACTACGAATAACAACCATCCATAATGATACCAGGTACCAGGCAGATTCTGCTTTTTCTAGTGCTGTAAAGAAGTGATTGATTATTCCATTAGCCGAATCATTAATCAGTTCCAAACAGATCGGTTGGTTGACTGAATGAAATAACTATAGGATCTAAATCTATAGGATGGACTGCTATGAAATTCATTGTCCCAAGAGGATAGATCCTCAAGACCTTTGTGATCCCCTGACGTTTTATTCAGCACATCCATGGGGTTGGCATTCATGTTCTCAGCTACATAAACTTTGGTGATTCACTGACTTTACATTTAGGGTCATTACCAGGACAAAATTCTCAGACAACCAAAAACTAGTTTGTGCAAACTTGAGCTGCGTACCAGCTTGTGTTTAATGGATTAATGTTAATCTAACCACAACCCTAAAACATTAACATAAAAACAGAGTACAAAGCATGTTCTCTCAACAACTTAGCAATCCTAACTTTGCTGTCACAGAGGAAACTGCAGTGCTGTGTAATGCACCTTTATTTGATATATATACTGTACCTCAAGCACCAAATAAAAATCATTTTAACTTGGCTAAACAAACATTTTATGTGAGTCTGAGGACAGGATACATCTAGAGGGTTTTGCAGAAAAGTACAAACATTACCTTGCTCTGCAATTACAAACTTTTGTTGGAGGGGTTGGCTGTGCCGTCCTCGCTAAACTATTTCTTCTAGATCCTCTGCAAACAGCATTTCTTAGGAAATAAAATAGATTACTTCAGCCCTTGGGATACACTATAAGAGTAGTCTGAACCTTTGGCCAAGTGGAAATGGGATGTACACTCATCAAAGTTACCATTTCAATTTGCGGTGGCTCATGGTTGTTTGAAATTACGAAAATACGAGGTAACAGGAAGCTGTCATTACTCTTCCCTGTGAGTGTGTGTGTGGATTCATTTAATCAGGAGGTGACAGTCCGCTGGAGGGTCTGGAATCAATTTGGACTGTGACGATTATTTATTTAATTTTTATTTAACCTTTATTTAACCGGGAATAAGCTATTTTAGGGAGTTACACTGAGTCAGAAACAAGAGACAGATGATATAAAACATACTAAAGCTTTACACCAGGTGGTTTGTGTTCAGTTAGAAAAAGCTCAGACCTTTGAGTGGTCGCGTCCTGCACTGAACCGATTGCCTCAGCATGCGTGACCGAAGAGAAAGTATTATTAGTACCTTTGGGCATTTTTTAAATACTTTTTATCTGTGCTGGAGAACCATATTGATTAAATTGATTAATTAGTATGGATGTAACGATGCATCGTGACACGATTAATAATCGGTACAAATGCGCGATGACTCGCATCGGTTGACTGAAAAAATAAATCGCGATTCTTGTTGAATGGGAACCCGCACAGCGCGTGCTCTCACTGGTCAAACAGGCTTCCCGGCGAAGTTGTGTGAGCGTGGCGTGTTTGGTCCGTCCTGCACGCGACTTTAAACCCACCGGGAGTGTTTCAGGAGCGAGCGCTTAGCCCGCCAGACTTTGTTTACCTGCTCAGATTTGGACATTTTCCCGGTGTATGTTCTTCTAAACATGCTTCTACATGTGTAAATATGTTACGTAGTTAGTTAGTTTCGTTTTTGTCTGTTTTTACGACCGGCAGTTTGCACAGGGTATTTTATTTTGAAAATCCAACGGGTTCTCTTTGCTTTTTCTGTGTCTGGCTTCCGCTCGAGGTGCTCTGTGGAAATTGACGCAAGTTTTAACGTTTTTATTTTATTGTTATGTACAAAACTTACCAGCCACATTGGCTGCTGATCAGAAAAGTTAATTTAGAGCCCTGGTTATGCCTCGAGAGTGAAAACTGCACATCACAGCATTAACAGCAGTTTACTGTGAGACTGTTTCTATAGAAAGCAGAGAAATCTAAAGAGTTTCTGTAAAGAAAGTTTTTTTTCCTACAAATAAAAAGTATAATAAATATAATAATTTGATTTGGTCATAATTTGTCTGTAGCTCATTTTGATTTTAAAAAATCGTGAAAAAATCATATCGTGAACAAAAAATCGTGACTCGAGTCGTGAGTTGAGTGTATCGTTACATCCCTAGTTATCAAGGTGAACAACACTTTTTCCAGTAAGTCATGTCATATGGAAAACGACCTGCACCACTGCTAAGAAGGGTTGAAAAATATTTTATATGCAGACCTGCCAACCCTGAAAGAATTTTATGCGTACTAATCGGGCGGTTCAGCCATGTCTCTGTGAACGCGCGGCGGCTCCAGTGTTCATTGAATGGCTCTGACTGCCTTGCAGCCCCGACTCTGCTTGAAGTGAGGCAGGGCGGGGTAGTTGGAAGGGAATGAAGCACTCTGATTGGTCGAAAGCAGACCTCTGAATCTGTGGTTCAGCGGCATTCAATATCAATGGCAACTTGACTGAAACGAGGTTAAAAAAAAAAAATTGAAACGGACGAAACGCGGGAAATATGCGTATTTTAGAACAACAAATCGTACAAGCGTACAGGGAGGTGAAAATGCGTGCCCGCTACGAAAAATGCGTACATGTTGGCAGGTCTGTATATGTAGTAGCGGTACTGCTCGTGACATCTGGTCAAAAGTTGTTTTTGTTCATTTCGAGCTTTCTTTAAAGCTACACCCTATAGTTATAGCAAAGTACAGCAGATTTAAGATCGGCATTGAAGAACGTCTAAAAGGAAATTATTAACATAAACATCTGCCCACAATGTGGTTTGAAATCGGTTTTATGCTCACATTTCCAAGCAGTAGTGCAGTTTTACAATCAAGCCTCGGCTTTCAAGGCTCTCCATGAACAAATGCCCTTTAATATCATGTAGAATTATTTTCTACCTGACCAAAGCAAAGCAGGTGCTCTTGACTCCACTCATGTCACAAACAGCTGCAAGATCACTAAAGCACTAAATGACCCAAACCGTGCAAAGCACGCTCTGCGTAAACGTCGATGTCGGTGTAAAAAAACGAGGACATAAATATACAAAACAGCGTGTGGAAGAAAAGGCTCCAGTTAAATGTCAAATAAAAACAAGGACATGCTGCTTTATTACCGCAATTTAAAAATCCCATGAAGACGGTGAAGTACCCGGGCGTATAAAAACATACCTCTTACTGTTAAATAAGAGAGATTCAGCCTTGAACAGCCACTGGATTGTATGTGTGAGCGGGCTAATAAACAGCAATGAGGAGAGAGTGTGGCGTGTTGTGCGAACATGTGTGACTAAAGGAACAGCGCTGCCTTCGGGGTGGAATAACAACAATGTTTACTTTCTATAACAGAGACAATTGAGGAAACGGATTGCTCTAAATTGTATGGCTGTGGGGGACAGTATGATAAATAAGGATGTTTGCTGCTTGTTTAGAGCGTGCTTTCATGAATAAATCCATATCAATCTCTCCTGAAACTATCATTTTTCTAAATAAGTGACGCACGTCTTGAGCGAAATGGAAAGCGGGCCACGGGGGTGAGCAATCATGTTTCCTGAACGAGTTGTAAAAAATTATATCAGATTATGTGGACAACCTGCTCACAATCATGAGCGGGAAATGGTGGCCTATGAGTAGAGACAGGTAGTAAATTTTAATTTGGTGCAGGGTTACAACCAATGATCTTTTTTTCCCCCATTATCTAATCAATTAGTTATTTGGTCCATATAATGTTGGGGAAAATGTGCCGGAGCTGATGTCCTCAAATGTCTTGTTTTGCCCACAACCCAACGATATTCAGTTTACTGTCATAGAGAACTAAAGAAATCAAAGATTTTATTCGTGAGGGTGATAAAACTAACTAACTAACAACACATTACGAACACTAACAACACACTATGAACACACTAACAATACACTATGAACACACTATGAACACACTAAAAACACACTAAGAACACTTAGAACACACTATGAACACATTAAGAACACACTATGAACACACTATGAACACATTAAGAACACACTGAACACTATGAACACACTAAAAACACTAAGAACACACTATGAACACACATAACACTAAGAACACACTATGAACACACACAACACTAAGAACACACTATGAACACACTAAAAACACTAAGAACACACTAAAAACACTAAGAACACACTATGAACACACATAACACTAAGAACACACTATGAACACACTAAAAACACTAAGAACACACTATGAACACACTAAAAACACTAAGAACACACTATGAACACACACAACACTAAGAACACACTATGAACACACTAAAAACACTAAGAACACACTATGAACACACTAAAAACACTAAGAACACACTATGAACACACTATGAACACACTAGGAACACTAAGAACATACTATGAACACACAACACTAAGAACACACTATGAACACACTAGGAACACTAAGAACATACTATGAACACACTATGAACACACTAGGAACACTAAGAACATACTATGAACACACACAACACTAAGAACACACTAGGAACACTAAGAACATACTATGAACTCACTAAAAACACTAAGAACACACTATGAACACACTAAAAACACTAAGAACACACTATGAACACACTAGGAACACTAAGAACATACTATGAACACACACAACACTAAGAACATACTATGAACACACATAACACTAAGAACACACTATGAACACACATAACACTAAGAACACACTATGAACACACTAGGAACACTAAGAACATACTATGAACACACACAACACTAAGAACATACTATGAACACACATAACACTAAGAACATACTATGAACACACACAACACTAAGAACACACTATGAACACACTAGGAACACTAAGAACATACTATGAACACACACAACACTAAGAACACACTATGAACACACATAACACTAAGAACACACTATGAACACACATAACACTAAGAACACACTATGAACACACATGACACTAAGAACACACTATGAACACACTAAAAACACTAAGAACACACTATGAACACACACGACACTAAGAACACACTATGAACACACCAAAAACACTAAGAACACACTAAAAACACTAAGAACACACTATGAACACACTAAAAACACTAAGAACACACTAAGAACACACTATGAACACACTAGGAACACTAAGAACATACTATGAACACACTAAAAACACACCAAGAACACACTATGAACACACATAACACTAAGAACACACTATGAACACATTATGAACACACTAAAAACACTAAGAACACACTATGAACACTAAGAACACATTATGAACACACTATGAACACACTATGAACACACTTAGGTGATTCATTTAATAGTTGACAACTGGATCGGCCGAGTGTTCGTTGCAGCTTTGCCGTGGTGTCGAAATGAACATGGCTCAGTCATTTCCAGAAAAAGGGATAACTGCCTGACAGACGAATGGAAGTGACGGTAGAAAGGACACACTCAACTATGTGAAGGGCTGAACCACATACAACCATACAACAAAAGGTTTAAAAAAAAAAAAGAGGACAAAAGCTTATTTTGAAACACAACACAAAAGCACCAAACTAAATACTGTAGTAGCACACAGTTATGAGCTGCTGGTCTTCCTTTGTGGCACATTGTGCTACACGAAATGTCATAGAGAGACCTTTCCAGCCTGCTGTGTAATTGTTGTAAATATAACATTTCATTGTGATAGATCCCCAAATAAACACAAAGGATGTACTGGAGTCACTCAAAGGATAGCAAAAATGAAAGTCTGCAATGCTCATGACTGCCTGATCACTAAATCTAAAGTATTTGACTGAACGAACACCAGGAAAAGCAACAGCGTCATTAAAATCACAAAGGGTTTCTCTGGGATACATGAATGTATTCATTTGAGTATGATTCATCCTCTGGGGACCATGAATATTCGCAGCAGATTTAATGCAAATAAATCGTACTGTTGGTTCAAGGGAGATGTAATGTAAAGTTCAAGGTCATAAAGAGTCATCTACCCAAGCATTGGCAGATTGGCACCAATTATTCCTTAATATCCTTTTGAACTTACATTTCAGAAGAACCACACTTCAGTTTTTTGGTTCATACAAAATCATTTTCATCCCTAGAGTGTGTTTAGATATGTCTGGATGCCTTACAATCAATACCAACAACTGAATGTTGTACCGACAAAGTGGACACATCAATGTTCTTTTCACTTCAAGAAGAAGAAGTTCAAGAAAATCTAAACATCTAAATAAAAGTCAAACGCTTCTTTCTTTCAACAACAAACATATTAAGCTGCAAACACTTCTGGGAATACTACAACACAATAATGACAAACAAACAGAGAGCCCAGCACAGCGGGAAAAGAAGCTCTCATGGACATTTAACTTTAACTCCTCGCCAAACAAGGTTGGGGATAAACAAGCAAAATGACTGTTGTCCTCTCACACTGACCTCTAAGAGGCCTCGGGTGTTACTCAAGGTAACAAAAAACAAAACGAAAGTTTTTGTCCTGCGATGTGTCAAAAAGACACGTATATACCATATATTTGATTCACAGTGGTCCTTTTTGATTCTTTCATTTTATGGACTCTCCTGTGTGTAAAGCTTCAGCTTATTCCCTGAAACTTGAAAACTCAAAAGTCCCATTATGGTGGGATACTGAGCTACCCGCAGCATGCTCTTATTTTCCCAGCTCAGCCAGTCTGTGATGCTTTATACCTGAAAATACCAAGAGGATAAGAGAGGCAAAGATCAAATGTGGGTGACTTTAATTTCTCAATTCCTGTGTTGAGCTAAATCCGTCTCTTGGGTGATTTCAACTAATAAAACAGTTGCAGTTTGTAAAATCTTAAGGTCTATATACTCTCGATTGTCAGTGCACTAACTTTCCATGTCTCCTGTGCTGAAGCACCCCGCCCTCACAAACACAGCCCTGTGTTTTGTTTTTCTTTTCGTTCTTTATGCAGTGCCTCTTTTCACCTGCAGGCTGAAGACTAATTAGCTCCATTTCATGTATTTTGATATGAATAAATAATAAATATCACACCAATGGTACATTTACTTCAGGTTTATAGCTCTCTACCTTCTGAGGTGATTCGAATTTTCAGGACCTTAAAAATTTAGGTCATGGGCCAGAATATGTTGAGCAACCCCGATCCAGACAGCGGCTGACAGCGGAAAGAAGGCTGAGGAGGAGTGGAAATGAGGGAAGATGAAGTTGGAGGGCGAGGCTGACCTTCCCTGCCCAGCAGGAGGTCCATGCTAAAGACAGAAATCCCCAGGCTAACCTGTCGGCTCGCGGTCCGCCAACTCTGGCTGTGCTTCTTTTAGCTCGGGCTGACACACTAAGTGAGCTGTGGTCTGGATGTTTGGGGACAGCGGGTTGTCATTCAGAGATAAGGCTGCTCACGAACGTGACTTGCACATTCAGACACCATGTTCTGATTCGTTTCTCAAATGTGACCTTTTTGGGCTGATTGTTCTTCCTGTCACTCGCAGGTGATCAGGTGAGGAGAATTTCCACCTTATCTTACGACAGGTGCTGTGATAATGACAAAGACAGAAGAAGAGGTATGAGGCAATGTGTCATTATGTGCGCCACAGCAGTCACATTCACAGACGTTTCTGTTTCCTGTGGTGAACCAGACATAAATATCATATTCCCACAACACACCACATATGGCTCGACGTGACCTGTTGTTGGTCGGAGGTAGTTTCCTCTACTTCGCTTGATTCTTTTCATACCGTACCTTTAAATACAACAGAGTATTTCACTTGACACCGTTTAAAGAAGAAGCCATTTATCTTGCAAACTAGCTTGGCTATTTACAAATGCCAGGATTGTGCAGGATGTCAAATGTAACGCAGATGAACGATTCTATTGGAAACGTGACTTAAGCCACACTATGAGGTTAGTATAGGGTGGGTTTAATCCATAAAGCAGGGGCAGTCAGTCTCAGTCCTCCTCATGCCTAAACTCAACCAACAGGAACTGAGTACAGGCCAATCAGAGGCAGGTAGGACGTCCCTTTTGTTGAGCAGCGGTGTAGAAACACTGTCAGAATAAAAGAGTCGGCGGTCAAAATGAAATCTCCACCAAAACGGAATAAAACTCAATGACACTTGGATGGCGGTTCCGGCTCTGGGTCCAGACCTAGACCGCGGTTTGCCTACCTGTGCCATAGAGGTAAAATTGTAGCAGAATTTTATTTTGTTTTGTTTCTTATGAATGAATTCAATACCCGTGAACATTTGTCTTAATACAGAAGAACTGGACTACCATAACTCTAACCATGAACTGGAAAACTATGTAGCACTACTTAGTGGTGCGTCTGCTCTTCTCTCCTTTATTGTGGCTAAAATAGATCTACAGCTGGTTCATCACCTGACCTCTGATCTGTGAGTGCCACTGCCACTAACAGATACGTGGGTAATTCAGATGGACTGAAACAGCGCAGAAAGCAAAGGCCAAACAACAGAGGTGAATTATCTCCACGAGACGTAAAGGTGAATATGTGCCCGCATCGTGATTCTGAAAGAGTAAAAAAAAAAAAAAGACAGCACTATAATAAGTCCAGCAACATGCAGCATGCATTCGCAGTGGCACGCCACCTTTTGTGCCACAGTGCTCCAGGAAGGAGCACAAAAGAGAGGAGAGAAGAGGAGGAAGAAGAGGAGGAGGAGGTTCACGCGACATCCTCGTGTCCTCTCTTGTTCCCGTCAACAGCTTAACAACACAGCTCAGATCAGGCCTGTGGCAAAGTGACTGAGACAAAAGAAACACTTCTGAAAATGCATCCAATAAAGCTGCCGTACAGAGAGGAATAATTCTCACCTAGTACAGAATATATAGAAAAAGAAGAGAGGGTTCTATGGAAACTAGGAATGGTCTAGAATTGGGTTGGGTTTTCATCAGCAGTGTTTTTGTGTCTAATTGCAGCATCTTTCAAATTATTCTGACAGTTTTTGTTTGTGGAAAAATTAGCTAATGGTGGAGAAAATTGGTGCAGTCTAACAACCCATTCACTTGTGTCCTCAGCTCACGAGAGAGGGGCGAGGGAGCAGGGGGTTTATTGGCACGAATCTTTTTCTGCTGCAAGGCAAGGCAGCTTTATTTTAAAAGGCAGAGTCAAAGCAGTGCCTTTATGGATACAGCACATGTGGACTTTAACGATAAATCAAATTGCTCTTCTGTGAAAGTGTTGCTAGAGTTTGTGAATCGGCACCTCCAGGGTTGTTTTGGTTAGCCGGTTCATCTGGTTGTTACAACTTTATGGTCAAAGGAATCAAATATTTATTAAGTTAAAGATTTATTTCTGTGTTAAAAGGAGTTTTTCTTTGCCCACACCATGTCGAAGGCTACAGGGGGTCTCAAACTAAATCTAGCTGCTAACGAGCCAAAGATTTTCTGTAAGAGGTGGTTAAGAACAAGACTAGAACAAGAGTGAATAAATCATGTTGGTTGAAACTAACTGAATGCTGATCTGCTCCATGTCTGATGGATGTTTGCTAAGATAAGATAAGATAATACTTTATTGATCCCACAACGGGGAAATTCACTAATATGTTACCATATCAAACATATAAAACATTTGGCAACATGCTAGTACAACTTGATAGGTTGATAAAGTTTGTCAAGGCTTTTTCCTGTGAGGTTTCTAGAAATCTACGATCTGCCAGGTTTGGTCGAGAATTAGCTGATGCAGCGTTACCAGAGGGCGTCTGTTAAAGATTTATTAACTCATCAGAGGGCGATCCTCGACAAACCCTGTAACATGCTGTTAACATGGCACATACAACTGCAAGAAACAAGATGAAGACATGTAGCATTCCCACAGCTGCCACTCAGAGGCTCTGTGATCCAAATCACCAGTAACAGCAGCAGTAAGGTCCTCCACCCCTCAGCCTGTCTCTGCTAAATTAGAAAAGAGTGCTCACTTCAGAAGAAAGCTTCCTGCATTGAAATGAACTGACCTTTCGATCCGCATGCGAGTCAAAGCACAGCTCAGCAGTTGTTTGAGCTTAAACCGAAAGCGATGAGCGACATGGACGAGGTTTGTTGTTGTAGCTGATCGATACACAAAGTGACGTCAAGCTTCATTTTACAGTTCTGCCTCTTAAAATCAGAATAACTTTGGCACGTCACACAATTCTGCACTTACTGTGACTTTTTCCACCATCACCTGAATCACAGCCATTCTGACATCACAGACTGCCAACAAAATGATATGTTCCCCTGATCTCACATGAAGAAATCTGGAAATGTTAAACACCAAACAAACAAATATGTTTAAGATATTCAGAGACAACACGGCATTATTCCTCCAAATCTTAAATCTTAACTTAAACACGACCCTTTCCCCATGACAAAGACAAGAATGCGACAAGCTGAAAAAATTATATTTGAAATGTATGTTTTGTGTTCATTAATGCAATTCAACGATTTCCTAACCACCACACGTCGAAGCTACAGTATGTGTAAAAGATAAAAAAGTATTATGGAACAGAGATCCAACAAGTTTTAATGACTTGTTTCATCATGCTAAACTTCAGCAAATTGCATTTTGAAATGATAAAAAAATCCATATGCTATTGATTGGATACCTAATATACATGTATGTGTTTTCTCTCACAATGAAAGGTGGACGTTGATGTTTTGTGTTCATTAATGAAACAAGACTAAAAAGTAAGTTATGTGCGATGTCTTTCAGAGACCGGGACCCACCTGACCCATGAGAGCCAATGAGTATAGCCTGACATACAAAAAAAACAACATTAATCAACAACCCCAACATGACCTTTACTCACAAACCGCCAACTTTTACGATGCATTAGAGTAGCACAATTATCAGGACTGAGCTAGAAGCTTTTCCAATTGTTCCATGTGTTTTGTTTAATTGCAGAATAACAAGTAAACCTTCATTACGAAATGGCTGAAACTAATAAACACTTTCATCTAAAAACTAACACTAAATCTGAAACAGCTCACAACATGAGCACTGTTTTGGAAGCAAAGCTTTTCAGATGAAACATCAGGGCTCTGACAGAAGTCTTTCTGGGTATTACTGGCTTAAAATTTCCTCTTAATTTGAACTTGTACTTTTCATCTCTCTGCACCATTTAGAAGAACAATAAAACCGTCTCAGGAGTTATGCACCTGTCTCTGTGGTAATGTTCAGGGGTTTGTTTCTTTGTACTCTGCCAGCCTCTCTTTCGCTGCACACTCAGATAACCTTGCAACGAAGCCCACACCGCTAAAATACTGCAGCAGCGGTGTAACAAAGACAAAAGATTCTCTCTCCCTCCGGATGCCCGAGAACTGTTCTTGATTCAAAGACCAACACTCTCAGAGGCATTCTTTTAAAGATTTACTCTGCACGTACGCAGATGACGATGCACTGCTTCCATCTCATCTTGTATTCTGATTCAAAACCAAAAGCAATCTTCTGCTCGCAGATGTGCACGTCGGGGCAACATGCTTCCTCCTCTAGTCCCCTGTCCTTCGCCTCCTTCATTCGAACACGCATCAGTGGGATCCCACTGGAAGCCTTTTCTTATTGCTGCACCATCTCTACATTCCCAACGCGTCCTCCGCTCTGCGCCCGTGAAACCACAAACTGCCACGAAAATGACCCGGCAGACATGAAAAGACCCATGTATGCATTTATTTCATTTATTGGCTTATCAACATGCATGTGCAGAAACCTATACAAGCGTGGCAAATGTCATCTGCATAATTCTCTACAGGCTCCAATCACAGCTAATAAAGGAAATGAAAATCCCGGGGCTAAGAAGTGCCGTGGTTCTCTAACGGAGTAAGTCTGCTGTGACTTGAGGTTTCATTTGATGTGAAGTGCAGTGAGGAGCGAATGGCAATGAGGTTCGGACGTTTCTTGCTGGGAAAAACATTTTCCCAATTACAACTGTTAATCCATGAGAGTATGATTATACCAACTGGGAATAACATTTATGACAATATATCATATTAACTGGTCATACATACTCAGCTCATGGTTTCCATATGTATGCTTGATGTAGGATCATTTGGATGGCAGCCAAAAATCACATTGCTGGGAGAAAATGTGACGTTCTTGGTCCAGTATACTGCCAGTGTGGTTAAATTTAAGAGCTACCATTAGTTTGGTTCCTTCAAATAAAGAGAAGTATGAGCTCCAACACTTGGTAATTGGCACTATCTGTTGAGTGTGACGTGTCTGTGATGTGTGGGGTCTCAACAATACATGCACCTTGTATTTTGTATTTTTCCATAACACTTAATCGGCTAGTTACTGGTGAATAGGTATCAGTCTAATGAAAACAAAATACCAAAAACTGACATCCCTAATACCTACTGTACAACCACAAACAGAGATAAGTACTATTATATACGACCTAAAGCAGTTCCTGTTCCTGTTAGCTACTAGGAGCCCAAATTCAATTGTTATTAGGACAGCATTAAACAAATAAGGGTTGATGAGTATTTCAGTCTGCCAACCATGTACAACTACCTTATTGAATCTCGCGGGGGAATATATGTTGATCAGCCACAATCTGCACACGTCATTTACTCAGTAACTTCATTAAGTAACCCTAATTAACTAACTGTTTTCCACAGACGCACACATTTTAATCCTCTCTGCGGATGGCTTGAAGCCACAGATCTTTAGGAGAGTAAAGTGAATCGTAAAACTCGACTCAGCAGCTTTCAGACATGGTGCCATTAGGCGCTTTTAAACCCAAAGATGGAGCGGTTGTCCTGAAGACAGGAGTGTAACAGGTGCCAGCTCTCATGAATGGTATTACAGCATCAGTGACATCACCGTAGAACAAGTTAAATAAGCTGCCTGAGCTCTATGCCTCTACCTCTATAGTGCATTGTGTTCTCTGCCCTGTTACACTCACTTACGGCATATTCATGCATAATAAAAAGACCTTAAACACCCTCGACGCTGAGAAACCCGACTTCAAATCACCACACATTTGTGCTAGATTATAAAGCCTATGTGATTAAACTGCGGTCTTAACATCCATCACTTAATGAAGACTTTTATGCAAAACACTTAACATCACCACAAGTGGGCAGGACACATAACACCTACTCAGAGAGGGAACTTTCTGTTGTACAGTGCTGGCTGTAGAGGTTTCAAATTACAGTATATGCATGAACCATATACAAGGTAAGAGAAAGACATAACTGAAGATTAAATGGTACGTCTGAAGAAACTAATCCAGGTTTTATTTTTCACTTTTTACGTGCTGTTGTGTGACGCTTTGAAGGTGAGGATGGAGTTTGACAAGGAGAGTTTGGACAGTTACAGTGGAGCCGTGGATCACAACCTTTTTGTCTTAATAATAAAGATAAAATAGGAATCTTTTCAAAGGCGTGTCAAGTTTCAAGTTTGTCATGGAGTGCTCTGACAATGGTCGACAGCATCCTGCCGGCATGACAATGAAATCACAGAAAATATAGGAGACCCCGGGGTGGCTGTGATTCAGAAGGTAGAGTGTGTACCATGCACCAGTCAGAAGATCGTGGTTCGAGTGTCCTTGGGAAAGATACTGAACCCTAAATTGCTCCTGAAGGTCTGTGCTCAGAGATAGATGCACAAAGCTGTCTAAAGTATACCGACCTTTGAGCTGAGACTATTGTCATTTGTTTTTTAATATAGTTCTTTCCAGCAACTGAATTCATAACAGCAATTCAACGATTTCCTAACCACCACACGTCGAAGCTACAGTATGTGTAAAAGATAAAAAAGTATTATGGAACAGAGATCCAACAAGTTTTAATGACTTGTTTCATCATAAACTTCAGCAAATTGCATTTTGAAATGATAAAAAAATCCATATGCTATTGATTGGATACCTAATATACATGTATGTGTTTTCTCTCACAATGAAAGGTGGACGTGAGCTTCCACTTTCCTCATTGCTCGTAGATTAGCCATCGATTTCAGAACTCAGTTATGACTTCAGTTCCTTGTTTTTAAGTAGTCGTTGTGGGGGCCTCGTTCAGCCTCTCTTTATCTACATAATAGAACAATGGTGAACCTCTACTCATTTTAACATGAGGCCCTGGCTAGTGTCATGTCCATTCACATCCCAAAACTGAATTAGGGGCATCAATCTCAATCAGTTACAGAATGTAATCAAAGAACTGGTTTTAAAAACCAGAAGAGAAGAAGCTGTAATGGTGTCTCTCCATTAATACATTAATCTTTTCTCCTCAGCCACATCTTCCAGCTCTTTCTTGTGATCCTGAGGTGTTTCCAGGTAAGGAGAAATGCTTAACCCCTCAAGTATGTGGATCTTCCACTAAGAGGAGGAAGCACCTTAACTGACTCGTTTCAGTGTAAAGGCACTTCCACTCAAGTGAAGAAAAGTTTGAAACCAGGCTTAAACTATCCAGACATTCAAGAGAAAAATAAAAGTTGTATCACAGAAATTCTTTCTGCTTTCGGACCCTGTTAATCATCTCACCACTCCAGCTGTGATGAGAGCATTCTTCCATTTCTGCTGGAATTAAAGAAGGATTTCTATCTCCTGGACTCCTGCTGCTCTCAGCCCAATTTCAAGTTTATCATCCAAGAGAGAGCTGTTACTAAAGACTACACATAGAACATTTTAATTTTCCATCTTTAATAGATTCCAATGCAAACATTTCCCCCTTGTTTGTACTTACACGTGAAGACGACCAGGAGGCTGCGGAGCAGCAGGTCGACGGGCCTCTCCCACCTCGCGGGCACGCGAGCCACGACCGGCGGTATGAGGATCTCTGCAGGAACGTAGAACTGCAGAGCGAAGGTGATGAAAATACCGAAACAGTACAGCAGCTTCACGGCCTGGTACGTCCTGGAAAAGAAGATTGATTAAGAGAGGAGGGTAAACTGAGCGGAGAGTCACAGAAAGAAAAAAGAAACATCAATCATATTTAAATGTCTTTAACGCAACTAATAGAAGCCTTTCATAAAAACATAAACAAGCATCAAGACCTCAATTTTCGTGTTCGAGACATCATCATAAAATGAAGATGAATCAATGGGTAATCTTTGTAAACAGCAAACGCTGCTCGAGTTTTAAAAACCCTCTGAGCTTTCAACCTCACTGAACAAACAATCTATTACACTAATTAGATGCATCAGTCCAGTCACACGAGGCATTTCAAAAAGTCATCTGTCTCCTGTCGCCGTGACGAGGGTAACAAGTTATGAGCAGAAAAATCCAGTCGGCGTGTTTGGTTTTAGTTTTTTTTTTTATCATCTCGGACGACGACGATGGCACAGTGGAAATAAAACGAGCACGAGATTGAGATTTTGTCTCAAGAGGGTGGAAGATCAAACCTCTACAATCCAGAGCACACACACACGAAAATATAGTTTGCTCTGTGAAAAAGAAGATTGTTTTATATTTCATGAATAATGGCAGCTTGAAGTTAGAAACTGTAGAAGATTCCATAGTGTAACGATGAAGAGTGACGGGTCTTAAACAGTGGTTCCTATTCTTCTTCCCAAAGACACCCCTTTTTTCTAACATTGAGTGAACTGACTAAGTGACATATTTTATGGATATTTCATATTATATTCAATACTTAACAATAACAGAACAGAACAACTGATAATTAACCAAACACTGAACACAATAACTGCAGGAAGTCTGTGTCAATTGCACGATTTTTTTCTTCTGTTGCTGGCCACTAGATGGCATCACAGGAACACTCCAACACTTTCTCATTTGTCTCTTCTTATAATTCCACTGTACTGTCGATAATGTAACGCTGTTATTGTTTACTAAAAAGCTAATAATTAATTCAACATTGTTGTGTTTTTGGGATGATATCTGCGTGCACCTTTTTCACCCTGTAGACTGAGCTGAAATCCGCCTGCCTGGAACATTTAAAGACTTTTATTCTGCACGTTAAATAACACACAAATCAAAGCCAGAGCTGAACAGAGTGTGAAAAGAACAGCGTGCTGTCAAACTTGTGATCCGGTGAATGTTGGCGTTATCTTACCAGCAGTTTGGCAGGTTGAGAGTGATGCTCCCTTCTATGTGCTCTCCAAAGCACATATATCCTATGGTGCCGAGGCTGATGTAAAGGAACGTGACGATGCCCATCCCCAAATACAGAACCGGGATGAAAGTCTGAGGCTTCTGCATCTTGTTCTCCAAGGGAAGAACCTGCCGACCCAGAGAGACAACCGGACTGTTAAAAGGACAATGCACCGTGATGAATGTGTGATTTGTGAGTCGTCCTCTCCTTTGACATTTGAACAATATTAGAGGTAACAAAGAAAAAAAGGAAAATGTCTTAACAATGTTCCTGTGAGTTTCTCATTTTGAAATGTCACTTCCTCTCAGGTCTTGATTCTGGCTTATGGCTGCTATAATGAAGGAGAAATTTGTGTTGACATTTCAGCAAAAGACCGGGGCTCTCCTGCATTACACTCAACATATTGAAGTATAATATTCTTTCAACGCTTTTAACTGAATACCAATGAAGAATCTTCTTCTGCAGCTTATCTTAAAACACTGACAAGAAGAGACACACATAATGTTCATGTTCAGATATTACAGTTTTTGTGTTCCTGCCATGTGTAACGTTCTCAACTCACCAACTTTGTCCTTGTCCATGAGTATTATCTAGCGGACATGACCTGACATGAGTATTTTCGGTGCTCTACCTTGCTGCAGACAGCCCTTTCCAACTCCAAAGCAACTCCACTGACAACCACGTCATTTTACCTTGCAGAACACAGGAGTATCTGCTCTACCGATGCCTCGATCTGTAGCAATTTACGTTAGGTCGGATACAAACTGACTTGTCGAAACATCAAAGTCGGTTAATGAAACAAACTAACTGATCAAGGCTGTGGTGCACCACAAACCTCCATGTTCTGTGAGGTAAAAATATGTTTTATAAAACATAAAGTAAGTGTTTTTGTGAAGTCAGGTTGCTTTGACTGACGGCAAGGTGAAGCGGTGTGAGCGTTACATGTGGTAAGCCTACTACCCCATTTACAACAACAATCTTTAACTGAATATTTGATCTGAATAAGGAGAAATGCATGTTCTATCGTGATTGCTGATTTCATATTTAAGCTCGTTAAAATTAAATCTAAAGTTTGGCCACATTGTCAGGAACAAATTTAAAGTTTCGAGGTCACCAAACTCTTGCTCCAAACTTCGCCGACTTTGCCTAATTTGCAGATTGAAATCTGATCATACTGTCGACAGAATGGGGATAATGAAAAGGCTTATAATACCCAGTGTAAATGCAAAGACCCTTAGATCAGATGTCATAAACCAGGCACGCATTTCATGGTAATACCAGATGTAAGTGTTTAACATTTTCTGTCAGTTATCAGCAGCCGCTCACGTACCACTCCGATCCCTTCGAAGGCAAAGATGGCCGTCCCGAAGAAGAGGGGGTAGTCTTTAGCACTGCCGACTTTCGGCAGGGTGATGGGGTACGGGATGTTCTGGAGAAACCACAAGAGAAAAGACCTGAAATTTATTTCTACATGATACACAAACTGTACCAGCTTGTTGAATGCTCATCCCTGACCGACTCAGTTGTTATTTCTGAATACCAGAAAACTGTTCCTCATCTAATCATCATATCACATTTGCAGTCAAGGAGTCCATTTGGATAATTTGTAATTAAATTAAGGAACAACACCTTGTGCCAAGAGGACACCGCTCTTTAGTCCTGTTGGACTTATTTCTTGGCCAAAGCTTGAAAAATTACATTAGTTTGGAATAAAATAATTAAATATGATTGAAGTCTTTGATAGGCAGCTGTAAAATAAGCAGGATAATACAAGGGGAAGCATTAATGTAAAATAAAACCAACTGGGAGGAAAAAATACAGCTTAAACCCTCAAAATGTCTTTTGCACACTGCAGGTCGATCCCACGGTCATAAGACGTGTTAAACAACGCTTCGAAATGAAATACATCATGGGGGAAGGATCAGCAGAGTGAGCTGAACCTGCTATAATGAGGAAACCCCCCTGATGACTTCACTCTGGATGGATGTATTTTATATTACTCTTAAAATGAAGGTCACAGGGATGAGCTTAAACCTTAAAACCTTAATGAGGAGTCATTAAAAATGATATGGGAGTAGGTACATGAATATTAACCACGTGAATATTAATGCATTCTGTGGGGTAGAGGCAGAAATGCAGAAAAGGGAATCAGACCTGGCAACAAAAAGAAAGATGTTCCGAGCCTTTATGCTCGAGCTTTCCTCACTCAGGTGATTCATCAGCCACAGAAACAACCTACGGGTCACATACATCTCAAAGTGCAGCAGCTTTGTACAGTTCCTGATGCAAGAAATTGCTTTTTTCAAGGCCGGGCCCGTTGTTCTACGTATCTGTTAAGGTTAGAAGCTCCATGATGAAACACGCTATAACTGGAAAACAGGTAATCTGGGGACTCTGTCACAATCAGTTCTCCTGTTATCCATAACAAGTCCAGTATCCAATCAGAGAGACGGATTATCACACGGAAAGAAAAGATCACATTAGATTATTGCTTGGATTGAAAAATATATTTTCCACTATTCGCAGATTACAGTTCTGTGCACGATGAATCTCTCTCGAACACGCCACAGGAAGCTGTTTTTGAGGAAAGGTCTCACTCTGTAATAATCACTCCTCTGTGTGCTCATGCATGCAAACACATAAAAAGCTCGACTAGAAATGAAGCTTCAAACTGTGACGGTGCTGAAAACTGCTCTTTAGTGTTGGTAGCTGGAATCAATCAGATAAAAAGTTAATTAAAAGTTTTGTTATTACTTATCACTTGAGTAACATTAATAATAAACATTATTGCTGATTAATTTGTTTTTTAGTGTGTTCATCTTTCATGTCCAGATACTGAATCCAAAAAACTATAATATTGTTCTTGTATAGTATCTCATTTCCATCTTAATGACATGTTTTTAATTTTGCATCGCACAAAACAAACAAGCAGATATGTTGCTTCCAGCTACTGTGTTTTCATAAATCAGATTAGGAAAATAAAAAATAAAAAGTACATAATCTGTAGTTCATGAATGCCTGAGGCTAAGAAAGGCTAAGATGTAGTGAACAACGATGGACGATACAAAGCTCTAAAGTGTTGTTAGAAATCTGGTTCATTGTGTGGATGAAAAAAAGGGCGGAGCTGAAGAGAAATCTGCCGTTTACCATGAGCGAGTAGAAGTAGATGAGGAACAAGCTGGCCGTCATGACCAGGTTCGCCACCAGAGAGAGGGGAGTCAGGTACTTCAGGTTGGGGGTGAAGACCAGCAGGATAAAGAAAGGCAGGAAGCAGAGCATGTAGAGGCGGGAGTCGAAGCTCGGCACCAGGACCTGGGTCTGGTTGGTGTAGTTCATGTGGCAGTTGAAGGTGGTGGCGTTGGCTGCTTCCACCACCTGATGATGGCAGAGGTGGAGAGGGAAGCACAGAGAAACGAGATATGAGATTTTTATGAGGAATCCTTTAGTTTCTGTTGAATTACTTATTAGTCATTCAGCTATGCATTACAGGAACACTAGTTATTTCACAGCATTACAAACAAGTCTGGAATAAAAACAAGAAAGTGACGAAAGTTTCAATGACACGGACTCAGGATTCTGCCTGGTGTGGTCGGTGGGACAGCGGAGTCATCTCAGACAGAGACCACCATCTAGTGGTAAGAAATAATACTACACAAATCAAACAGCTCAAAGGTTAGAAGGTGAAGTAACCTGTCTGTTACGTTGACACAGCAAACAGTCCCCCGGTGCGGTGCTAGATAGTGCTTTACGGTGTTCATGTTTGAATGAAGGGATTTATGTCAAGTTGGGCAAGTTTATACTAGCAGAGCGCAGAGTTTGTGTGTGATCGTGACCTGTTTGATATTGTCACTGAGGAAGACAAAGTAGACGCAGCAGAAGCCCAGCTGGGTGATGATTAGAAACAAGTTCACCGTGTGTCTGAAAGAGAAAGAGAAACAGAGGGTAAGCATGCGTGAACAGCAAAATGCTGAACCTGATATATCAGTGTGTGCTCATGCAGTAGGTACAGGAAGATTTTTAGATCAAGTCCCTTTAAATTTGTCTCTGTCCACGGCAAAACTTTCCTTCTGTTTACTTCTGAATCATTTTCTATGAATGTCCAAGAAGTTCTCGGGGAAAATAATCATTTGTTTCCAATTATAGAAAGGTTGAACCGTAGTGTTGCCTGCAGACAGATTTCTAATTTGCTGTGCGTTGACTAAAAGGCTCTCTAGACTTCAAAAGCAATTAAATGGAGTAAATTAATTTGAAGTGTGACAGAAGAAGAACCTATAAAATAACAAGTCTACAGACCGTGAGAGAGCAAAACTCTTCACCGAGTTACAGAGTACATTTCTTTCCATAATATCTAAAAACAAACAAAGAAATTAACCCTGTGGGGATGACTGGATTTAAAGACAAGAACATTTGTCTTACTTCCCCCACTGCGAGTGTCTCCTCAGCCATGAAACGTTTTCCATCCCGTACTGCACGGCCTCACCATAGGTCAGAGACGGCCTGTTTATCCTGGACGGGAGGGAAACAAAGTCTTGTAACTGTTGTCACGTTCACCTGTTTAGGTAAGATTACCGCTTTGGGGGCTACACATTAGACGCTGTCTAGTAAAACTATGGAAAAAAACCTGAACCGTGGATTAAAGTTGCAGTGAGGTCAGATCAGAGACGTAAGCAGGTTCTGCAGTGAGTGCTCTGAACAAAGTCAGGTTTTCGTCAGTCTCTTAGTCACTCACACTGAGTTACTGTTTTCTTCTTGTTTAACCTGTTTCTGACCGTTTGTTTCTTTTTTTTAGAAATAAAGTTGCAAACAGGTTTTGAAAAGTCACCTAACATAGCGAGAACATTTCCAAGTTATCAAAACTGGTCTAGGATTGATTTTGTGTGTAAGCCTGCGTGTGACGTAGAATAGAGCTTGGCTGATATAATTGTTAAAATATCCCATGACACGTATGTAATGATTTTTAATAATATTTAATGATTATTTAATGATATTATTGTCCCAGATGCTTTATCTTTGTGTTCCAGGTGCTATCTGTATTGATAACAGCACAACAGGACTTTCCTAAAGTTTCTTTGCCACATTGTTTTGACGTGTTGGACCTGAAACCTTGAGCTTTGTATCCCCAGAGAGTGATTTACTGACTGCACCACTGGGGAGAGACATGGCTTTCAGATGCCCACTCACAAGCTGAGAAAAACTGGGATATTTTTGTCTGTTTAAATTTGAACACAAATCTAAATGTTGGTGATAAAATTCTAAGATTCTCCAGTGAGTTTTGCAGTCGTTTATTCCACTAACTGAAAATTCTGGTGGAGGAGAGTTTTTGTTTTGTTCCTCGTGTTCGTGAAGCGGCTTTGTCTCCTCGGGACCAGTGTCCCCTTTCAGAATTCTTTCTCAACTGGAGATCTTGTTGCTGCGCAAAGAAGCTGCCTCACTTTTCAACACGGTCAGATCAGCTTCTTTATTTGCAGAAAAATCTTGCAATGAAATGAGTACGAACAAGTTTTCAGGTGAGACGAGGTCTCATTTCTTTTTTTTTAGATGGCGACGCAGTGGCCCGGCTCCAGCTATCACAACATTTACTCAGTTCAAACGTTACCTGATACGACACGGATGCAAACGCATATTTAACACATGATGTGTACCTTTTGTGCACCACACCCTCTGCTTTAAACAGAACACTTGCACTGTATTGTGGGTGTAGATAGGCCCAGAGTGTGGGTCATGTTAAAATAAGAACATGTAATAATTTTTAATGATTTTTAATGATTATTTAATGATATTATTGTTCCAGGCACTTTATCTTTGTGTTCCAGGTGCTATCTGTATTGATAACAGCACAACAGGACTTTCCTAAAGTTTCTTTGTTTCTTTGCCACATTGTTTTGACGTGTTGGACCTGAAACCTTGAGCTTTGTATCCCCAGAGAGTGATTTACTGACTGCACCACTGGGGAGAGACATGGCTTTCAGACGCCCACTCACAAGCTGAGAAAAACTGGGATATTTTTGTCTGTTTAAATTTAAACACAAATATCTAAATGTTGGTGATAAAACTTGTAAGATTCTCCAGTGAGTTTTGCAGTTGTTTATTCCACTAACTGAAAATTCATGGACCTGGTGGAGGAAAGTTTTTGTTTAGTTCCTCGTGTTCGTGAAGCGGCTTTGTCTCCTCGGGACCAGTGTCCCCTTTCAGAATTCTTTCTCAACTGGAGATCTTGTTGCTGCACAAAGAAGCTGCCTCACTTTTCAACACGGTCAGATCAGCTTCTTTATTTGCAGAAAAATCTTGCAATGAAATGAGTACGAACAAGTTTTCAGGTGAGACGAGGTCTCATTTCTTTTTTTTAGATGGCGACGCAGTGGCCCGGCTCCAGCTATCACAACATTTACTCAGTTCAAACGTTACCTGATACGACACGGATGCAAACGCATATTTAACACATGATGTGTACCTTTTGTGCACCACACCCTCTGCTTTAAACAGAACACTTGCACTGTATTGTGGGTGTAGATAGGCCCAGAGTGTAGGTCATGTTAAAATAAGAACTGCAGTCATGTACAAGCTTTTGGGTTCAATTCTTAATGTACATGTATTTTTATGAACACACCAGGTTAGAGGGTTGCTTGTACAATTAAAAGTCTCGTATATATCCAAGCAACAGTAGTGTTGGCATCCTTGAACTCAACAATATTCAGTTTATTGCTGGGGATACAGTAAATCAATGAATGGACTAACCATTGCATCTCTAACTGGAAACGAACTGAGCTGAGTGATCAGTGGCGACAGCCCTAAAACTTGGACAAAATGAACGGGGGCTTATATTTATCCGGAACATCAGAATTTAAAATTTTGTTTTAAAGACTTCAAGTTCAAGAGTTATCGGTCACAAAACATAAAGTTTGCTGGTGTAGCGCCACCATCTGGGCAATCGGTGCATTCTATTGTTTAAGTCGTGTCTGGTTTTGGGAGCTTGAGCTGTTACAGTCTCTGAGAGCACAAAAGAAGATTCATCCTAACAGATCAGCTTTGAACCCTGACGAAGGGTAAAGGTGGGACACAATTATCAATACATGGACTGATAGCTACATATTTGCAGGCTTAGTAAGCGCAACCTGTGGCTCCTGCGTGACTCTGAGGGAACAAGAGGAAGTGATAAAGCGACTCAGCGATAAAGGAAGCTCAGAAACAGGAACAATAGTCTTTTTCCCACAGGCACTTTTCCTCTTTATTTCTCAAACTGATCTGTGACTTTAAAGAAGAAGCTCGTCGTGGACGCTCTTCATTCATGCTCTTTATCTGCTTAATCCTCTTTAGAATGGCGGGAGGGGGGAGCTGCTGTATTTCCCTGCACGAACAGGGCAAAGGGCGGGAGACACCGTGGATGGGCGGGTTAGTTCGCTGCAACACACATACACACCCACTCTAATGGAAATCTGATAAACAGTTTAAGAGCACACAAGTGTGTTAATCACCTCAGTTGTCACACATTACCGGCTGTAAAAGAGATAATGGATCATTTTCAGGGTTTATTTCCATGTTGGCTCAGTTGCGTAACCTGACGGCTTAAAACTGGACAACAGTAAACGTCTGATTTGTGGAGCTGATCATAGGTCGCAGTTACTTCACGTTGGTACACGGCCCTGTTGATTACACGGTAGAAAAAGGGTGGAGAGGCGTCCCTGAATAGAGAGTAATCTGTCAGCTGGTGACAACAAACAAGTCGCTGTCGGCTTAGTAAACAAGTGACAATGAAAACAGTGAAGCTGTGGTTTTTTGGCGCGTACAGCTCGTTACATTATTTGGCAGAAGTGGACCTGCTGTGAGTGAACGGAGGCTGAAGAAATTATCTCCAGGCTTTGAAAACAAACAATAAATTTAAAACCCTGTAGAAGAGGACAACTTGTTGCTCTGTAAAGTTTTCCCAAAAACACTTCAAACAAGCGAAGGTTCTGCCCTGAGAGAAGAGGAGTCAACAGGTTTGACTAAAGAGTTTGATTAACTGTGGTTTAGCCAAGGTTTTGGCTCTTGTGTTTATATTTCAATATTTCTGCTTGCATTGCATAATGCTGTAAAAAAAAAGTCTGTGCTGTCACTGAAGAGGAGGACTTAATGTCACCTGCTGTGGAAATGCTGGTTAAGACTCTCAAGGTGTTGTTACTTACTTTGCACTGAGGTGGTGGGAACATTTCACCAGCACCTTCATACAGTGGACTGCGACCACGCCCATACACAGCAGGCTGATGGGTCCGAGCTGGACAGAGAAAGAAAGAAGAGGAGAGAGTGAGGGGATCCATTTATTTAATCTATTTAATTTGTAGCACGGTATCAAAGAGAAATCACACCAACTATTTCACTGATTTTGATTAAACTTAAACGAATTTTATGGAGAAAAAGATTCCACTGAAAAGTTTTTTTTAGGTTCTAGGAGAACGCTGAGTGGAAACAGAGCAGGTGTCATGCCAGAATAGGAGCTGGGCAAGTGAGCAATATAATCGGGCTCAGCAGCCTCAGCAGCAAGATGAGCAGCAGTTGCACTTGTGCATGTTTGCTTCATGCCGTGGTATCGAAAGAGGCATCGAGTATCGGTTCTTAAAATTCTGCTATCGTGACAATCTTAGTTCGGACACTGCAGCGTTTTTAGGAACCAGAAAAAGTGTGAAGTCGTGCTGTCGGTGGTCATAATGTCAAGACTGGAGAGCACACTTCCTTAAGCTCTATGCACATAATGGCAGAGGAGAAGATAGCCAAAGAGGACGCTGACGGAGGAAGCTAAGAAGAGAAAAGGAGAGAGTGAGCGAGCAAGAAGCCGCCGGACAAGAGTAAATGTGGGACTGACTTTTAGTGGTTGGTGAGAGCTTGGTGAAATAAGAGGCTGAAAGACAGACGCCGAGCTGGACTGACTGCTGCTGGACTAGTCGCTGATATCAGCTGCTGCTGGACTAGTCACTGATATCAGCCGCTGCTGGACTAGTCGCTGATATCAGCCGCTGCTGGACTAGTCACTGATATCAGCTGCTGCTGGACTAGTCTCTGATATCAGCTGCTGCTGGGTCTGCTGTTGTTCAAATTTATTTAGAGTTATAAGTTATAAGTTCAGTTTTATCTTACTGAACACCTGTTCCATGACGATGCTCTCATGGTATCACTGTATCTCTGTTACTCAATGTCCTTCCTTAAATGCAAATTTAATTTGAAGACGTTAAGTTTATTGCTCCATCAGTATCACTTCAGCCTCTGAATCACAAGGCTTGTTTCAGTTTGACACCATGAGAATGATTTCTATCACGTCACTGCTCCACATGATTTTGTGAACACGGTCGGGGATGCTCATTACACACAGCAGTAAAAAATCTCATTTTAAAGCCAGAAATAATCATTAAAATCTGTCCTCCTGAATACAACTAACTTCCTCTAATGTTGGTTCAAGCTCACGCCTGCACTGCCATCTGACCACAACATACTTCCCCTCCAAAATAAAGCTGACAAACGGCTAACTATGAGCACGACTCCAGCCTGGCTGTGTTTGTGCTTGTACTGTCACAAATTATCTGACAGGGACGGGAAAACAATCTAATTTTTCATTTGCAGACCTGTCATGTGATCGGATAATAAAATCCGTGTACTCACCACCAGGCCTGCGTTCTTGACGGCCAGCGGCAGCCCCAGCAGCCCCGTACCGATGTTTCCTTTCAACAGGTGGATGAGGGTCTGACAAAAACTGAAGAAGCAAACAACAACATAACATTTCTTATTGTGTATTCAGATCATTTGGACTGTTTCTGATGACCGTTGAGTGCATGTTACTGACGAGGTTCCCGTCCGTTCTCCAATCCTCTCGTAATTGCGTTGAGGTCTGGAAGGTCCAGGAGGGGAGGGACAGAGCGCGTCCATTTCTGAGGGGTTCTGGTCGGAGAACAAAGAAGCTGAGAAGGGAAGGGATGAGAATAAGTGAGGGCAAAAGCCTGCGTCGCACAGCAGTGTTAATATGTGGGAAGCTCATTAAGTTAATGAGTTAACTGCACTTTGTGATTCTCCTGCATTTGGTTCAAACATTCCACATATTGTTTTGACTCCTGTACTAAGTATTGATACTTCGATACTACGTGTTAATCGACTCGCTCTCTTCCTAATGTCACAGCTCTAGCTGCAGAGACAGAGCGTGACACTGTAGTACACAAAGTAAAACACACCATGCGATGATGAGCGATGAGCCTCCTCCACACACGGCTGTGAATCGTGCGTTAAAAAGTCCAAAATGTTTGATTTGGAGGAAACTTGATTTAAAAAAGAAATACTGCCAGCGAGAAAGAAACAGAGAGATGCAGGGCAAGCAGGTGTGTGTGCAGGAAGAGACAGGTGTGTGTCTGTGTGTGGGCAGAAAATCAAGGTGAGCAGTTTAAAGTAGCTGGTTCACGAGGAGAGTTACACTTGCTGTTCCTCACTCACATAAACATAGCACACTGCTTACTGCAGTACTATTGAGGCCACGCCCCCTACCTGCACAGGTAAATTATTTCCATAATTCCCATAGAGTTTCTGATTTGGAATATTTCCAAAATTACCTTAACTTCCCATGAAAAGTTTTTGGAAACTGACCAGAAATTGTTCCAGCTCTTTGCAACCATACTGCGAGAGGCTCTCATGACTCTTATTACTTAGGAGTAGCGAGGAAGTGTTAGGGCATGTTCATGTTCATGTTCATGTTCAGTGTGTGTGTGTGTGTGTGTGTGTTTATTGTTGCATCAGCGGGCAGAATGTCTGGTCACAGCGTGAAAACTTAAAGTGAAGTGAAACTGAGGCCCCTGTGACTACACAACAAACACTGACGATGTCACCTGATGGTTTTGTTTAGGAGGCAGGAGACCTTCGAGTTCTTTTAATAAATAAATCAGAAGTACTGCAGCGTTCTCACAACATGCTGAATATATAATGTGTTGTTGTGACCTCCTGCCACACAGTGAAAGCCTCTTTGATGATTCACCGTCTGCCCGCCACGTGAGATTACACATAATCCCACTGTGTCTGTGTGTACACAATGCATGCACTCGACCCGGACTACACTCTGAAGACAGGGCGCTTGTTTTCCATACCTTCACCTCGGATATCTACATCGCTGGAGGCCATCATGTTGGGGTGGTTTAGTGAGCGGCTGGGCGTGGTCTCTCCCCCAGCCTTGTGGATCCTAACACTGGGAGATCAGGGAGTACAGCATTAACAGCTACCCACTGCGAGACACACAGAGCAGCAGGGAGACGTGGTCATTAACACCGCCGAGGTCGTTTATTAGAGGGTTAACTTCAGGGTGAAAGGAAGTTAGAGCAGCCGGAACGTGTCCTGTGAATAACATGCGGCCCCTTTTAATTAGTGGTAAATATTGATTACGAAGTTAAGTTGGAGCAACAGAAGGAAATGCTCTGTCAATTTTAAAGCAAAACCGCCTGATATATATGAATCCAAGGTATAATGCAGCTGAAAATATGAGAGAAGTGACTTGGCCTTCAGTTTGATGTCGACTACACACCTGTGAGGTTTCAGGGTTGCATGTTACGTCATTGTGTCGCTACAGCGTTGACAAAAGTTCTCCACAGACAGACGTTTAACGCCTGTAAACGCCGTAGCTCTTGCTGCAGCAGGTGTCTCCGCATAAGCAGACAATCACAAACGTCAAACGTGACATCCTCAAATGTCCAGATGTTTAGTTTATTATCATATAAGACTAAAAAAAATGAAAAATATTCACATTTCAGAGGTTGTAACTGAAAATTTAGACAATTTTTCTTTTAAAATTTGTTTGTTTTAATGTTCAACTAATCGATTCATCGTCTAATCGTTCAATCATCATAATAAACTCTCTCTCAAGCTCTTGTTTTCTAAGAGGAGAGGTTCAGATGAGAAGGTGTGCAGATCAACGGTCAGCTTAAAGCCAGACATGCTGGTTCTGTCTCTGAGCAAGGCACTTAACCCGAGCGTGCTTAGCCACGATGTTACATAAGAGCAGCGTGAAGACAGTTAGTTCAGGCGGAGCGTGTGAGAGCTGTGTGTCGCTGCTGCTGCTTCTAATCACACCAGGATTTGTACAAAGGCTTTGCTGTCCACCTGAATGAGGACAAAACAGTTCAGACTAGGACTGTCACAGACGTTAACCGGTATTGTGTTAAAGACGTGCACTGTTTATTTTACGTGCACAGGCTGCATCACTAACCGGCAAACACACCCTGAGGGTACCATGTTGGTTTCTCCTCCATACGTGTCTCACCCGTCGCTGTAAAGTCCTGGGTGATAAAATCCAAATTTTTGTTTGTTTATAACAAAACTCGTGTTCCTGTGTGACACAGCCAGAGAGAGGAGGAGCAAGCAGGTGTGTGTGCGGGAAAAAAAAGAGAAAGGAAAGCAAGATGAGCAGCAGTTGCACTTGTGCATGTTTGCTTCATGCCGTCGAATCAAAAGAGGCGTTGAGTATCGGTTCTTAAAATTCTGCTATCGTGACAACCTTAGTTCGGACAGTGCAGCTTTTTTAGGAAACAATAAAAGTGTGAAGTCGTGCTGTCGGTGGAGAGCACACTTTCTTAAGCTTTGTGAAGCTTTTGAATGTCATGTTTTAAAGAAGAACAGCGTGTGCAACTGTAACCAGACCAAAGTCTTAATTATGAGCTACTCAGCAACTTCAACACAACGTGACGTGACATGAAGAGACTGTGGAGCAGCAAAGAGCACGCAGCGCTTTAAACTGACTTCTTGAATATCTTGATGTGTGTTCTACAGTTTCTTAAAGACAAACTAACTTCCTTAAAAGACAAAATTCATCTTTAATGGTCCCAGCTAACTCTGGTCACTTTATTCTCTCGTCCATTCATACAGTGATGGTCCCGGCCATGCAAGGTGCAAACTGCTCATCACTTTTTTTCACACACCGCCTTCGAGAGCAACTTAGGCTCCAGCATCTTGCTCGAGGACACTCTGACTGAAGCAGCAGAGAGATCCAACCACCGCTCATGTGATGAGTGGACGACCCGCTCTTGCCTCCTCATTAAATTACATAATTTGCCTTTTTATAAACTGTTACACTAAGGCTGGTTCATGTCTGACGTGCTGTTAAATCTTATGTGTATCACTTGTAGTTGATATCGCTTATGTTGATTTATTTAGTCTTTATCTTTTATCTTATTTAGCTGATATTTCTCATGTAGTCCTCTGCAAAGCAACATCTGCCTGCAGCGCCATACACACCATCATCTTCACCCCCTCTCTGTAATCTGACACCAACGTGGTCAATCACTTTCTGAAGTTGTTGCACATTATTTAACTGTAAATTTGATCTTTTATATACCTTTTATATATAGTTTATTTATTTTTTGTTTCCTAATAGATGGTTACTTGTTTACATATGTTGTTTTTGTTTGTTAGTATGCTAGAGTATTGCAGCAAAAAATAATTTCCCCCTGAGATTATTAAAGTATTTTTGATTCTGATAGACAGTCAAAAGACTCAACGTACAGATGAAAAGCAGCAGATCCTCACATGTGAGCGGCTGGAGAGAGCAAATACTTTAAATGACAACCGGTCTGGTCAGTCAGACTAACTGACAGCTACACGCTGTTTTAGGGGAAAGTTTGCTCTTCCGTAATATGCAAAGTCATTTCAGGTCAGACATCAGAAGCTACATAAAAAAAGGTGCAAACAGTGAGCTTTATATTCAAAGGTCTGAATGTCAATATTAAACCTGATAGTGGACGCAGCTGCACAGTGTTTACAGAGGACAAGTTAACACACAGCACATTCTGTGTGTATCCAAGGTGCGGGCAAGCCTGATCAACAGTTTATCTTTACACTATTTGATCTGTGGTTGTTCTGGATTTTACATGGCTGCACACAAACACACACACATAATAAGACTGTAACTCTCTGTAATGGACAGATGAAGATGCAGATCAAACCAGGAAACAACATTTAGATTTAGATTTAATCATTTAGCTGACGCTTTTATCCAAAGCGACTTACAGGGAGCCCGGGGGGAGCCGGGGATCGAACCGCCGACCACCGGGACGACCCCGTGCACGAACTGTTGGATGCTATCCGACCCACGCAGACAGCGAAGAAAGGAAGCTAAACACGCTAACGTGACACTGACAGGAACACAGCTACACAGCAGGAATAACACAGGTCGGCTACACGAAGCAGCTTAGCTGATGTTATGTGTCATAACCCTCGGGGTTAGCCGACGTTAGCTGTCTTTGTACCCGTAAACAGTCAACACAAACGGCTCGTGACGAGCGGCCAACGTACCTCGGTGAAGCCGCGCGTCGTCTCTCCTGAGTCTCAAGCTGGCGCTTTACAAGAGGCTACCGTCGCCGCAGACCACTTATTTTCATATCGCAGTCATGTCTGGTTGATTGGAGCGCGGTGAGAGCACACAGTGCACCGATTGAAGGCAAAGCAGGAGGCGGCTCGGAGAGCGACGGAGGGAGGGAGGGAGAGAGCCAGCGGTGCGGTCACATGACCCCGGCCCAGGCCCAGGCGTCTGCGTGCGGGTTTGACGTTGTGTTGCCATAGATACGGATTAACAGTTGGTGCGTTTAAAATAACGCTATATTTAAGCGCAAAGTTTAACATGTTTAAGGTTTATTTGTCGAAATTTCGACAACTTAAAAGCACGCTTTGGTTCTTTGGTTAAATATAATATAACTTGAAAAAAACGCAAGTCACTGCTGTTAGGGCTTTTATTTTGAAAGTATTTGAACGACATGGCGTTGCCATAGATACGGATTAACAGCTGGTACGTTTAAAATAGCGCTATATTTACGTTTGACATAATTAAGCTTTGTTTGTTGGAAAATTTCTACAAACTTACTTCCGTCCAGCTTTGGTTCTTTGTTTAATTTTAATATGACTTAAGAAAACGCAAGTCACTGCTGTTAGGGCTTTTATTTTGAAAGAATTTGAATAGCTTGGTTTGTGATCCGGGGGCGGCCAGACTACATTAAACTTCTTTTGAAGGTTGTCTACACGGTTTATTTTTAATTTATTCTGTCTCCCTCTGGTATAATAATCACTTAAAATCCAACTGAAAATAAATTAAAAAAGGCGTTTGAGATGTAAAAAAAAGAGAGAAGCTTCCGGTCAAGTCACTTGGGTGACGTTTGCTGTCAACCAAAATAAAAGCATAAAGGAAGTGGGTTTACATTTAACTATATTATAAATCAAAGCGAATTATTTATACATAAATACACAGATTTTTTAAACTTAACCTAAAAAACATGCAATTTAAAAATATGCACATCTACAAATAATGTACTTTTTTTTCCATACCGGAAGTCATGTTGCGCCGCAAGTTAGCTTCACAGGCTGTGCTGTGCGGTGCTTACAACACCTGAAGGTTCACAGGTGAACGTCCACAGCTGCTTTCACTGTCCCGGGTTGCGCCACATCTCTTGAAACATGACCGTAAGTTATAACTTATACATCTTTATCTTTAGTTTGTCGAAATGAAAGCAGCGTATGTTCAGCTAAGCAGGCTAGGCTAGGCTAGCTCTGAAACTCTAGTTGTTGCTTTTTTAGTTAAATCAGAATAAATGTCGCTTTCACTAATAAACATTTCCTACAGACTGTGATCTCCACGTATTGTTCGTCCACGTGTCACAGCTTAAAAGTCACATTCAGTGATGAACATGATACATAAGGGGATTCAGTGTCAGTCATATAACAGCAGCATTATTTACACTGTGTGTAACAGAAGCACGAGTTTGAGGTGGCGATGACCTGCGAGGGATGCTCCGGAGCTGTGACCAGAGTCCTCAACAAGCTGGGAGGTGACACACACACACACAAACACACACACAGACACAAACACACACACAGACACAAACACACAGACACACACACAAACAAACACACACACAAACAACACACACAGACACACACACAGACACAAACACACAGACACACACACACAAACAAACACACAGACACACACAAACAAACACACAGTCTTTCAGATGTGCCTCTGCTGCAGTAAAATAATGCTTCTTTTGCATATTTTTCTCTTAAAGCCAAAAAGATGAAAGTCTGAAGAGTCACATTCCTGCACCGACAAGTATAACACTTATAAAATTATAATATTTAATGATTTAAAGTCATTAATCAATGTATTTAAAAGCAAGCAATTACATAGAGTAATGGATAGTCATAAATACTGTAGACAGCAGCAAAATTGAGAATTAATAAACTCTTAAAGGCCACCGTGAATAAATGTGTTTTTAATCCAGATTTGAAGGAGCTGCCACTTAGAAAGCCCCGTCGGCCCTGAGCGCCAGTCTAGAGATCTGTCAGATACGCTGGGGATAGACCATTTAGGCATTTACAGACAAACAGTAGTAGTTTATAGTCAATTCTATAAGGAACTGGTAACCAATGTAAGGATGCCAGGACAGGCGAGATATGTTCACGCTTGCGTGTGCCAGTCAGGAGCTCCAGCTGCAGCCTCAATATTTGTGCTTGGCCCATTCCAACATACAAGCCTGGAGGAAACGAAAGCATGACCTTCTCGAGGTCTATAGGGGAAAGAAACGATTTGACCTTGGCTAAAACTCTCAGCTGATAAAAACAATTGGTACTGAATATTCACCTGAGTATCAGCTACCCACATGCTTTGGTCTATAAATATTGACGTTGTTTTTAAAAAGTATCAGTAGTTTTACTCCAAGTTCAGCTTTTTTAGGACACATTGTGAAACTAAAATCAGAATGCAGTGATCTGCACAAACTTTTCATCCTGCATCCTACTGAAACCAAATTAAACTGAATCATCTGTTGTTATTTACATATTACACATCTTCTCGGCTTCTTTGGAGTGTGAGTTGTGAGCCTATGTGAAGTGTTTGCAGACGAGGTGAAGCTGAATCAGCAGCTCTCTTAGTAAAAGTGCAGTGCAGCTTGCATCACGTCCTCCCCCGTGACTTCTTGGTTCTGAATGTTGAGTCAGACAGAAAGTCACCTGATGCAGCGCTGCTTCTTTTTTTTTTTTTTTTTACTTTGGCTTAGTCATTAAAAGGTCAAGTGCTTCAGTGACACATCTGTCTCTCAGTGTGTGCAGAGACGTTACAACCAGAAACTAGTGAAACACACGCGCATAAAGTGAACACTGACCTTTAGATCATCTTAACATCTGGACTAAAGCATCTCATGGTGAGTCTTATACAGTCACTGTGAGTGTTGTTGTGCAGAGCGCGCTGCAGACTGTCTCAGATTCAAACAAAGTGCCTCTTTGTTCTCTGCGCTCTCTCAGATGTGAAGTTTGAGATCGACCTGCCTAAGAAGCTGGTTTGGATCGAGTCCGACAGAGACGTGGAAGTTCTCATGGAGACACTGAAGAAATGCGGAAAGGAGGTCAAGTACAACGGCACCAAATGAAGGAGTCCACTTCACGTCGAACAGGTGACACGACGGACATGAAGTGTTATCACAGATTTATGTTTATTTTCCAAATAATTATGTTTATGATCTCCATAAACATGCCGTGAGCGTTGGGGGCCAACATATCCAATAACTTTTTTTTCTTTTTCTTTAGGAAATCGTCGCTGCTGATGCAAAATGGAGATTTATTCTGGATTTTAAACTCGCTGCCTGTCAGGAAGAGTCTGATGGATCTGAGTGACCGCCCCCTCCCCCCTCATTTAAATGCCAAACCGCTAACACGCACAAAAATCCTCCTCGGATGCAGATCGTCTCTCGGTGTTGCGATTTACGAGGTCAGAGCCGCCGAGCATGTTTAGAGAATGACAACAAACCCGAAGATCGTGGCGTTTGACGTCCTCTAACTGTGTTTAGTCTTCCATGTGATGGAGGCGACATGATGATCTGGCCTGAATAATCACTTATCTCTAACTGAGAAAGAATAAATCGCAGCCTTTCCTGTGTCATTAATATTTTACGTTTACTTAATAACTAGCAGATGAGCTGTACAGTGCATGCTCTTCAACATGAACTCCAGCTGTAAAATCAGAAACATCGGGACATGATGGAGATTTAAAGCATTTATTACATCTGTGAGTTCTTGTAAAAGGTCACATTAAAGCTACAAAATCAGACACTGGTAAACTTCCTTTAACACTTAAGTACATTCCCTGGATTGTAAAGTTTAGTCTGCCTGAACCACGACTCGGTATTATTGCATTTAACATGAGGAATCATCTGATCTGTAGACCTGCACCGAGGAGGAAACTCAGTCCCGTCTCTCTCCACCTGCTGGACTTTATCTCTCATCACAGTTTACACATTTAGAACATATCATGTTGATTTGATTTTTACTAACATGTATGTGTTTTCTGTTCACAACCTCAAGCCCTTGATGTAATTCACTCTTCATGTTACTTTAGGAGAAAGATAATCACTCTGTCTCGGGCTTTTGTAATCTGACTTGTCTTGATATGTTCTGCACACACAGAGGAAATAAAAGTTCTGCCTCCACATGTCACTCCAGTTTTACTATTCATAATACTTCGTCTTTGTAGAAGTTACTAAAAAACTATTTACAGTGTCCAAAAACTTTGATTTGGGGAAGGAAAACCTGCTTCTGACAGTGCATAGAAAACAGGCTGCTAGGACAGAGATATCAGTCATGAGTAAAGATTTTATAATCTTTACTCTTTAATCAAAAATCTAACAGTCTCAGTTCTCTGTCCCGTTCAATAACTTAGGATTGTGGAATCCTGGGTGTCATTCTTGCTTTCATCGTCTCAGAAATATTTCAAGGATCAGATTGATTTTGTCTGTGAATAATCTAGGAGCTTGTCGTGCATGCCTTCATGCCTGGCTGGATTCTTGTAATTCTTTTCTTTATGGCATCAGTGAAAATCCCTCTACTGTCTGCAGCTCATTCAAAACTCTCCTGCCAGGATTTTCACGACCACATCACATCCATCCCGGCATCACATCCATCCCGGCTTGTTGTCGTTGATTACTTATAACTCTCAGACCCCATGAGGTTATACAGCTGATCATTTAGCGTGTTTGCTGTCTGAGGAGATCAGGGCTGCTAAAATACACTTTTTAAAAGCCTTTAGTTGATTCTGTTTGTGTTAGTTTTTTAGCTTCTAGTTCAGCGTCATTGTGGTTTGTTTTAAATCTGTGACAGAAATAAAGCTTATTTTACTATTGGGAAAGAAAACCCCCCATAAAAAACCTTTTTAACAGGCAAAGAATTGGAAAAATGAATCTTTAAACCTGTTATCTTCAGAGCTTCAGTAAGAACACACACATCCAGCTGATGAACGCTGAACCTCTCCCTGCTCTCTCATTTGAAAACGTTGGGGTTGCATAATAACTTAATGCTGCGACCACCAGGAGGCGCTGTGTGATCAAGCCTTGCCCACTTCCTGCAGAGCTTTTTAATTGTTGCTCCAGGAGACATGAAGAGATTACTAGTTTGGAATTAAACAAAGAATTAAATATAAGATGATACGATCTTCATATTGATGTGGCTTCTGACTGGAGAAACAGAGAACCCTCCTCAGCATGCATGAGTCTAACAAACGTATCATCACGTCATTCAGGGATGAAATGCAAACAAGTGAACATTCCTGCAGGTGTTATAATGTGTGCCATGTGGTCTTATATCTCTACAAACTTAAAGATAACACGTGATTGATCCCCCAAAAGACAGAGCAGTGCAGCATACAGATAAAAGTTTGTAATGCAGCTGATATTCCTGAGCATTGTGTAAAAAAGATGATGTAAATTTTGAACTTTAGAAAATGATCAGGCTGCTATCACAGACAGACCCTGAGCCGCCGCCCTCACAGCCGGTCCAACCCGACGCAAGTCGTCACCATGAGTGACACCCAGCAGGACGCTCACCACCGAGGCGTAGAAGAGGGTGCCGCCGCAGATGTAGACGGTCCAGCCGAGGTACCGCAGCAGCTCGGGCATCTGCTGTTTGAGGGAAACCAAGAAGGCGACGAGAGCGGCGGCGCAGAGAACAACTGCAGAGGAAGGACAGGAAGCATTCAATGAAATGTCTGTCAGACAAAGAGCTCAGGAGCTTTCAGCTGACAGTTTGTCTGTATATGCTTAGAACTTTGCATCATCATACCAGAGAGGATGTTGAGGACCAGAGCAGCGATGGCCTTCTTCCCTCTGCTCAGTGCAGGCCTGACCATGAACACAGCGGTCAGAGACAGCACACTGGAAGCAGCTAGAAACATCCACGACAAGCTGTAGGTACCTGCAAGCAGACAGGTTCAGATGTTATGGTGCTGCAGGTCAATGTGTTCTTATGTGTTCCTCAGTGTTAACCCGAAGACGCCTCACAAGGCCTCAACAGAAGGACTGTGTCATCCCCTTCCCTCCATCCCTGTCTATAGAGGAGGTGTTTCTTTTCACAACCAGCCGATCCAAATGTTGTTCTTATTAATTCTTCTGTCTTAAAGTCCTGCGGTGACTTCAACATACACTTCTACATGTGTCGAGAAAGTAAAAAAGAATGTTGATGATTTATAATCTCCACAAACAAAAGATGCCATGATGCATGCTCACCCAGCCAGGCTGGATACGTCATGCAGCTGGAGACGCCCTGGTAGATGCTGCAGCCGGCAAACAGTCCCTCGCTGGCCCCCTCGGTCTCAACCAGCCACTGAGGCGAACAGAGACTTATTGTGTACAGCACAAACTCCACAGATAACAGGGTTGTCAGCACAGTCACTGGATTCCTCATATTACACTCCCACATGCACAAACACTGTCTCTCTTCAGTGCGTCGGACAGTTCCACTCTCTGGGTGACGTTGGTTAATTCTCTTCTGAGCCGGGAGAGTTTCACTTCTTCTTCTTCACGTGCTGCCTTTGAGCAAGGCACATAATCCGCAGAGAGCTCTGCACAAGCAGGTCTGACTGTCTGACTCAGTGGGAAGCAAAGAGCAAAGCATTTTGTATCTTCTCTATGACTACTGACATCCACCATGTAACTGGGATATACAGTAAAGGTTTCCCCTGACAAATGTTGGCGTCCGTTGTCCCACAGTCGATACAATTAATGTAATATACTGACGCAAACACAGCCTGTTTGCTCCATCACAGAGCTAATGTTGACCGGCGGGTTGCCAGGTTCAGTCCAATGTCTTTTGTTGTACCTGACGTCCTTTTGAATGAGGCACTGAACACACAGCGGGGGAAATAATACGTGTGTGCACTCCTCAGCTAAATGGCCAAATATACAGTGCTGTCCATAAGTTTACATACCCCCGACACAATGGTTTGTTTCTCAGAGAAAATGAATAACACAAAATGTTTTCTTTCACTCTTGGATAGTGGTTGGCCAAAGCCATGTATTGTGAAATATCTGTGTTTACTCTTTGACAACAGAAACTATCCAAATCACCCTGATCAAAAGTTACATACCTTTGTAATTTGTCCTGATAACCTGCATCTAACTTGAAACAGTTGGGATTGAAAGACTATTAAAAGGTAACTTTCTTCACCTGTGATCTGTTTGCTTGTAACTAGTGGGTGTGTATAAAAGTCAGTGAGTTGCTGGAATCCTGAGAAACCCTTGTATCCCTCATGTGGTGCTGTGCTGATGTCTTGGATGCAGAATCATGGAAAAAGCAAAGCACCTGCCAAAGGATCTGTGAGAAAAGCGAGTACAACTGTACAAATCTGCAAAGGGATGTAAGAAAACTGCCAAACAGTTGATAACGCCTGTCAGCACTGTTCAAACACTAATTTGGAAATGGAAAGTAAGAGGAACTGTAAACTCATTTCTGTTATTTTGGTTTAAATGTAGTTCTCACAATTGTTTCACAATAAATCAACTGTCACTAACCACACGTGGAAAAAAGGTTTTTTTGTGTCATCAATTATTTTCTCTTACAAATGGGCAAGAAACCATGAATTCTGTGAGGGTACGTAAACTTATGAGCAGCACTGTATGTAGCCATATATGGTGTCTGCATACTTTTGTTCACCATGGTTTGGACTAGTTCTACTTTATTTTCTATCATTAAATAAACTGACCATTGACAGATTTTATGGCTATGTAATGCAAAACAATGACAGAACAACTGATGAACGAAACAATAACTTCTGAAGTTTGTGCCAAACGAGCAATTTCGAGCATCAGAGATGTTTTTTTCTGATGTAATTAGTAACTTTTGATACAATTATCTGTCTAGTTATGTGTTTTCTTTGTTTTAAACGTCGTCTTTCGACAGATTAAATTTTATTCTTGTTGTTCTATGAGCTCTTTGGTTGTTCTTCCAACGTTGTGGTAACATGTCGGAGAAGGCTGCTTTCTAACAACAAAGCAGCTCCATGAAGAAATTATTATGTTTCCAGTTTTCTGTGGAAGAACTTGACTCGACCTGACCCTCAACCCCATCCAACACCTCTGGGATGAACTCACTGACAGCACTGACAGCTCTCTGCAGCCATGCAGGTTCATCTCTTGGAGAGCCTGAAACCAGACGAGTGGAGGTCGTTATGGCAGTAAAAAATAATGTTCAAATGTCCACATACTTTTGGCCATATAGTGTACATCATGATTGGCATGACATCTCAGCTCTATTAGGCTTATTGACACACTAAATATTCACACACACTGTCCTCAGCTGACCAGGTAATATGCAGTATGTGTTTAGGTGTGTGTCCCATGGGTGAGGGTGAGGGTGGGGCGTAGTTAGGGCTGTCAGATCCTGTCCGGGGTGCCAAAACAAACACACCCATCACCAAGAGGTTACGTCCAGTCAGGGAAATGTGCAGTTTGACTGACGAGAGCAAACAGCCAGCCGACCCTGCGGCTTCGCGTCTCCCCGGGAGTCTCTGCCGTAGATTTCCTCTCTGTTTGGTGAAACTTTATCATCCTGTTCTGGCTGGAAACTCGTGCGGAGCTTTGCCCATAATTCACATCAGAGGAAATGTATCATGTAAACGCATAACACCCTCCTGATCCGTCACAGCACGGAGGAAAGTGAATCATATGCAGGGTTCAGGTTTATTTTATTTGCACATGAAGCGGTGAAAGCAGTTTATGTTGTATTATTCGACTGCACCTCTCGTCTTTACCTCCGTCTCCACCTGTCATTTCACATCCAGGAACTCCTTCCTGCCTTTTCCCCACCACTCCTCATCACCCGACCTCTTAGTTTGCTCTGTCCCCTTTTTTTTCTGGACATGTTTGCTTGTTTTAATCTGCTTGCTTGGTTTTGATTTCTGCCAGTTTTCAACCATGAGTAAACTTACCATAAATAAACTAAACAAATAAAAACTTCCCTTGAATGGAAACTTTATTTATATGTTTTTGACCTCAGCCTTATTTTCCCATGTGTTTGTGTCTAGTGCTGAACGAGCAGCTGCAGTGTCTGATCTTTCTACTGCACATCAGTGTGCGTCCAATAGACGTGCTTGTTTTAGATTCAGATTGTTCTGATGTGTGCCAGTCATTTCATGTTGCAGGACAGAACTGTGCATGACCTTGCTTGCAGTGTTTGTTGCGTACGCAGTGCTACGTGTGTGGTCGCCTGCCCAGCTGATGAGCATCACTCATTCCATCCATCGATCTCTCCGTTATCTGTAACCATTGTTACGTCCGGCCTAGGGGAACCGAACATAAGAAAAGGGTTGCTCCCCTCCTTCCCCCACTCCCAAGAACAACCAAGTCACAGAGTTGCAGTCCAACCGAAGATCATTTATTCGACTAATATCGTCAGTATTTTAAAAGTGGTAGTTTAGAACTTCAGGGTGAGCATGGCCCAAAACAACAAACAAAACAATCTGATCCAAAACTAACTTACCTAACCAAAACAAGGAAAACAAAATACAGGGTTCTAACCTGCCTCCCTATAAAATAAACAGGAGAAAAAGGAGATAAACAAAATGAGCTACTCACCCCTACAACTACCTGGACTGCTATGCTAAAGTCTGCTAAGGCAGACCAGTACAAAATCACAGAACACACCACAGTACAATACACTACGGCCTGGTGCCGTTGGGAGTAGAGTCAAGAGAAGAGAGGGAGAATGAATCCAGCGGCGGCCATTTATAGCTGATCCACCAGTCCATTAACCAATTGGCAGGCAGCACCTGGAGAGAGGGACAGAACCTAAGGTGGTAGCACCACCCCTAGGCAGGGAGGAACAATAACAAAAATAACACGTAACACTAAATAATGACCCTGGGTCATAACACCCCCCCACCTAAGAACAAACATTTCCTCCCCAACAGGAAATGTTTGACACACTAAGACCTAGACAGCGCATCCGCCATTATATTGTCTAAGCCCTTTTTATAACGTATGTCGACATTAAAGTCCTGAAGCAGTAAGGACCAACGCATAAGGCGCTGATTGCTATTCTGCATTCTAGTTAGGAATACGAGCGGATTATCCTCATCAGGGTCACGCCTGTCACAGCTGACTTTAGGTGAGAGGCTGCGGGACACCGTGGACGAGACGCAACTCATCGCAGGGCACATAAAGACAGATTAAGAGCTACCATTTAATCTATTGAGTGCACGTCTTTGGACTGCTGGGGGAAGCTGGAGCACCCAGAGAGAACCCACGCAGACACGAGGAGAACATGCAAACTCCACACAGAAAGGCCCCAGCTGAGGTTCAGACCAGAAACTAGGAACTTGCTGTGAGGCAACAGTGCTAAGCACTGCACCGCAGTACATTTAGATCAGCTTCTTCTTTCCTTTCTGATTCTTTTGGTTATTTTTACTCTGTTGGTTTGAACAGCATCCACTCCTCCAGGGCCCGGTGGCTTGTGTGGAGTTGCATGTTCTCTCTGGCTTCCAAAGACATGCTCTTAACGGGTTCAGTGGTGACTCTAAATTGTCTGTAGGTGTGAATGTTTGAGTTTGAATGGCTGTTTCTTTCTGTGTGCCCTGTGATGAGCTGCCAACTGGTTTTTGTAATGACAGAGATTTAGTGATCTAAATAAAAGTCCTCAGTAGCCTGGCTCAGCCTCAGATGTACTTAGTCTGGTATGAGCTGGATGCTCGCTGCACGCCTACACTTGATACTTTTTGCCTTAATTATCACATTAGCGTAATGCTGTTGCTTGTAGTGTTTAGTATGTCAGGGAGTCCCATAGTTCTGTATAATCCCCTAGAAAGAAACTCATGCTATAAATTCATGAAACGACGATGCACTTTGGTCCTCATTATGGAGAAATTAGAGATAGTGTATAATTGGTTCACTTCCAAAAGAAATGAATTGCCAGTATAACCTAGAGAGGTACTTTCAGTCCGGGCACAGCGGGTCAACTGAAAATGTGAAATTTCTCTGCGGGCAAAATTACAATTCAGCGTGATGAATTATAGTCTCTAACTCAAAGTAGATAATAAATGATTTTTTTTACTTTTAATGGAGCCATTATCCCAAGGACGTTTCTTCACTGCGCTGCTCCTGTGACCATCGCAAACAGGATCTAACAAAGACCTTTTATTTTAATAAAAAACTCAGTGTCAGGCTGTTTGTGATGCCCGTCCTGTAGCCAGTGACAGTGACGTCACCTGTACCGCTTCTTCCACCTCCAGGTTAATCTAAATATCGGCAAAGGCGTGGATCATTGGCTTTATGAGCCACCTGTGACCACACCCACCTGTCAATCAAAGCGCCCACGCTCTTAATCCTGCATAACTTTAAGCCTTAATATAATGTGAACAGGTGAGTTGTATATAAATTCACCCTCAGTACAGTTGTCATGAACGGGGAAATTAGCTACAGAGACCAAAACTGTTTTTGTACCAGGCTGTAAACATGTTTATTTCTGCTGTGAAACATGGGGACTTATGGAGACTGACTCACTTCTGGAGCCAGCCTCAAGTGGACGTTAGAGGAACTGCAGATTTTCCCTTCCCAGCTACGGAGGAGGAAATACATATAAAGTGTGTAGCTGTCCTCCAACTCTGCATGAACACGTAACACTTACCAACGTTGAGAAATATTCAGGAAAACCAACAACACAAAGCCACGTGGTATTTACGGCGGCCCGGTTCAGCTTCCTTGTTTTGACGATTTCAGTTTTTATTTACATTCCAAAATGACAGAGGCCTGAATCCAGACGAGATACTGTAAGAGCACAGTAACAGATCAGATAGAAATGTGACTATCTACAATCACGACGACGTGATCTGCTCTTCATCCGTCACCTGCAAACAGATGCATGTAAATGTACGCAAAACGCACACACACACACACACACACACACACACACACACACACACACACACACACACACACACACACACACACACACACACACACACACACACACACACACAGGACGAGGAGGAGACAGAACACGAGACAGAGGCAGACAAAAACAATAAACATGTACGTACATGCACACATGTGTGTGTGTGTGTGTGTGTGCAGAAGCTGCGTTGGCAGAACCGAGATGACATTGTAATAAGACGCCCACAAGGGAAGATTAATTACACTAATCAGCGAGACTATAATGTCAGGTTTCACCCCGGGCTGATATTGCATCGTGAAGATTGATGAATACTCGGTCGGATACTTTGAGGCTAAATGGTGTGAACGTGTTTCCCTTTTCCTGAAGGTTTAAAGTTCAGTTCTGTTCTCCGTGCACTGGACTCAAATATTGTGACATTTAACTTTGTGTTGGCATTTAAAGCAGCGAGCGGGAGTCTCCCAATACGTCTGAGAAGCATGTATGAACCTGCAAAGAGTGCAAGCAAAGGCAGAGTTTTCATATCTGCTGAGGCTGCGAAGAGACGCTCTGCACAAAGACTCATTTAAGAAGAATGTAAAATTAGATTAACGAACCGCTGCTGCAGTATCTGTGCGAGTTTGCAGCTTTAAGACTGCAGACCTGCGTGTTAAAGATGCTGCTTTCGCTGTTTTCCGAGTCCGTATTGTGTGAGGATGCAAGATTTCAGGATTATACAGCTAAGACAAGACATGATGGTTTTAATGAAGTCAGTTCAATAATAAAGACAGTTTTGAACCAATATTGATGGTAAAACTATTAAAGCTACTGTAATATTACACAGGGATGTAGACCAAAAAGACTGAAATACTTTGTAATCAGGCTGGACTTTCTTGCAGCAGACTTTTGGTCTGTCAGAGGAGTAACAGGTGTAACTGATGAGGCTGAATATGAAACATCAAGCATGTTTCTGAGAAGAGGTCACTCCTGATGCTCTCGTCCATCTCCTGTTTAATTCATACAAACAGGTATAACATCACAGCTTGTCTCTCAGTGTTCTCACTGTGTCTCCTCGTATGTAAACTCTTTATTCAGTTTGGTCTTTCTGCTGCTGTCGGACAAACTTTGCAATCACAAAAAGTTTCCAAACTCTGTCTAGTCTATAAAAATGATCCTTCATTACGTGTTTAGTGAGTATCTAAAAGTACTGCACGCCTAGAACTTTTGCTAACCCTGAACTGTGGACGAAACCTTCCAAAATAAAAGCCTGAATCATCCCATAAATTGCTCACACAGAGCCCCTCTCACAGTTTAGTGTCTCAGCTCCCCCTTAATTGTGCAATGAAAGGCATTTATCTTCCCTAAACCTTAAATTAAGTTATTAAGGCCTTATCATTTCTGTAAAGAGCAGACTGCAGAGCATTAAATCCTCCGCTTCTTCTAGTTCTTAATATAAAGAGTTCAGCTCAAAGTACTGTCTGTCTGCTCAGTGTGTTCTCAGTGTAATGAGACAAAGGTCTGCCCTCCATCCATCCACACTCGAGCGTCAAAATAAGTTTTTATGTGTCGAGAGCTGAAAGCTTTTACTGCGCAGCCTGCAGGCTCAGCCTCTGATGTGTCCATGCAGAGTGTGTGTGTCGAGATGAGAGCCAGATACAGTTAAAAACCTGTTGTGTAAGTGTGTGTAAGTGTGTGTGTGTAAGTGTGTGTGTGTGGTGTTGGTACACCGTGTCCGAGCTGCAGTTACACGTCACCAACCGTCTGCAGCTGCTGACGTCTGCTGCTTTGACTCAGCACAGAAAAAAAGAAAATCATCTTATTTCTCATTGGCTGACAGTGTCATATGTATTTTAAATCTGTTTTTTTCTTCATATATATGATATGATGTAACAGACTGCAACAGACTGTGGCTGCAACTTTTCATCATATAGAAATATTCTGCACATCAAACACCTTTCCCCCAAATTCAACACTGATGTATGAAGGTCTCTCTAACTAAAATAAAGCCACACTCAGTAGTTTCTGCTCGGCCTGGTGTGACCAGTATCCAGGGATGTGTTACTCATTACCTGAAGATGTTTAAGGAAGCCGTCTCGAGAGGATTTTAAGGAAAGGTAAAGTCTGTGTTTGCATATGTCTCGACCTGTGAGAGGGTTTCCGTCCATGGGTGACCGTCACTGCTGCACAACAACAACAACAACATGTTTTATCATCACCTGTGCAGATTTTGTCTCTTCACATTCCCCTCGTGGAGAATCATGTTTGCACATGATTGCGGCTGATTTCGAACACTCATTGCGGGCGACTGCGTGTCCTTTACAAATCCCTTCAAACCTGGACCGAAGCCGCGGCGGTCAGGTGCTCAGCTCGTCGGCTCTCCTCTGTGTCGGTGTAATTACAGCCTGTAACCCTCCATCAGGGTTTTCTCTCTGTGTGTGGCGGCTCAGCCCGGAGAGACTAAATCACAGACTTCCCTCGAATGCACAAACACATCGCTCTGTTGCGCTTTAGCCGTTCATCCGTCCAGTCCACCGAAGGACAAAGACAGCAGCTCAGATTCAGATCTAGTACAACCACCCCAAACTCATTCAAACTAAGTATTTAGACATTTTTACTTGATCAGACGCAGAAACTCGACTCCAACAGCTCTGACTGCAACCAAATATGGTTCAGCAGTGGAATGTGGGTGGAGGCGTACTCGAGGAAGAAATCATGATTTTAAAGGTAAAGTTTGACCCTAACAAACAAACAAACAAAAGGTGAGTTGTAGGATCATGTGACGGACTCACACCTTGGTAGCTCGTCTATCTGTTTCTGAATCATCGTGGCCTCTGGATCTTCTGACCTTCTGGTAGCTCTGGACTCCAAACTAAAGGACACTGAGCATGTGCAGTCGTAGCTCCGACCATCTGGAACTATAAAAAACAACGGGCAGCCCGTCGTTAGCTCCAAGAAGCTGCTGAAAATCTCGCCTGTTCGTCCTGTGATGTGTTTGTTACTCGCTGTTTTAGTCTTTTACTGTTTTTATTCTTTATTTTACTATTTCCTGTTGTCGTGACTTAGTGTAGCTGTTTTTATTGTGTTTATATTTGTCATCTCCTGTTTTAAAGCATCTTGTAACTTTGGTTCTGAAAGTTGCTTCACGAATAAAGTTTACGAGGAATCTAACACAGATATAGACAAAGGTAAACAAACATATTTACACACACACATTTGTAAACAATAAGACAGTAGTTCAATGGTGCAAAGCGGAAATGATGTTAAAATAAATAAATGATTTATGTATCTGAAATGTTGACTGAATTAACTTTATTTTAATAAATCTTAAATAAATAAGTTATGTAATTGAGCTAACATACAATTTTCGAGTTGAAATAATTTAATACAATTAAGTCAACTTAATTACAATTAAATTTTTTGAGTGTACTTCATGTACAGGTAGATATGACAGTATATGGAGTGTACGAGTGAAGATATTCACATGTTTAAAGAACAAAAACTGTATTTAAACGTGAACAAAGTGCAAATAAATAAATAAATAAATAAATTACAGGTATAATGGATGTTTGAGTCACAGGTTAGTGTTTCTGACTGACTGTGTGTGTGTGTGTGTGTGTGTGTGTGTGTGTGTGTGTGTGTGTGTGTGTGTGTGTGTGTGTGTGTGTGTGTGTGTGTGTGTGTGATGCAGCCAGTTCTAACTTTGACTTGGATCTATTTTGGTTTCATTCTTCGGGGCGTTATGAAGGTTTCTGTTTCTAATTTAACTTCTTTCTTTTTTGTTTTGTTGACCACTGAGGGGCACTGCACGGCAAACATGTGATTTACACCTTTAAATATGTTCACATGAGCAAAAAAAGACCCAGAATTTCTTGTGTTTGTGTGTGTTGTGTGTACTTGTGCAGTTTGAGCAGAGGAGGTGGAAGAGAACGAGGAGGAGGAGGAGGAGGAGGCCCAGTTTGACTGAAGGCAAAACATCTATCAAAGTGAAAAGGCTCCCTGTCCCTCAGCGTACAGCGGTAATCATTTTAAGAGCCGGTGTGACCTTATGGAGGAAATGGTGGTGGAACGAAGCAGCTTTGATGTTTGTTATTGGGTTTAAATATTCAGAGTCCTCTGCTGCCTTCATCCTCCCCCTCCTCACCTCTCTCATTCAGACTGCACTGTGTACGCACAGGTGAGCCTGACAGAAATCTGACTTCACTCAAACTTACATTTAGCTGAAGCGTCATGGAACTTTTTCCAATTTTATCCGTCCAAACATTGAGCCTGTTTGTGAGCTTCGCTCGGGTCAGGTGTGTGTTGTGAGTTTCCACTGAGCGAGATCAGAAACACGTTCGACTTGTCGTCTGTCATCGTCTGAGAAAACTGCGCCTGAGACCTCGTTTGTCCACGTTTGCCGAGCTCTTGTTGCTTATTTATTATCCTCGAAGGAAAGTTCACGAGAAACAAAAGCAGAACAGGTGAGGTGGAAAACGAGCAGCTCATTGGCTGGAGCTGAAGGTGAAGTGGAGCAAAGGTGGCCAATCAGGAGGAGTGACGGACAGGTGTGCAGGAAGGGACGGACCAGCTGAGGACACCTGTTGGACAAAAGTGTGACATGTGTCACAGTGAAGCACACAGGTGTGAACACTAAACTAAACGATGGCTGGATTCCATTTAGTCGCTTCAGTTTTTAGAGTCTCCTGTCAATCATAACAAACTATGTCACTGCCTTATCTTGTATAATAGAACAAAAAAAAATGATTTGACCGTCATGAAACATTTTATTATGAAATGATGTTTTGTCTTTCTGACTATGAGCATCATCTCACCTAAGGATCAGCAGCACTACAGTCACAGTTACTTTAAATTAGGCCCCAAGACAAACATGAACTCACTCTGTTCTGTGTCTTTCTTTGTCGGACTTATCTCAGATGATGGGATCTAGTTTGTTTTTACCTGAACTGTTCAGAACATGTCCTGTAAGTCATTAAAGCACCTTCCCATCTGCACTTGGTTTCAGTCAAACGTCTCTTTTGCAATGCCACGAGTGACCACTGGATGAAACCTGAAGGAAGCCTGAGCTTCAACGCTACATCCAGGTCCTATAATACATCCAAACATCACCCACTGACTGTTAAACATGTGACATTAAAGTGTCATGTGGGAATCAGGATCGTCGTTCACTGGATCTCGATCCAGATTGAATCAGAGACTGTGGCAGCTCTGTATCGGCTTCATCTCGTCTGACAAGAGTCAAAAACTTCAACATTTGTGTTCACGCTAACACGCCCACGTTCTTCTTTTCTTTTGTACGATGTGGCAGCAACACTTTCACGGTATTTAATAATGTTTAAGTGTGTGTGTGTGTGTGTGTGTGTGTGTGTGTGTGTGTGTGTGTGTGTGTGTGTGTGTGTGTGTGTGTGTGTGTGTGTGTGTGTGTGCGTGTGTAGACCTGTTTAGACCTGCAGAGCTGCAGATGGATAATTCAGCAGCCCACCGAGGAAACATAATTACAGCTCTTCACTCCATCACCTCTGTAAGACATGTTAGCTCAAATACAGAGAGACGACTGCCACGTATACGCAGAAAAAGAGAGAGAGAGAGGGAGAGAGAGAGAGAGAGGGAGAGAGAGAGAGAGAGAGAGGGAGGAGGGTGGGTGAGGAAAAAGGAGAGAAAAGGGTGTGAATGGAGAGGAGTGGGAAAAATAAAAGCAGGGAGACAGAGAAGGAGACAAACCGAGGGAAAAGGGAGGAAGGGTGAGAGAGAGGATAAGTGATGTGGGAGGAGGAGAGAGAGAGTCTCACGATATAATGACACCACCTCCCCCCTCTTCTCCTCCTCTCCTCCCCCCCTCGTCCCCTCCTCTTCTCTCCATCACCGTCTGGACTGTGGCTTCCAGGCAGAATGGAAAACGCCACGTTGCATCGCAGCTTCTTTTTTTTTTTCCTCCTCCTCCTCCTCCTCCTCCTCCTCCTCCTCCTCCTCCTCCCTCCCGTCCAGCTGTTCCTCACATCAGCTCTGTGGGAACAGACAGGAGCAATCCGGAAAAAAGTCCAAAACAAACGGAGTTAAAGGAGCGTGAGGAATGGATCTGGAGCCTGCGATTGCTTCTGTCTGTCTGTCTGCGGACGGCAGGTGTTGAATCATGAATCTGGGCTGAGATGAAGTGAACGTTCCACAGGATGAAGGTCACAGGAAGTTATTGAGTAATATCATAAAAATGCAAGACGCCATTTATCATGCCCAGAGAAAGAAAATAACCACACTAATACTAAATACCTGTCACAGTAAAATACTTTCATGAGAAATATTTCATATTTCCACATCTTTCATGTGTTTATTTCAAGTATAACTTTAAGCCTTAATATAATGTGAACAGGTGAGTTGTATATAAATTCACCCTCAGTACAGTTGTCATGAACGGGGAAATTAGCTACAGAGACCAAAACTGTTTTTTGTACCAGGCTGTAAACATGTTTATTTCTGCTGTGAAACATGGGGACTTATGGAGACTGACTCACTTCTTCTGGAGCCAGCCTCTAGTGGACGTTAGAGGAACTGCAGTTTTTGGCTTCATTTATTCGCCACGTACCCCATCTCTGCCCTCGCCATCCTGATAAAGATAAGCTGCATGATGACGTGCACTCTTAGTATCTTTGTTATGATTGATTTTAAAGTTTTTCTCCTGGTTTAAAAAGCTCTTCGTTTTTTAAGTTTATCGCACAAAGAAAAGTCTTTTTAAACGGTAAAACTAAAACATGATGTGAACATTTACAGGATATATGTGGAAAAAAACAACTAAATAAAGATAAATAATAACATTTATTCATATAGAGCTTTTCTCAAACGGCAGTAAAAGTCCCTCAGAGAGAATCAGTGATTGGGGTAAAGCTGCTACAGACATTTCATGCGTGCATTTAAACCCCAGAGAGTAGAACCTGGTTTCCAGTAAGCAGCATGATGAATGCTTTAAATATGAGTGAGTCAATATCGCAGACTCTCACTGTACTGAACCTCAACCAGCTCCATGTGTGCTGTCCTGCGTCTTAGCCTGACCTTTGACCCCTAACCCTCCCTGAGGAGGAGGAGGGGGGTGTCTTTGAAGGCGACCTGAGAGCCGAGTCATCCTTAAATTAGAGCCACGCGATGTTTACGTCCAGCTGATTCACGCTCGCTCGCGCTTCAGCCTCAGATTCCCATTTTAGGGAACGCCGTGCGACGTCCTTAAATCACACAGGGCCGCGCTTCAAGACGCTGTTGACTTACTCAGTATTTAACCAAGACCACAATCTTTTCCAAACATTAAACAAATTGTTTGGCTCCATGAATACCTTCATCATGCTTTAGTTGGCACAGGACTGACGAGATGTTGACAGTGGACGTTTGGCAGATATGTTTAATATCAGTAAACTCATGTTTAAAACATTTCGGGTCTTCCAGTAATTGTGAAGTGATGAACAGAGACGGTCTGTGTGGAGGCAGCAGGAAGCTGCAGGAATCCTTTCACCTGCTCGTATCTGCATGAACGTCCATCGTCTGTCCTGCAGAGTCTCTCAGGGCCTGTATGCTCAGAAAACCAGACGTGGACTGGTCATCGTGAAACCAGCAAACATTTTTGAGCAGATAGCTAAAAGTCTGAGGTAATTAATTAACGAGACAAAGCTCGGTGTGAGAGAAAGGTGACAAAGTCAAATGTAACGTAACGTAATGCATTTCATGTTTATTTCTTAGAATCTTCGCTGGTTATTTACCATCAATGTGCGACAGGCTAACAACAGCAAAATGAAGTGAGGCTGATCTTTTATGGATGTGAGGAAATGATCAGATTTATTGAAGAACATCTTCAGTCAGACTGTTACTGTCCTCAACTTAAATCACTGCTGACAGAGACAGGATTAGTGTTGTCATTATTATTATTATTATTAAGGCCCCAGCACGCGGTGCAAGGCCCTATTGAATTTCGTATGTTTATTATTTTTTTTCGTGTTTATTTTTCAAGTTCAAGTTCAAGTTCAAGTGTTCTTTATTGTCAAAAATCTATGTAACAGAGTTAGCAAAGAAGTTTGAAATTGCGTTCGACCAGTCTCCAATGTGCAGTTTGACTAAACGTACATAAACACACACACATACATACACACAGCAGTAAAAATATAAAAAAAAGGACTTATTTACATATTTTCTCTGATACATTCACTCATAACACAAGCATACCCCCCCCCCCCCCCCCCCCCACACACACACACACACACACACACACACACACAAGCAGCATACAGTGGGTACAATCAGTGGTCGTATAGGTGTATAAGGTGCAAAGGTAAAGTGCAAGGCATGTTAAAATGGTTTAAGGGATGATAATGTTCATGGAATTTTTCTTCAGACATAAAGTAAATCTCATTTTCAACGGCCCATATCCCCCGAAAACTCATGAAAGTTTTCCTACCCCCCCATGTCAGGTGTAAAATAACTAAAATTTCGCATTTTGGGGGTCTCACACATGGACGTACGCATATGCCTCGACAGCGCCACCTAGGTGTGTGTTTTTGGTGGTGCCCCTCGCCACGGTTTCGCCCACGTGCACGAAACTCGGTGGGAATATGTAACATGCCCAGACGCACAAAAAAAGTCTCTTGGTGCCCCGGGCTACAGTGAACCGTACGGCGTCCAATTTTTGTCAAATTTGTTATTTGTAATTATCATTATTATTAAATGTTCTGTGGTTGAAGTGATTGAACATATTCAACTCTACATATCAAACAGTCAGTAAAGAAACCACCAGGAAACGTTTTGGAAACGCTCTCAGTGACATACTGTACTCATCGTAATGTCTAATGTTAGTTATGAGCACTAATAACAACATTTTTAACACGTTATTAAGCATAATAAGGTCATTTATTATCACGTGATAATTGTCTGTTTTCATCTGGTGCTTTATGGATGAGTGTCTTTAATAAAGTTGGAGCTTCTAATTACTTGACATTTATAACTATAATTATACATAAGCTCAGTATAATGCTTCATAAGTATGTTTATAATGCATTATATGAGCATGGGCGTCACACAAAGTGTTTCCAGAGTTTTGTACTCGTATATCAGCAGCAGGGAGTTAACACGAAGCCCCACCTCCCCGAGCAGGAAGAGTGAGGGACGGTCTGGAGGGGGGGGCTGTGTCCTGAGTGGGACGTCCCACTGGAAATGTCTCCTGTGTGGAGTGGTGAGGCTGTTAGATCGTCCCGGGCCCCCGCACACTGCTGACTTCTCCCTTTTGGTGTCCCTGCTCTGCAAAGCGAAAGGTAAGAGCTGCACAACTTCTCCTGACTCTTTATCACTCATCATGTGACGCCGGTCCTGGAGTGACTTCAGCAAACTGTGACTGGTCTGTAGAAGACTTTCAGTTTTTAGTCTGAGAGATTAATGGAGGGAGAGAACAAAGAAAGTTTGCAGGAACTTTCTGATTTTTATGTGTAATAATCCTCAAAAAAAGTTGCTGAATTGTATTCTCGTATTCTCTAAAAATTAATCCACATTTCTTTGTCAGTTGCCATAAATCAAGTTAAACACAAAGTTTATTTTTCTCCCATTCTGACCAAAGTGCCACGAAAAACTTTATCTGTAATTAATCTCAAGACTCGAGACCCTGGATTGAAAATTCACTTTTGATTACCTGCAACACATTCTCCAGCGACTGCCCCGCGTCGCTGTCGGTGGTAATTTCTCAATTTTCCACTTTTAAAAACTTACTTAAATAATATATATAATATAATAACTGACACCTGGTTTTGAAACAAAATGCAGCTGAGGTGGCCTCAAACCTTCAGCCAACAATCTCCTCTGTTATTACTCGCTGAAGCAGCCGCGAGGAGAAAAATCACTCCCTGCAGGTAAACAAGCTGCGATTATGAGGGTTCATTCTCTGTGGAGGTATTGTGTGCCACATCGGCAATAGGTGGAGGAGGTGGAGGAGGAGGAGGTGGAGGAGGAGGAGGAGGAGGTGGGGGCTCTGTGGTTACGAGCTGGGGTAGGAGGGCAATGCAGACACAGGCTCATGTGGTGTTTAGTTTAAAGAAATGTTGCTCTCTTTTTGTTTTGGGAGAATTCACAGATTTCTCTGCAGGTTTATGGAGAGAGAAAAGAAAGTATCAAGAAAGAAAGAAAGAAAGAAAGAAAGAAAGAAAGAAAGAAAGAAAGAAAAAGAAAAGAAAGAAAGAAAGAAGAAAGAAAGAAAGAAGAGAAGGAGTGAGTGGGATTGTGAGTGGGAGTGGAAGAGATTTCAACAAAAGCCCAACAGAGCAGAGTCTGACAAATATCTCCCCTTCCCTCCCTGCTCTGCTCTCCTCATCCCTCCGCGACTCCCCTCCCTCCCTCCCTCCCTCCCTCCCTCCATGATTACTCCCATGTAAAGGAATGCGGGTTGCCATGGCGATCGGTGACCAGCTGTTTAAGGCGCTCTGTTAGTTCAGATGCCTTCAAGTGTCGGGATGTCACTCACGCTCACCCGCGGGGAGAGAGCGGCCGGCCGTTAGTGGCTGAAGTTCTTGCATAATTTTTTGGGGGTGATTGTTGATCTGAATGTTAAAGCGTAGATTGTGTCAGCAGTTTCCTGTTTCAGCACGATTGTTCCCTCGTCCATAAAGCTCCATATGTTTTCCTAGTTTAGTGTGGGGGAGCTTGGCAGGTCTGCACAGAGCCCTGATCTCAACATCATCCAACACTTTTGGGATGACGCAGACTGTGAGCCAGGATCAGGGTTTGGGTTCACATCAGTGCTGGTCCTGGCTCATGATGTTGTTTCTCAGGGTTTGTTTCAGTGTCCGTCACACCTGTTGAGGATTTTTCTGAGTCTGCATTAGTATGAGCGAGGTGGAGACAGAGCGTCTCTGCTTGCTTTCATTGTTGAGGTGGCAGGTTTAAGGCCTGAAATGGGAGGAGGGATGGGGGGGGTGTTGGTGGTGTTTGGAGCTGAGGATGCTGGGAAATACCGAGCCAGCTTGGCAATCTCTGGAAAACTCTAATCCCCCGACAGGAAGGAGGGATTGTGCTGCTGTCTGGGCTTTGACACGGAGAAGAAAAACCCAGAGTTTATACTGTCAGCAAAGAGAAACAAAGAGACAAGAAGAGAAAGAGAGGATGAGAAGGAGACTGTTTAAAAAACTGGTTAGGGACTCTGTAGACTTGGAGAAGGAAGAAAGGCCAAAAAAATTAAATTAAGGAAATGTGGGGGAGGACTAACAGAGACGTGACTCACTCCTGTTAAATCTGTGACCTTCAGTTTTTACTTGATCTCCATCTTTGGTGCTCGATGGTGTCGTGTTGCAGAAATTGCGTATTAATCAGCGACCGCAAGGCTTTTTCCTCGGGTGTCCACTTCAGTAACTTTCTCTTTAGTCCTGCTCCACTTCAAACCAATGACCCGCTGGCTGTCGGCCTCACGGACCACATGAAGCTGATGCCGTTTGGCTTCTTACAGTGTGCATACAACAAGAAGACCGAGACAGGTCAGTGCGGATGACAGGAATGATTCCAGCCACAGAGGAAACTTTGACAGGATTTTAGCGATGGAGCCTTGATCTTTTCAGAGAGCTCTGATGAAAGAAGCATCAACAGCAGGTCAATGCTATTAACGGTAACAACAATAATGTAAAACCGAAAGAAAAGGATAAAAGCAAAGAGCGATCAAAGACAAAGGAAAGGATCATTTTCTGCAAAGCCTGAAATAAACCAGCTCAGGATGTGTTTGGATTTTATTTTGCAGATTCTTTCAATATTCTTGGTCTAACCAAAGTAAAGAAGTCAGAGGAAAGACATGAACAAAGTGTTTATCGCCTCAAGTCAAATTCTGTAGAAACCCACAAACAGACGATCTGTCCTGATGAAGAGAAACGAGGTCAAAGAGGTGACAAAGAAACTCGGGTTACATCCTGCGTCCTCTTTGTGCTCAGAGGTTCCTGAGTGGTAAGGATGACTGGGGGTCTCTATGAAACTGCTCTTTGTCCAGAGGAATGTAAAGCCCCCTCCACCCTGCCGTACTCTTTAGAGAGAAATTTAATTTGTCAGGTGTCCTGTTGCCAGTTGTGAAGGTAGTCTGGATTTAAGGGGCTTGATATTTGATATGAACGAAGAAGAAAGTAGCTGCTGCAGGTTGCTCAGATCGAACTTTTAATCAACCAGAGTTGCAGAACTGACCTGAGTTTGAAAACTTCACATTAGTCCATCATTCAAGGTAATTAAACCCAAATTGAATACTTATAGTGAGATACATGATCATTTTATATCACTCAGAGATGTTGATGTGCGTCATAAATGCTCTTTTCCATCTCGACCGTTCATCCCGTATCACATGAACGCAGTATGAGCGCTTCAGTGAGCGCAGACCTCCACCAACACCAACAATCCTAGAAAAGGCCGTCACTCACAAACAATACAGGCCAATCTGTCGTCGTCTATCACCAACAACTCAGATTAACGAACTATATAACGCAATCAAACCCTGACCGAAGCTGGTCGGGTGAAGGGCTTCAGTGTCGTAGCGGTTCACCATCCGTCACTTTATGAGTTTATTTTACTCAGAGTTTAAAGAGGCTTCGCTGCCTGACTTCACCTGTTTCACCTTTTGTTTTCCTGTCTGGTCCCAAATGGTGGGAACCGTCAGAGAAGAAGAATTTTCCTTCATCTCTTGCTCATGTGGACGGAGAGATTTAAACGTTTCGTCTTTGTTTTCTCACAAAACTCAACCAGCATCCAATCTGAGGTGTGATTAGAGCCGACAGGTGAGAGACTCCAACTCTGCTGGCACAGAAGCTCAGGATGAAAAAATGCAAATAATTTAATAAGATGCTGGTTCTCTAATAATAATCATCTTTTATTTCTCCGCTGCTCTTTTTAGTCCTTGTTCCTAAAACCAACAATAAACCTGAGATTTTCTTCCCGCATCATAAAAATCTCCTCTGTCGACAGAGCTCAGTAAAGACAAAGGGAAACGCTGTTCACTCGTGGCGCCTTTGCTGAGTATTTGCCTCTCCACAGTCCTTTGCATGCCGGTGTTGTTTGTCTGCACTGTTTGCTGGCACACAGGCCGCTGCAGGTTGTTTTTCCAAGGCCCATACTCTCCAAAACCGGCTGTTATGTCACCGAGGAGCAGGAGAAAGAATCTCTCTAAATCTGCTCCGTTTAAAGAGTGTCTGAAAAAGAGACAGAAGCAAAAGAAGAAGAGATGTTAGCCAGAAGGTGCAGGTTGTTTTCCACTCGCTTACCTAACTAACCTCCCAAATTAAACAGAGGAACAGGCTCCCTTTATGAGCCTGAAGTTTCCCGTTTAGCCTCGACCCTGTTTGATTATGAGAGCAGCTTTCCAAATAAAATAATTTGTTTTGCTGTTACGTCAGTCCGCCCGGCCTCCTTTTTCCTGCCGAGCCGAATGACTCTCTGACCAAACAGGAATACGTTAAAGTGGACGTACGACGGGAACACGCTGTCCCTCCAAATCAAATACTGACCGCGCACTTTTCGGAGATGAGGCTGGTTTTTATTTTTCCTCTTCCTCTTTGAGACGCCATCAGACACGCTTCTCATGTCGATGTCAGGAGCTTCTTTTTTTTATTTCCCGTCAGCAGAACACCTTGTTTTTTTTTTGTTTGTTTGTTTTTTTATTTTAGCTCGACTTTTTCAAAAGTACAGAGAAGTTTCCTTGTGCGCAGGTTATTTGGAGACGTCACCGTCTGCATCCTCTGCCAGGGTTTGGGTATTTTTCCACATCCAAGCCTGCTCATCCAAGACTTCTCATTTCTGGACCATCGCAAAAACAGTGGCGACCATTCTTAAAGTCCTGCCCTGCCTCTACATCGAGCACGGGAAGATTTTCCTTTGACAGGTGGAACAAAAACGATGCCAGAAAATCATGATGGTTGTTAGAGAATTATTCTCTCGTGCTTCTGTAGAAGCATCCTGTGTTTTTCAACGTCTGAGGTACCAACAACTGCATCAATGCATCCGAGCATACGGGCAGGACTGTGATTTATTTTTTTTAGCTTAAGAGAAATAAGAAAATCTAAGAAAACTTCTGAAGAAGAAGAAGCTGTAAAACCTGTGTGATTTGGTGTGTAGCATGCGTTTGCTGTCGTATGGAGGACAAACGATGACGTTAGTACCTGGTCTGTAGAAATCGCTGAGACAAATCATCCTTTGCATAAAGTTTCTTGCGTAACAACATGACGAAAGCTGTCACCTAAGATCTCAACAGCAATAACAGACTTATACAGGACAGTAAAAGTAACATAGCCGTTGTTGGGGCCATCCCACAGTGTCAACAAGGATGGTGTCGTCTTTGTTTATGGCAAAGTAGAGCTGGTCGGTTTGGTTGAAGCCGTCTTTCCGATCCAACATAACGTTATCTGCCTGGTCTGCTGTTCAGGTCTTGTGGTTGGACTGTTTTTGGTCTGGACCCTCATCCTGGGTGACTCTGCTGGAAGTTACTACTTCTGATGGTATCACTAAGCAAACACGCTTGGAAGTAAACAGAGCATAGACACTTCCCAAGAAAAGCGAATCATAATAAAACCTAAATCTGTAAACTTCAAAATGCAAAAGACCTGGAAAAGAATAAAAAAGCGATCGAGAAGTTTTCCTCAAACAGTGACAAGCCTGAAAAAAACAAAGCCAGGTACATGACTGATGTAAATTTGGAAAATACAAACATTTCATTAAATGCTACAGTGTCATCAGATCATTATAGTTGCAGTGTTTTTGGTCTTATCTGATCAAACTTGTACCAACTCGCTCTCACATCAACATCTCACCACGTTTCAAACTCATCAGTCAGTCCTGAACGTGCATTTTGCATTTTCCACGGAGACGACAGAAGAAAAATGCGCCTGCAGGCCGACAATCAAAAACACCTTTGTTTACCAAATATCAGAACGTTCTCGTGTCGCTTCAGGCTTCGTCAGAGAACGCACGTCACGTCAGCGCACTTCACTTCACTTCACCGCAGGTCGACTGTATGCAAACTTTACCCTTTTCACTGCATCTGTCCAAACACGTCGCCCCGTTCAGACGCTTCCTGTCAGGAGGCCCTGCTGTGTTTTTTAGGACACCCGGCAACCGGCCAAGCGAAGTGTTCTGCCACCGCCAAAATGTCAAGTTTACTTTCCCTCAAGGCGATGTTTTCCAGAGCCACGGCATTCACCCTGTAATCCTCTGTGCCTGAGCTGATAATTGCTGTGCATGTTGAAAAATGCTCCAAAAGATCATACTGTTTTCGTTTTATTGATTTCTTGTTGATTTGAACCCGCTGGCCTTTTGCCTGAGGTGCAGGAATTCCAACCATTCCCAGCCTTGTTTTGTAAACCTGATTATCCCCCCTGCTGATCTCCTGCAGCCTTCAGTATATTGTACACACTGTGTCAGCTCGTGTCAGTCTTATTGCCCCGCATGAGGAATTTCAAATCTCCGAGGTGCAGTCTGGTGATATGAGACGAATTCCAGCTTGTTCTGATATCGAGCTACAAAAAAACACAAACGCCAACATAAAGGTGAATGAAACAACAGTCAGGACTTTGATCTACAGTCACTTCCCCCTATATACTATATGTACTTTGATGTGAGGAGGATAGAGATGTCTGGGGTGAAACGGCTCACTTCATGCAGAACAGAGAAAAAACGTTCGGAAGACCAAGCAATGCCACGCTCCATTACCGAACAAAGGAGCCCTTATTTAGTCCTTCAGGCGAGACATGATGAAGTTAGAGGAGCAGGGCTGGAGAAAGCGTTTGGACTCCCCCAACAATGGATGCTCAGACAATCAGATGGAGAGGAAGATAGACCGATAGGAGACTCAGTGAGGCTCTCGCACGGCAGCCAGGAAATTTATATGTTGCATTCGATTAGATAAAACCAGGCTACGGTGATAATCATGACCGAGATCTCACTCTTATTCTAATATAACCCCCCAAACAGCGCTACCAAGATTGTTTATCTGTGAATCAGCACTGTACCATCCATAGAACAAAGCAGTAGTCCTATTGAAAATGCATATTTTATCTTACTGCAGAGAAACTGGTATTAAGAACCAAGAAATTACAAACTGTGCAATATATTTAAGATCATTTAGAAACAGTGTTGTCATGATACACGCTCCGGTAACTTGTTGTAGCCAGTGATTTGAAACAACGTGCTCCTGTGAGAATATGTTGGACATGGAGTTACTGTAATTGTTGGAGTTACTTGCTCAGGCAGCACGTCTAATAAATTGGATTCGATACAGAGAAGATTAGCAGAGGATGACACGCAAAATCATGAAGCGTATCCACATTTTTGGGCTCAGTCCATAGGGACTTGGCTTGGGAACCGAAGGGTGGCCGGTTTAAGTCCCACATGGACCAAAAATATGGAAGGTGGACTGGTATCTGGAGAGGGGCCAGTTCACCTCCTAGGCACCTCCTTGAGCAAGGCACCGACCCCACCCAACTGCTCGCTGGGCGCTCCACCATCTCTCTCCACATTTGCATGTCTATGCTCTTGTACTGACACATGCAGTACGTGTCCGGGTTAAAATGCATGTCAACAATAAAATAGAGTGAAAAAAGAATTTTCCCATCGAGGGAATAATGAAGTATATCTTCTTCTAATTGGAAAATGTTTTCTTACTCTTGCTGTGCAAGATGATACATGCAGCATAGCTGAATATGAGATGACACGCCTATAGGTGGAGGCTTGTATCCAGTATATAACTGCAGATGGCCCCGGTGGGAGCTGCACCTATTCAAACTGGCTGAAATCACACACCGGGCTCAGATTCGCACGTATCTGTCACAGGCTTTACAAATGTAAATGTGTGTTTAGAGAAGCTGAAGGGAAAGTCATTTTCCAAACAGAGTGCTGGTGGATATATGAAGTGTTAAAGTGTGCTGCCGTGGAAAAAGGTTTCATTAAAGCCCGGAGCTGTTTACACGCCTGGTCCCGTCCAAATGCAATGAGCTACCGTGCTCGCTCGGATCCAGAACGAGAGAAAATCTCTTTCAGCCGGACGAGATGATGTGAGCGAGAGTCAGTTCAACAAAACCACAAAACAGCCACAGACACTTTCAACACGACCTGCCAGAAAACAAAGCTGGAAACTTTTCATTACTCTGTCGAGGGAGTTTTACTGCACGCTGTGTCCAGATGTTTGGTTGTCTTCACTGCAGGGCTGGTCATCGCTCAGACTGTATCAGCCTTAAGTCCACGTTGTTCGTACTGATTCTAAAACTACCAACGTAAAAGTTTTTTTAGCAGATTTAGGCTGTGACAAACTTATTTATTTGACAAAACATGAATCATAAAACTAGAATTGGCTTCGGATAATAATAGTTTTGTCTCACCGGTCGCTCTGTTTGTCTCCACAGACTTTAAAGATGAGGGTGTGGATCGTCTTTGTCCTGTGCCTGGCTGGCCACGCCATGGCTGCCCCTGTAAGTAACACTGTGTGTGTGCGTGTGTGTGTGTGTGTGTGTGTGTGTGTGTGTGTGTGTGTGTGTGTGTGTGGTCTGTGTTTGTCTTCATATCCATGTTCCTTTCTTTGTCTTCCTGAGTGTGTGTCTCCGCCTTCCTCCTTTCCTGTCTGATCGTCAATTCACTGAGTTTCCATGGACGCCTTGGTGTGTGTGTGTGTTTTCTTATCCAAGTGCAGTTCCTGTGTGTGTGTGTGTGTGTGTGTGTGTGTGTGTGTGTGTGTGTGTGTGTGTGTGTGTGTGTGTGTGTGTGTGTGTGTGTGCTTCTCATTGCAAGTCTGTGAAGATTAAATATTTGCTTTCCCAAATCCAATTGCTCCCCTGAGTGTGCGCTGCGTGTTTGTGTGCATGAAGATTCAAAGTGTGTGTGTGTGTGTGTGCGTGTGTGAGATCGCCGTCTGCTGACTTCCTTCCTTCAAGTGTGTGTTCATGTGCAAAAGTTTAACACATGTTTGTGTGTGTGTGTGTGTCTCAGACTGAGGAGGAGGCCATCGTGGACGAGCTGGTGACTGAGGAGCCAGTTGTTGAGGTAAATCCATCACCCATGTTTTCCCCTTGAAAAATCCTTAAAATCCTGGAAACACGGACTTAAATAAGACACAAGATTCATGGAGCTTGGAGGTTTTCTCACTTCTCTCCAAAACATTTTGTGGCCGACTTCGAGAAGAAACTACTTAATTATTCTGATGCCATAAATTTACTGTGGTACCGGTAGAAACCGATTTTTCTGTGCAAAGTTAATCACATCAACAAAACAAGAACCTTTTTTTCCATGACGAAGACGAGACAGTGACGCTCTTAAAAATAGATCTTTCATGGTAAAAACTAAATGACGAAATGTGGGTTTAGTTTTGCATCCTCCCGATCCGTTACGAGAGCCACAAACCACCGACTTTATGTATTATAGAAGCTGTCCAGAGCCTCTCGTTTCCTTTCTCACCGCCCACAGTGAGCAGATGGAAATAGACTGTGTCTTCATCTCTCTCACAGACATTTTGACTGAGACTGGAATAAAGAATACAGAGTTGTCGTTGACTGAAACTGAAGGATAAATAAATTAAAATGTGACTCGAACAATGATCCTGCTGACGTTTCACGTTCACACTCGTCTGCCTGCTTTTGTTTGTTGCCCTTTGACTTCATTGTCGGGTTGTCATTGGATCTTTACGGTTGAACAGTCCTATATATTTGTAATGCCCCGTCTCGGCTGGTGAGTTAACTCGACCCAAATACCTTCTCTCTGCTCTGAGTTTGATTTGGCGTCTGTGTTGTTTCCTGAGCCAAGCAGCTGCTCGGAGAGATGATCCGATCTGTGATGGAGCTTTTTTTTGTTGACACTGCAGCCAAAGACGTTTTTTGGTATTTGTTCATGTGACAGCGGTGGTGACTCCTCCTGTGAACGCCCCAAAGTTCAGCTACTTGAATCGATCCATCGCAGGAAAATCAACGCGTGAATACAGAGGCCTCTAAAGATATAAAGTTATTCATGATGCCATCGTGTTTGAAGAGTTCGAATCCCAACATTTGGGGATCGTCTATTTTATGCCAAACAGAAGCATTGCTGTCTTTCCCAGGTCTTTATCTTTAGTCTCTTCAATTTTCTCAGGTTTTGTTTTAAACAAGATTAAAAATCTAAAAAGCTTTGAGGTTTAGCAAAGCTGCATCGTTTGTAAGAAGCACAAGACGTTCTGTTTGCAGCTGACCTGGAAGTCCCTCATGTCAGTTTGTTCCACCGGGGCTTAATCTGGAAGATTTCGAATCAATCTCTTCACTAAACTCCTCCTGAATCCATTTGTCACCTCTGAGGTTTCCCAAACAAACAGACATGAAATCCTTCCAACAGTCACATCTCTGTCAGAACACAGTGTCCTTCACTGTAAACAATCCAATACTGCCAAAATATCCGTCTACGAAACAGCTGGAGCGAGTCTCCATGTGAACGTTTTATCATTTCCTGCTCCAGAGGTCCAGCGGGACCAGAGATCCCACAGCTGTTAATTTTAGCCGCTCGCTCGCTCGGCCTTGCCAGTCGGTTCAGGAAGCCATTACGTTTTTTCATGGCTTCACCACATGTGGACCCAGCTGCTTGTTGTTGTTGGATATTATGGTCTCGCTGCTCCCAGACTCTGTTTGGCCTTCAGGGAGGAACCTTCTTTAGCGGTGACGTTTCAACTTTTTTTTTTTTATTCTGAGGAAAACCAGGGATATTTAAGCGGTTTTGGTTTAAGTGGACGTCATGCAGAAATAGACACGAAGACCACTGCACGGAAATCATCTGCTGACCAAGTTGCTGCAGTTTCTTCCAGTTGCCCACTCTGATCACTTCGGACCCCCAGATGATAATAAATTCCTCTGCATGTGACTCATTAAGCTTCAGCTGCTCACAGTCTGACCCCTGATCTTCTCCAGGAGCCTGAGGTGGGGGCCAACCCAGTGCAGATTGAGGTCGGAGAGTTCGACGAGGCCATCGACATCGGTGAAGAGGTTGAAGAAGTTGCAGCTGAGGGTAAGTTCACACACACACACACACACTGCATTGATTTACATCACTTCCCAGGAGGCTTTCCCATAATTAAGCTGCATTCCTAATCCTGTCTGTGGGGACGTGTAGAGTTATGTCCATAAAATGTTGCCATAGCTTGCATGCAGAAACATCTGCACCTGCCCAGCGCCAAATAGACAAACACAGTTTGAGTTCAAACTTCCATGAATCCTTTCGACTGAGAGGAATAAAAATGTATCATGTCATTGACGATCTTTGATTTAGCTTTGTTTCCGTCCTCTGCCCTGAAGCTGAGGTATCTGCTTTGCCTTAGACTGGCAAATTTAAACAACAACCATAATAACAGACTGCCTCGTTCTATGAGGAGGAGAGGGCTGTAATTATACGTTCCACCCTGTTTAAGTGGCAGGAGCTGAACCACAGGCAACACCAGCAGCTGGAAAACAGTCCGACTGTACAAAGTGTTCAGGAAGAGGGATTTAGTTTTTAGTATGTGCAGCGCTGGAAGATTTAGATTTAGATTTAGACTTTTGTTTAAAGGAGCAAATACCACCACAGAAAAATAGACGGTTTGACGTCTCACTCTCCTCTGGTGGCGTCTGTCCGTGCAGATATTTGGAGACGGATATCTCCAAGCTTCAGTGTGGTGGCTCTGGTCTATGCCATATTGGAGGTCCTGCCTCCGCCACCTCCTGGTTAATTAAAAATGTATAAAGATGTGAAGCATGGGTGGAGTTGAGGAATGTACTGAGGAAATTCACCCTCAGTACAGTTGTCATGAACGAGGAAATTAGCTACAGAGACCAAAACTGTTTTTTGTACCAGGCTGTAAACATGTTTATTTCTGCTGTGAAACATGGGGACTTATGGAGACTGACTCACTGCTGGAGCCAGCCTCAGGTGGACGTTAGAGGAACTTAAGCATCTTTTAGAGTGTTAAATTATCCATATGTACCTTGTACATGTTGATATTACATTAATGCTTCAATCAAATTGGAGAAGAAGGACAGAGGGACATGCAAAACGATAGTGGGTAGAAGTGTATCTACAAGTGCTGCATCTTTAACCAATAAGTGCACAAACACTGTAACTTAAAGCATTTAATTATGTCTCTCTACCTGCTTCCTTCAATTCTAAGTGACAACATGTGATGTTATAGGTGAGATACATCTTTAAATTGCAAAGTTCTTATTTTTAGTGGGGAACGTTGCAGTCGGTATAAAGCTCTACAGTCTCTGCACTGGACGTGTGCCTTTAAACACAGAAAGGGAACTACAACGCCCTGCTGCTCCGCTCCACACGTCAAACAGTTTGCTTTGTGTGTGCAGCTTTAAAATCTGCATTTTTCCACGACTTCTGCTGTTTTCCATGAGGCAGCGTTTCAGGACTGTAATTTCCTTTCAGCGGCTGAAGTCAGGAACAAACTCCTTAATGACAGCGCTCTTGTTTATTCAGTCATTTCGTCATTAGTCTTTTCATTCGTGAATGAATTCATTTCAGTTTTTTCCTCTGGCCATAAAAAGGGTGCAGGGCTGTTTGTGTCTGTGTTGGGTCATGGCATCTGTTTTTTTTCTCCACAGATCTCTGCCTGAACTACCACTGCAAGAAGGGAAAGGTGTGCGAGGTCGACGAGGGCAACACCCCCATGTGTGTGTGCCAGGACCCCTCCACCTGCCCTCCTGCTGAGGGAGACTTCGAGCATGTAAGTCAAACATAAAGTGAGCTCATGAAATACTGGGATGAATCTAATCAGTAAACCACAACAGGTGTTTGGCTCTTGGCTCCAGCCCACCATCAGGTTACGGTTCTGGCCGTCCCTGGGAAAAAGTTTCCGTTAGAACATCACGCAGAAGCTCAGAGCCGTGAGAACTGAGAACTCATCCGTCTGTGATTTCCTTCTCAGGTTTGCGGCACCGACAACAAGACCTACGACTCCTCTTGCCACTTCTTTGCCACCAAGTGCACCCTGGAGGGAACCAAGAAGGGCCACAAGCTGCACCTCGACTACGTCGGACCCTGCAAATGTGAGCGCTCACACTGTTCTCGCGTTTCCAGTGTTTCCAGAGAGTCCAGACTCTACAATGTAGAGATTTACAGTAAATACTGGACTGTGCATGCAAACTAACTTTCTCTCTGACTCAACACTCAAATATTTAAGTCAAAGTCAAAGGTCAGGAGTTCAGAAAGTGTTCAGGAGCATCTGATGTCTTTTGCTGTATTAGATCATTTTGGTGGAGAGCTTCTTTCACAGAACTCCAGCAGATAGAAACTGAAACCTGCATCCAAACCGTGATAAAGACTAAAAACTTCAAGAATCATTTCATCTGTTTAGAGTACTTGAAGTGAAAGTCTGTCGCCTCCACCCTGGGCACACCCCGTCTCATGGGAGCCAGATGTTAATGCTGCACAAAACAAACCTCTTTAATCAAATGAGGCTGAAAAATCTCATAATCTCATAATTTGAATGGCAAGTTTCACACTTGAGATTAATAAGTTTTTGGAGACTGCGACTTTGTGGGAGTGAAAAATAACAAACACCACAAATTAAAGGAATACTTACTAACTTTTAAAATTGTTGTGATTTATGGTATTTATTAAAAGTACCTTAGCAACAGGAAAAACAACAAACCTGAAATGCTCATGCACTTCTCCTCATATCTAGTTTCAGTTTATGATTTTTCTTGTATTTTTATGTCGTTCTCGCTTCGACATCACGTGAGCCGTCGTAGTTTCTGTTTCTTTGCCTGTTCACCGTTGATGGATTGGGCTGTATCTTTTATCTTTATCGTGTTATAGTATTTTGTTCCAACTCATCTGTGTGATAAGTTTCCAAACTGAAGCTCAGCTCGGCTCGGTCTGCTGTCAGCGTAATGTTTCTGTGACTGATGGGGGCGGATTACACCGTCCTGTCTGGCCTGCAGGCTGCAGCTCGGATCTGTCCGGACACGCGAGCTACATTTCTTCTAGTGTTCAAACTGTAACATCACACACACACACACACACACACACACACACACACACACACACACACACACACACACACACACACACACACACACACACACACACACACACACACACACACACACACACACACACACACACACAGGGCTGAAGGGTTCACATGGAGATCTGGGTGGAGTCCAGCACACCAGAATACAACAGGATGAAGATTTAGATGTTTCTGTTGGCTCCTGTGTGGCGTCGAGGTCGATGTGTGAATTATCACCATGACTAACTGTGTGTGTTCTCCCCACAGTCATCGAGCCCTGCCTGGACACCGAGCTCAACGAGTTCCCCCTGCGTATGAGGGACTGGCTGAAGAACGTTCTGGTGACTCTGTACGAGCGCGACCAGGACAACAACCTGCTGACCGAGAAGCAGAAGCTCAGGGTGAGTCGGCGTCGTGGTGATGACGGACGTCTCTGAAGAGTCTGCATGCTTCATGTGACCTGCTGGATGTTTTAGATTCATTTTACAGTCTCATTGATTTCCACGAAGTCAACAAAGACAAAACTGTTAAACAGGAAACTAAAGTAGATCTGTCGAAGTCACCAGACTTCCACCGCTGCCTCCATCTGTAGCAGCTAAGGCTCCAGACCGATGTGTTAAAACACACGATAACACAAACAGTGAACCAGCTCCAGTGTTCTGTTTTTATTAAAGGACATCTGGTGGCTTTGAAAAGAGCACAGGTCGGTATGAACTATTCCATTTCCTGTGGAAAAGGCGGGCTGAAACAGAGTTTTATGCTTGAATCGGCTCGTGAAGCTCGTAATGTCTGATCCAAACAGTTTAAAGACGTCACTCACGCTGAGGAAATGTTTATATGACTGAAAAACCAGAGAGAAGTCAGCCTGCGTTCTCCAACCATCACCAGACAGTCGACGGTGTTTCTTTTCTTCTTGAATTGACCAACATTGACCGTGTCTGTCCGATCTTTCAGGTGAAGAAGATCCACGAGAACGAGAAGCGGCTGCAGGCCGGTCCTCACTCTCTGGACCTGCTCGCTCACGACTTCGAGAAGAACTACAACATGTACATCTACCCCGTTCACTGGCAGTTCGGCCAGCTCGACCAGCACCCCGTCGACGGGTACGTACAGGAAAGACGAGATGCTGGTTTTAAAGCCAATCAGACGCAGACTCGTTGGGTTTCATAGATGGAAAGAATGGAAAGTTCAGGCACATGTGAGGAGCTGATTGGTTTCCGGTGTGGATGATGTCAAACCACAGCAGCTGCAGACTCTGATGGATCCAACAGCTGCTACTTTTTCATGATGATGTGGCTGCCAGACACCAAATGCATCAAATTTACCAGCATCAAGCTTTTAGATTAAAGATTTCTTTCCCATAACTAATCATCATTCTTGTGTCTGTGTGCCGACAGATACCTGACCCACACAGAGCTCTCCCCCCTGCGTGCTCCTCTCATTCCCATGGAGCACTGCACCACCCGCTTCTTCGAGAAGTGCGATGCCGATGACGACAAATACATCGCCCTGGAGGAGTGGGCCGCATGCTTCGGCCTCAAGGAGCGTGAGTATCGAGCGGATGCATGAAGACAGAAACGTTGCTGGTTCAACCCATAAATATGGAGCTCTCTCTCTTTTGACCTTTTAGATTTTTAATTTGGTCTAAAATATCAGAAAAAAGTGAAAAATGTCCAAAGCTGACCTTTGAATTTCTTCATTTCAATTTCTATCATAGAAAAGCAGAAAAAAAATCTAATTCTCACATTTTAGAAGCAGAAACTACAAAATATTCTAAATTAATGTTTGATAATTTGTTATCAGAATTGTCTGTTGATGAACCATTCAAGCACGAATCAAAAACATAACCAGTATCTTTCAAAATCATAACGTGAAGGTTGGTCAGTGCCATCATTTTCAAAAACCAGGCAAATAATCCAAAAGGACAAATAAACGGTAACTGAGAATACAGCGGGGGAAACCGCCAGAGAACAAGACACATACACACAACATGGACAGACAAGGAAACAAAGGAAACACAGGAGCTAAATAGACATGTAATCAGGGACAGGTGAGACTAATCAGGGACAGGTGCAGAATCAAAAAAGGCTGGAAAACAAGACAGGAAGTAGAATAAGACAAGACAGACAGAGTAGAACTACAAAATAAAACAGGAAATACAGAAACTGTAACAATTTTGTCCAAAAACTGCCAGATTTAGGGAGACAAATGCTAAAATACTTCAAATATTTCCTTAAATATTCATCAGTTTAACAATCTAAAAAATACTGTGTCGTTTTTGAAGTATATTTTTTAAATCTACATGATATATATCTGCACTTTTCATTTATTTAATTGTTAATATGTTGTTAAAATCATGTTAATCTGATGTTTTGTTTTCTTTGCGTCTGCAGAGGACGTGGACAAAGATCTCATCATCTAAGCTCCTCAGCAGCAGCAGCAGCAGCAGCAGCAGTATGACAACTCCTAGTCGCTACTAACGGGACAAGGTGCTGATCCCTAAGTTAAAAAAAGAAAAAAATCACAGTAACGGTGCTAATTGCAAATTATTTTTTTTGTTTTGTTTTTTTAATAATGATCTTTCCTACCTATACCACTAAAAAAAAAAAAAAGATTACAGAAGAGAAATGTGCACAGTCTGTACTAACATCACATGTTCATGCAACACCCAGTAAAGAAACTAAAGACCTCTGATGTAAATGTATGTCGTTGACAATATTATATATATGTTGTGATTAGTTCAGGGCTTTAATTGGAGATTCAATTTGATTATCTTGAGGAGACTAAACTGTAAAGTCAAAAAATAAAGTTTCTAAATAAATGCTCCCTCTGCTTGCTTTCTACAAAACAACCGTTTAGTTTTCGCACTCTTTCGGTGGTGGACTCACTTTTTATTTTGTCGTTTTGTGTATTTTGGTTTTTGATCTTTTGACTACTGCTTTACGAGGTGTTCGTTTTTATTTGCCATACAGATTCCGACTGATATTTGAAACAATAAAGAGGATATATTGTCTTTTTTTTTTTAGGGGAAAATCTCGCAGGCTGAGAGTTTTTCTCATAATTAACATGTTTCTACTGACACTGAGAGCACGAGCAAACTCTTTCCATGAAATAAAGATTGTGAAAAGATCTGGAAATCTCTGCATGCATTCATATCTGCGTTTCTTTCTCCTCTGCCAAGTTTTTGTTGTTGTTGAGATCTGACAGGTTATCAGCGTGGCTCCATTTTTTCCAGTTTATGGAAAACATAGGAAGTCTCATTATGAGAAGCTCTCGTCTCGTCCTTTTTTTTCATCTGACATGTGTCTGAATGCGTCCTTTGTGCAGCAGTAATGCTTTTAAATGTTTCCTCGTGAGTCTAGTTTGAGACCAAAACAGAACCAGCTTCTGAAAAACAAACCGCTTCTGTCTTTCTTCTTCTCTGGTGCCTTTCCCTTCAACCAGCGTCAGTCTGAAGTCTTAAACAGGTACAAACACCTGTGTTTCTCTCGATAAAGACCGAGTGTGGCTTGAAACAATGACTTGGGACTTGTCTGATGCTGCCGTAGCTTCTCGAGTAGACTAACTCCATCCAGGAATAATTAGAAGGCGTCTGCGGTGACTTTATCATAAGAATGTTTCTAATCAGACAGAGTGAAAACATCTGTAAACAGATATATCAACAGTTCTGCTGGTCAAGGTAAAAACAGCATGTACAAATGTTCTCAGACTTCACATAAATTTGACTTTGTGGCTTTAAAATCCGACAAATTCTGAAAACATGAAAAAGGTTTAGAGAATCTTATAATAAACTTTGCTTTGTTTGACCGACCGCAGCCTAAACAAAGCACACATGTTATATTTAAAACGTGGGGCCATAAAACAAGGCAAAGAAAGCCACAGGAACATTTTGTTCAAACCGGACCACGTGCTGTAAACAGTGCAGACAGGACTGATGTGTGTGAAGTGCTCTGTCTCGTGGTCCCCTGGGAGACGGGAGAGGGAGATCTGAGCACCCTGTTACCATCCCCACCCGTTCATCCAGACTCCGGTGTCAAGAATGTGAAACAACAGCCGAGCCTTGTCCACAAAGCCCGTCCCTCCTCTCAGCCACAGCAGGAGGAAAAAGCTCGGACGCTGAGAGAGGGGAGAAAAGGAGGGCGTGCTACTGTAATCTAACAACAACATGGATCCTTCCTCCAGTTACTAATGGAAGTGTTATCTCAGTTTAAAAATGCATCTCAGTCACACAGCAGGAATCCACCAGGGCTGTTGTTACACCTGCTTCTGGTTGACGGTGCCAATAAAACACGAAGTGACACATTTCACACCATGAAAACATATTTCATGCATCAGAATCAGACATAACGACGCTGAGTTTCCAGCAGGTACATTCATCGTCTGATACAAATAAGCAGCAGCGTTCAACTCAACCTTCTGCTGTAGCCATCTCCGGGCTGCAGAGGGCGACATGATGAAAGAATTAAAGTCACAGTTCAGATAGTTTGACTGAGCTGGACTCACAGAGAAATCACTTATTGTCCACATTCACTGACTTTTTATTCATTCATACATTGTAATGTTTTGTTATGTGTAAAAACAAGCAACATGGTTCAAGGTCCAAGCTCCTAAAGAGTCTCAGTTGTCCTGCACCCACAGATGATGGTGCATCAGATGGTTTAAGATCATTTGAAGCCATTTGTGCTGACGGGGAGCCGAGCTGGGCAAGAAGTGGGCGATGTAATCTGGCTCGCAATCATGGCAGAGGTGAAAAGGCCAAAGAGGACGCTGATGGAGGAAGGTAAGAAGAGGAAAGGAGAGAGTGAGCGAGCAAGAAGCCGCCGGACAAGAGTAAATGTGGGACTGACTTTTAGTGGTTGGTGAGAGCTTGGTGAAATAAAAGGCTGAAAGACAGACGCCGAGCTGGACTGACTGCTGCTGGACTAGTCACTGATATCAGCTGCTGCTGGACTAGTCACTGATATCAGCTGCTGCTGGACTAGTCTCTGATATCAGCTGCTGCTGGACTAGTCTCTGATATCAGCTGCTGGACTAGTCTCTGATATCAGCCGCTGCTGGACTAGTCACTGATACCAGCTGCTGCTGGACTAGTCTCTGATATCAGCTGCTGGACTAGTCGCTGATATCAGCTGCTGCTGGACTAGTCTCTGATATCAGCCGCTGCTGGACTAGTCTCTGATATCAACTGCTGCTGGACTAGTCTCTGATATCAGCTGCTGCTGGACTAGTCTCTGATATCAGCCATGCGAGGTGCCATCTGCTCATCAGTTTTAGGAGATAACCATTCATGTTCTTACTCCTTCAGGAGCAAACTGGGGTTCAGTTTCTTCGACATGCAGACTGGAGGAGCCGCTCTACCTCCTGAGCTTACATCGTTGACCTTGCTTGATGTTTGGCTGTTTGCAAAGTTGTCGACTCGCTAGTTTTTGGTCATAAATAATGTAATCAGAACAAATACTCGAGTACAGCTGTCTGTATTTACAACAGTGGGATTACACTACATCACAAAAACACAACTTTGTGTTGAAGTTCATTCTTGACCTTCATTTTTTAGCTTCTTGTGGGGCTTTCGATCGATGCTTCAGCCGTGCAGCCGCACTGATGAGGACCATGGACGTCAGAATCAGAATCGAGTTTATTGCCAAGCAGTCAATATAAAAAATAGAAGAAGATTAAAAAAAAGGTATTGAAATATAAACAATATAAATATATGTACAAAATCTCTTGTGCAATAACTTTACCTTCATAACTCCCTGTGCAAAAATCGTACCTGTGTGTCACGAGCAACAACCTCATGTGCAATAATTGTGTATTTGCTTTTACCATTTGCTATGCAAACACAAGCAAGATGCAGCATTCACTTCTTATGAATACCCCTGTTTTCTTTGTGTAGCATTATATTTTGTTTTTGCATTTGTATTTATATTGTGGTTTTATCTTTGTCTATACTGATGCTATGCTATTACCTATATTAGGTCAGACACGGTATTGGTTGAAGATGCAGTCACATCTCCCTTTACTGAAAACTCTCTCTCTCTCTCTATCTGTAAACACACATGTCTCATTAATGCATGTCACTAACTAAACTTCTTCCCTGGAGTTTCTGTCTCTGTCGTCCAGCAGGTTCTTGTGGATCGTGGCTGCTGCTGTGATCTTGCACGACGCCCACTACACATATTACTACTGTCATTATTGCTGCCATATCTCCATCACAGTTTATAGTTAGATGATGATTTGCTGCTGCTGAGCATCTGTGTCTCTCTATCTCTATCACAGGTTCCACTGCTACTGTTATTATTTTATCATTCATTGTAATTCGTTGTCATTTTGTCAGTCATTGTAATTCATTGTCATTTTGTCAGTCATTGTAATTGTACAATATGTTTGTGTTGATTTGTCCTGTACACGTCCTGGCAGAGGGATCCCTCCTCTGTGGCTCTTCCTGAGGTATCTTCCACCTTTTTTCCCTGTTAAAGGTTTTTTGTGGGCAAGTTTTTCCTCACTCGAACTGAGGGTCTAAGGACAGAGGGAGTCACTCCCTGTACAGATTGTAAAGCCTCAGAGGAAAATGGACTTTGTGACTTTGGAATATACAAATAAAATCTGATTTGAATAAAACCTTTCTATTCTGTAATATCTTCTAAAACGAAGGAGCTGTAGTGCACGCCTTGAGAAAGCCTTGAGAAAAGATAGTAAGTGGTCCTTGAGTTGTGATTATTTTGAACATTTAGTAGCTTTAATAGTTTAATTTTCTTTAGGTATATGGGTTTTTCTTATATTTTAAAAAATAAATATATAATAATAATAATAGAAATGATGTGGAGAGTGTTGGGTGACATGAATTTATCTCTTCTCAGACACTAAGCCTGTTAATTGGCATAATTTGATGAGTCACGCGCTCTAATTAAATCACAGTTTTGTGTCGCCCCCCAGCGGGAGCGAGGCTCCGGTGCAGGTTACAAACAAACCGGCAGCCGCCGGCCGGTGAAACCATCGCGCCTTCAGCCGTTTACTGCAACGTGATTGGCTGCAGTGAAAACTCCAGGTAGCGGCACAGCCCATCGGGATTGGCTGAGCATTTAATTGGACGGCTCGCTCACGGTGCTTCGACGTGATTGGACGGCTCGCTCACGGTGCTTCGACGTGATTGGTCGGCTCGCTCCCTAAGGGGAGGAGGAGGAGTGGAGAGGGCGGGTCGTCAAGTTCGGTTGCGGTAGCTGAAACCGGTAGCCGAGCAGTCTCGCGCACGTTGTGAAGCCGCTCGAGGTGATTCCGAGAAATCACTTGATTCTGAAATCAGCGATTTTTTTTCTGATCATTGACCCACTGGTAAGTTAAAATCACGTTAGTCACCGGTTTGAGAAAAAGACGTTACCCGTGTGTGTGTGCGTCATGTTCGGTTGGATTAACTGGGTCGGCTCCGTCTACGTCCTGGCGCGGCCGTTAGCAACCGTTAGCCGTTAGCGTCGGAAAAACGTGAATTTAACGTGAATTTAAACCGTTTTAAAGTCTTAATGTTTTAAATATGAACAGCGGGTGATGTCGCGGGTGTTATATTGTTGAATTAATTCGGTTTTATTTTTATTTTTACCCGCCTGGTTTCAGTTAAGTTCTCCAGCAGTTAGCCACCGCCCGTGTGTAGCCCTCTCCTTCCCTCGCCTCCTTTCCTTCTCTAACCGTCTCGTCTCCACTTTTTTTCCTCCTTGCCTCCTTCACATCTTCCCTCGTCGTTTTCACGAACCGAACCGAGCTAACTTACCCCGACAGGAGGTGAAACATGTGGCTGTTGGGCCGTGGGGGGCACCGGCTCGGCCGGGACACGTGTTGTCGGGGCTGCAGCCCGTGTGTGTCCTACTTTGGTGGAGGAGGAGGTGGTGGTGGTGGGGGCCTGGACCGTGTTTGCTCGGTCCAGCTGTCGCGGTTCTTAGCCCAGGTTGCCATTTCTAGCCCGGGTTAAATCTGGATGAAACCCCACCGACGTGCTGCGGAGCCGCCATGCCCGAGGGGGGACGTGCAGGCCGGTCGGCTCTGTCACTGCGGGGCACGGCGTGGCCTTTTGTCTGCGTGCCATGCGTGCACTCCGCAGTGTAGCATGGCCTTATATGTACTTATTCTCCAGATAAAGCCGGGCTGAGAGCTCTGTGCCCGGCTACACCTTTTTTGAGGTGGGGGTAGGGGGTGGGGGGGGCTCCTCATGTTTGCTGGTTGCTAAGTGTGTGCAAGAACAACAGATGGCTTCTGTGTGTGTGTGTGTGTGTGTGTGTGTGTGTGTGTGTGTGTGTGTGTGTGTGGACAGGTGTGGCGGACAGCTCGTGCCTTTCTGGTTGCCAGGTGACCATCATGGTGGATTTGCATGTTTTTAGCTCCACGCTGAACACCACCCAACAACACCTGCCGGAAACTTGGGCACCCAACTTGTTGCAAGAACAAACCGAGCCCCTTTCCGAATATTCCTGTCCCATATAAAGATTCACATCTTTATACTTGGAGTGCCACAGACAGGCTGGGACAGAGTGAGACAGGCTGGGACAGAGTGAGACAGGCTTTTCGACAGAAGCAGAAACATAAAATATCTCCAGTCTTATCCTTAAATTCCCTTTTTCTACGCTCCACACAGTCGTCAGCTTTAATTCAGGTCGGCGTAGTTTTGAGAAACTGAAACTCGGAGCCGTGCATGTGCTGTTAATGTTTTAATGTCCGCACAGACACGAGGCTGCAGCCACCAAACAGAAACGTACAGGAAATGAAGACGGTGGCTGTGTTGGAGCATGCCTGCATGCTAATGTGAACACAGTGTTCTCTGCTATAGATAACCTTTCATGATTGTCCGACCGTACTGTATTGAAACGGACACCGATGTCTCCCTGCAGAGAAACCTGTGAAGAGACATCAGACGACAGGACTTTAGATCAGCTGGAGCTGCTAGGTGTGTTTCAGATGTTTGAAGGACTAAAGGCGTCAAACTCCTGCTTCTCTCAGTGTTTAATGCGTCCTCCTTTTTTTTAAAAGTGCTTTGGTTCATTTGTGAAGAAGAAAGAGGCGGCCGGGGGCTCGGAGTTGTTGAAGTGGCATTAGAGTGCAGTGACTGTGCAATTCGGGATTTCTGTCCGCTCGATATGAAAACAAAACGGCCAGACGTCTGCCGGGTTTGTTTTTTCACGCCGGTGCACCCAGATGGGTCAGAATCAGCCAGGATCAAAGGCGCCGTCAACACGGGCCAGATAGAGGAATCCGAACGGAGCCTGTGACGAGAGTCTGATGTGAAATCAGGGAGGGGGGCGGTCACGTTTACAGAACCTGATTTACAGCCTGAGCTGTCGGTGTGATTGGATCTGATAAGTTGGACGGATGAGTCATCACAGGAGTGTTCTGGCTTCTGTGAGATGCACGTCGCTGCATGAACGTGTGATATCAGGGGACAGAGACACATAAACACAGACAGACTGTTATGCAGCTCGTCGACACATCGACTGATTATTTGAATCTAAACTCGCAACAAAGCCAGATTCAGAACCGAGCCTGATCATCTCTCTCCGTTATTGGGACAGTCAAGTTACGTAACTTTGTTAATGAGGGCACCAGTTTATCTAACCGCTCCCTCCTCCTCCCTCTGCAGAGATTTCCAGTTGACCAAAGAAATGGTGATGGAGAAGCCAAGTGCCCAGCTGGTCGGGCGAGAGTTTGTCCGACAGTATTACACACTCCTGAACCAGGCCCCCGACTACCTGCACAGGTACGACCATCCTCCGTCCTTCTGCCCTGATGAATGGTTGTTGTAATCAGGTGAACGGGTTAAGTCTATCACATGCTATTAATATGCAAATGAACCTTTTGTGTTGTGCTCAGGTTCTATGGAAAGAACTCGTCCTACGTGCACGGCGGCCTGGACAACAACGGCAAACCAGTCGAGGCTGTTTATGGACAGTCTGTAAGTATAACGGCTCTTCAAAGGTTATTTCCACAGAGCGGCGCTGCACTTAACTCCCACGTACCAAAAAAACTCCAGAGCTGAGAGGGAACAACTCGTCTCTGTTCTCTGAACTATAACAAGGTTTTAAGACAGATGATGAGTTTCTTGGACAAAGCAGGGGACTCCACGTTTGATGTGACTGACAGATGATGGTCGGAGATAAACGAAAACTTTGTCTGGTCCCCTGCAGGAGATCCATAAGAGGGTGATGGCCCTGAGTTTCCGCGACTGTCACACCAAGATCAGGCACGTGGACGCCCACGCCACCCTGAACGAGGGCGTGGTGGTGCAGGTGATGGGCGAGCTGTCCAACAACATGCAGCCCATGAGGAAGTTCATGCAGACCTTCGTGCTGGCGCCCGAGGTTTGTAGTTCGCTCCGCTCGAGCCTCTTTGGATTCCTCGTGCGTGTCGGAGGCTCGGTCATTAAAATCTGATGTTTTGTTTTTTTCCTCCAGGGTACCGTCGCAAACAAATTCTACGTCCACAACGACGTGTTTCGTTACCAGGATGAGGTGTTCGGTGACTCCGACTCTGAGCCTCCAGAAGGTGAGAAGATGATTGTTGCTTCAGCTTTTCATCTTTCTGACCTGTGTTATTTGGCTTGAGATGAATAAATAAAGTCAGACGTTCATTCTTCACTGTAGCCTCATCGTTCAGGTGCTTTGAACGTCGTCTTTTTATTTCGAAGAGTTGAAGCTACTGAACGAGCTTTAGGAACCTTTATCATGCTTGAAGGCGCATGAAGATGATACAGTGGGTGGATGTGATGTTCCATGTCAACATGTTTTTGTTCCTGTGCTTTCAGAGTCCGAGGATGAGGTGGAGGAGCTCGAGGAGAGGGTCACCTCCCCTGATGTGGCTGCTGAGGAGTCCGCTCCCTTCTACGACCCGGTGGCCTGGTAAGGATCGCGGCTTTAGGACTCCTACAGCTTTAACAGCCGACCAGTCTGCAAAAAATAATTGAATTCTTGGTTCAAGTCAAAGTTTGGAAAATGCATGTTAAGGAATACGCTGCAGAGCAGAAGCGGTTTGACACGATGGGATGGAGCGACAGATCCGTGTGTAACTGTCCCGCTCTCTTCCAGTTCAGAGCCGACGGTTCCCGGTGACGACGAGGAAGCTGCAGCGAGTCCAGAACCAGAGCCCGAGGTCGACAAGGAGGTGGAGGCCGCAGTCGTGGAGCTGAAGCAGGAGACGATGCTGGAGACGCAAGCAGACACACACACAGCGGACGACCAGACAGACAAAAGCCCCACCGCCGCCCCACCCACCGCAGAACCCACCGCCCCGTCCACCGCAGAACCCGCCCCCAGCGCTCCAGAAGAAAACAGGGTATGAACATAAAGATGCAGCGTTATGACAGAATAATGGTGAACATGTTGTCAATCAGGCCTAAATATCTCCTGCGTCTTGTCCCACAGCCGTTCTCCTGGGCGTCAGTCACCAGTAAGAACCTCCCTCCCAGCGGGGCTGTCCCAGTCTCAGGAATCCCCCCACACGTCGTCAAAGTCGCCCCCACAGCACCGGTACGTCTAATACATACGTTACAGTCTGAAGACAAACTAAAGGTGGTGCAGTGGATCCGTTGTTGTGATCGCTCCGCTCTGTTCTCCGTCTCTTTGTGGCAGCAGAGAACACGTCTGTTGTTCTGTGCAAAGATGAAGCAGGTGGTGTGAAGTGGAGCCGGCTCTGTAAACTCGGTTTGTTTCCGAGTGCAGATGAAAGTGGCGGGACACAAACACCCCCTTCTGGCTGAACCTGAGCGATGATCAAAGCTGCTTGTTTGAAGTTTCAAACCGGCTCCTCACAAAAACGTGTTGTTGACTCTTTCAGCCCAGAGTGGAGGTGAAGCCCGAGTCCCAGACAACAACACAGAGGCCACAGAGAGACCAGAGGCCGAGGGAACAGAGGCCTGGAGGTCCTCCGCCGGTACACAGAGGACCCAGACCAGGTACACACACTGAGCTAAAACCAAAGACCTGCTGTGACTGCAGGTGTGTTCACGTCTTTGGAAGTGTAGCGTGTGACACTCACAAACCTCGAGGATGCTTCACTTTGAAGTTCAGATGTTCTGTGAGGTCACAACAACTTTAAATCCAGAGCTCGAACATGCAGCGGGTGATGTAGTTAGAAATGCCCTGAAGGACGTCCTCAAAGATTCAGCGTAACATCACAGGAGCTGATGTTTCTGAATGACTGAGCTTGTGCTAAGTGGAAACTGCTTAAGTTGAAACTTTTTTCAAGGTTGGGAATGTTTCTTGTTTGTTTCAGTTCGGGAGGGCGAGCAGGGAGAGTCGGAGGGTCGCAGGGTGGTCAGGTACCCCGACGCCCAGCAGCTCTTCGTGGGTAATGTCCCTCACGACGTGGACAAGACGGAGCTCAAGGAGTTCTTTGAACGTAAGTCGGCTCAAACATGAATACAACATTTATTTATTTTTTTTTAAAGGCCAAACTCACAAATCGACAATCTGTGAAGCAGACGACGTGCAATATGTTGAACAGCGCTCAAAGACAGATGGAGAGAGTCCGGTTTGATAAGTCGTGGGTGAATCATATTTAAAATAAGTATAAATGGATTCTGAACAGCTTTAGTGTTTAATTCCGTCTTTAACAGGAAGTGGTTTATGAAGCTTTGACACTTTATTTAAAGAAATCCACGAAGCCGAACACGTCCAAACAATTCAGAACCCGACTGACTACACAGAAGCATACACACCCAAACATTTAGTGCTGTTACCATGGTGCTAAAGTATGTTTTTACTAACGTGTCTCTGTCCCCCGTCCACCCGCAGAGTATGGGACAGTCCTGGAGCTGAGGATCAACAGCGGCGGGAAGCTTCCAAACTTTGGTTTCGTGGTGTTTGACGACTCTGAACCCGTACAGAAGATCCTCAGCAACAGGGTAACGCAACTTTCAATGTTTCTGTCCGTACGCTGCAACTTTTCTATGTTCAGAACCAGTTTGCATTGTTCAAATACTCGAGGCAGCTGCTGTTGGACAAACTGATTCTGATGAATTTAATGTGGAAAAGTAACTTTTATTAACAAGTTTTAATCTTCGTCTCTCCAGCCCATCAAGTTCCGAGGAGACGTCCGCCTGAACGTGGAGGAGAAGAAGACCCGGTCGGCCAGGGAGGGCGACAGGCGGGACATGAGGCCACGGGGTCCGGGAGGTCCCGGCGGTCCCAGGGAGCGAATAGGAGGCAGCGGTGGCGGACCCCGAGGTCCCCCCACCCGCGGAGGCATGGCACAGAAACCCAGCTTCGGCTCCGGGCGGGGCGCCGGGCCCAGTGAAGGCCGCTACTCCGCCCAACGCCAGTGAGGCGGGCGGTGGGCCCACGGCGCTCCAAACCTGAGTTAGATTACTATTCGGATTCAACGTCTGAGTGATTTTTGATTTACCGCAGCAGGAACCAATTGGACAAACCCAAAACGTAACAAAAGACCTTTCTTCACGTAGCACGTAGGAGCAAACAATCTGTAGGAATGATAAAATTAAAGTGAGAATCTGGGTCGCTGCACGTCCGCGGCCTGATTCCCGACTCCTTCCTCCTCGTTCTTTCTCCATGTGAGCGTACAAAGTGTCTGGAAGCGGTTTCTGTTAGTAACTGATGCAGGTTTGGTCGAGAGATTTCACCGTCGAGTCACGCCAGCTCCTGCTGAATTCAACATCTGTCTCTCATGAAGATGGCTGCCTCCTCTTCCTCCCCTCCCTCCCTCCCCCTTCTTTCTCACCTGCTGCTTTTCGTTTCCCTCTGAGGAATCCAGAATGTCACTCCTTTTTTTTTTGTTCTTCCTCCATCTCTTCTTCGTCTCCTCCTCCACCACCACATGTATTATCTGGACTTTTCATTTTTGTCTTTTTTTTTTTTGTTCTCGTTTCGTTTTTCATGCTGAACTTGAATTTATTAAGAAACAAAATCGAAACACGCAAACACATGAAAAAAAAAAGGGTAAATACTACTTGAATTGGGGATTAAAAAACCCAGAGGTTAGGTTTTTTTTCGCGTTCTCTCTCCCTGTTTCTTAAAGGAACGTGTACTTTACTGCTTGGGCAATCCTGTGTATTGCTGCCACCGTTGTATCTAGCGATGGATCTGTCTTATCTTTTTATTCTATCAGGTCAAGAGCTGAACTGTAGTGGTTTTATTTGAGTAATGTTGGCTTGTAAAATGTGGATTCACGGACGCGTCTGAATGGAGCATGTATCAAATCATGTTATCAAAATCCTGTTAGGCTTCTTCTACCGATGCACTTCATTTGTCATCATGTTTAGAATGAACTCACCTGCCGATGAGAGAACTAAATTAAAAGTGATTTACTGTTTTAAACCTTTTGGTCTGATTCATCTGTTTTTATTCAGTTTTAAGTTTATTAGTGTCAGTTTATACCTGTTGACAATTTAAGAGGTTCAAGAGTTGAAAAACAAACACCTCAAGTCATTTTAAATCTCCAGGCTGTGAAATGAAGCCACCACAGGAAGTACCAACAAACTGCAGTTCCTCTAACGTCCACTTGAGGCTGGCTCCAGAAGTGAGTCAGTCTCCATAAGTCCCCATGTTTCACAGCAGAAATAAACATGTTTACAGCCTGGTACAAAAAACAGTTTTGGTCTCTGTAGCTAATTTCCCCGTTCATGACAACTGTACTGAGGGTGAATTTATATACAACTCACCTGTTCACATTATATTAAGGCTTAAAGTTATGCAGGATTAAGAGCGTGGGCGCTTTGGGTCAGGTGGGTGGATTGTTTGACCAGCCATGCTCCACCTCTTTGCCTATTTTTAGAGCCACCACCCTGAGCACAGCAACAGTTCTTCAGAGACCTGTGGGTGGTGTTGCGTTCACTGACCACCGTATCATAAGTGGACGAAGCTTCTGGGTCTGTGATGTGTCTGAAACCTGCATTCTTTCTAAAGGCCAGCAGGGGGCAGCGCCATTGGCTGCAACAAGAAGGTAATACATTAAGAGCTGGGTCATTGGACTCAAAGCTCAGTGAGATTGGACCTCAGTCAACAGGTTCCTCAGAACAGAATGAAAACATTCATAAAACCTTTAGGTGAGTCTGTCCAGCTCATGAAACCTGGAACAAACTGTTCCTGTCTTCCATCTTAAACTCGAAGCTCATTCTGTACAAACCGCCCCCTCACGGCGCATCAGAACCGTCCACTTTACAAACTCCTCTGATTGAGATTCAGCAGGTCAGGGCTGAGGTCGCTGTCCTGTAACTGAAGCTGACCTTTGACCTCTCTGCCTGAAGGCAGCCAAGAGAGAGAGAGAAGACGGATTCCTCCCCGGAGGATCGATACCGCACCAGAAAAGAGACGAACGGCTTCAATAAATCACAAAGCCAGTTTTAATGTGATGGTGTTTCTGCAGAGGCTGCCAGATTTCAGAGTGAAGCCGCTTTGCTCCGAGCGGTGGAACCAAAGAAAGAAGAAACGTCTTCTGTCATGCAGAGTTCAGAGAGACATCTCTGGTTACAAAGAGTCTCCAAAGGTTAGAAGAGCCTTTGAAGCACAGTAAGAAAAATACAATGTAGGTACATAAATGACTAAATAAAGACATTTCCTTCCTAACCATATTCAGCATTTAATTCTGCTCTGAAGGCCATGTGCTGTGAAATTAACTTGATACTTCTGCTGTTATATTTAAATTTCGTCTATAAAAAGCTAAAGGGTGCCAACTGTTGCTTAGAGATGAAATATTGAGTTGACCAGGCTGTGAACATGTTTATTTCTGCTGTGACGTTGGACATTTGAACATGGGGACTTATGGAGACTGACTCACTCCTGAAACCAGCCTCAAGTTTGAGGAACGAGCTCCCCACTCACATCAGAAACCATCAAATAAAACCATCAAAGTTCAGTCTGAACAGGTGATTGCATGATTCATGTCCTTGTACCTGGTCATATTCAGACTCAGGAGTTCAGCATTTGTCTGTTCGGCATCTTTAATCCCGACCTGGAGTCTGTAAGAACCAGATTACAAATGATATTCCTGAACATCTTTTTGGTTTTATTGATTGAGTCTTCTGTATTTGACACGTCCTCTTAAGATAAGACGTCTCGGATTTAAAGCCGTCTCTCCGCTTCTTCTTCCCGTCTCTTCTCTCTGCTGCCTAATGAATGAAAAGCGACTCACAAAGCTCTCAGTAGGTGCATCACATACAGTGCCACTTGAATAATGTCTCACTGTGAGCTGAATAACGATCAGCGCTCGGCCCTGTTAGTAAAGCAGCCACGTCTCAGCATGTAGCAGCCACTAAAATCCTGATTTCCCCGACTTAATAGCCCTTCAGGGCATGTTTAAGTTGTACCTCTTCATAGGAAAGCCGCACCTCGAGTAATCATGACAGCCGATGAATACACAATCAGCCCGGCCCAAGTCTGTTTAAATACCGCCACAGATAACAGATATTCACAATTGAAGCTGAGACTTTTCATCCTCGTCACGGCGGAGGGGCTGGAGGCGTATGAAAAGAAGCATCCTCACCTGTCACCTCACCTAATCTGTGATCTGAGATGAGGAATCAAAGGCTTCAGATTATTATAATTCATATTCACACACCAACTCTCCCATTTGAATTTTAGAGACTTTGTTTGTTGCATTCGGATGAACTCTTCTTTCCGGGACGTCGAGTATTTCTCGAAGGGAGATGATTACAGTCAACTTTGAGTTTCACAATTAGGGCGATGAATTAATAAACCTATAGATCATTAAAACTGTCTGTGTGTGTCACTGATTACATGAGGTCACCAGTAAAAGGTGACACAGCTGGAACCTGTGGAACAAACCTAACAGGAGGGCCAGGGAATAAAGTACTAGTGATGGGAAGTTCAGTTCTTTTTAGTGAGCCGAATCATTTGACTCAGCTCACCAAGAAGAGTCAACTCTTTCGGCTCCTTAGCGGCTCTTTGTGTTACCACTTATACCTTTTATAATCAGCCAAATCTAGCGCTGTTATGATTTGTATGTGTACATATATCACTTAACTTCTTCAATACATCCATGTAGCCAAATGTTTTCATTGCGTTTCGGTGGGTCTGTTTTCCAGCACACCTGTCTATGATCGCTGCTATATCGGACCCTGCTTGGTGGTATGTTTCTCACGTGACATTGAGTCACTACACATGGAGCAACCTTAAAACAAAAAACAATCAAAAACGACTCATGGACAGGAGCTGGCTCTTTGAACCGGCTCGTTTGGAACGTCACATCACTGTCAACCCCATCATGTCATGAACATGAAGTATGATGCACACCACCACACTCTGCTTTCTGTTTCACTGAAAGTTTTGAAGCTGCTTTCTTTCATTTTTTGGCTCGTCCATGTACTGCACATGAACAGACATTAGTTCCACCTGCATCAGCAGCTGCTCTCACTGCTCTGCTGTTACTGTGCAGACTCATGTTACAGTTATTTGATTCATTGTTAATACATAACACTTTGTGTATGTGGGTGAGGCGATCAGAGCTCTGCTGAGTTCACGTGGGACGATTTTCAAGCTGACTGACATTCAGGCTGCTGATTGGACAATAATATTAAGACTTAGACTAGCAAAATAAACTATTTTTTTCATGTGGCTTAAGGAGGGCAGTGCACCATTGCCGCCCCTGGTGTGTGTGTATATATATATAAATATATATATACACACACACATATATATAAATATATATATGTGTGTTTAAGGGTGAGTGTCTCACGCGTCCTCTCAGGATTTTGATTTTCTCGGCTTCACGTGAACTCGGCATGAACTGAAAGTGTGAGGACAGAGCCTGGAGCCTGGAGCTTGCTCAAGGAGTCTCACGTGTGTGCGCAAACACACACAATCTGATATTAATGAATACAAACGGTTTAAATTGGACTTAAAGGAACAGAGCAGGTTAAATATGAAACAGATCATAAAAAACTAAAAAACTGAATTTTGGAGTTCTAGAAATATTTCACATGCATCTTGTGTTCTTAGAGCCGATTAACAGGATGGACTGGTTTTAACCTGTGACGTAATAGTTACAGTACAGCATGTGTGGACACACACACACACACACACACACACACACACACACACACACACACACACACACACACACAGTAGTTCTTGTGTGTTATCAGTATTCAGGAGCGCTGCAGCCCTCCTGCTGTGAACAGACACGTTATTAGTATTCGTGGACCAACATGGCTTCCAGCATGTTCTGGTCCAGCTGGCAGCAAGACCCCAAGCACAGTGTACACACACACACACACACACACACACACACACACACACACACACACACACACACACACACACACACAAACACACACACTTTTGTACACACACTTTTGTACTGTACATGTGAGGAGCCTTATTAAATATGCTTTTCCCTGGCTGCTCAGCTTATCACACGTACAGGTCTGGATATCTTTGTGTAACACCACGCAGTCAACAGTCAAAGTATCTTATCATCACTCTCTCATAGTGTGCATGCATGTGTTTGATATAAACCCCTTCTGCACACACACACACACACACACACACACACACACACACACACACACACACACACATTTGGATTTTTGGTTAAACTGGATCATATTTTAATGGAGAAAATCTGTAGCTGCTGTCCAGGTGATGTTAGCTCAGTTTGGTAGCCGGACTGGGAGTGTTGTGCCAGAACCGGAGCCAGAGTCTATGGACATAATGTCAGAGGAGGAGAGGACGCTGATGGAGGAAGCTAAGAAGAGTAAATGTGGGACTGACTTGAGCTCGGTGGAATAAAGAGACGGCGAGCTGATCGTCAGTAATAAACTCAGGACACATCAGGACCATCGCTGCCCTCTACTGGCTTCAGTGCGTCACACTCTTTAGATCTTAACTCAAACGTTTCCTTTAGTCTGTCCTCGTGTACTTGAGTATTAGTATTGATTAGTACAGAGCATGCTGTTTGTCTCTTGATCCCAGAAAGTGATTTAATGTGATGCAGATGCAGAACACGGCCTGCATCTTCATGCAGACACAGCGCTGTTTAATTTTTGTTGCCACAGTCGCTTGTTACTCTGCACTTTTAATATAATTCAGCATCTTGTTAACTCCGTTCCATCAGGATGCTCTGCAGGTAAACCACGCTCGCCCTCTGACCACTAACTAACTCAGCAAACCTCAGAGGACCCCTGTTTGTTTTTCATCGTGGTTTTCAACCCGCCTCATAACTACAAAAAAAAAAAACATGCATTAAATATGTATAAGAGCGGTCTGCGTGCCTGAGGATGGCTTTTGAGTGAGTGTGTGTGTAATGAATGGCAAAACACGGAAAAACTAACGAAGCTCAGCAAAGTAACAAAAGAAAGAGTGAAAAGTTGCAGGAGGTCGGCGCTCAGTGTGAGCAGAGAGCCGAGCGGCCTCAGGTCTCTTAATGACTTGCACACAGGTGATCCTGATCAGGTGATTGACTCCTGATCAAGGACTGCAGCACTTGGAGTTAACACTGGATGTAAATGAGACTGCAGTTTTAACTCGATTAACTCAAAAACAGTCAGTCCGTAATGTTTTATTGATGGAGCTGAAACAAGTTTAATGATGAGGAAACAAACAGTTCCAACAGTGCAACGTGAAGTAAAACAAAAATATTAAAGACGTGACGTTCACGTTCAGTCTTTTTAATCACAGAAAGAAAGTGATTCATTTTGAAAATTAAAGCTAAAATCATCATATTTATGCACCTTTATTTAAATTCACAGATGATGACATGACAAATTATCTAAAAATGCTGCAAAACCTGGACGATGCTGGCACCAAAACTTGATTAATATAACTTAAATTATGTCGGACCTTCACCTCGGGCTGCACATGCTAAAGTTTGACCAGATTTGAGCTCGGAGTGAAACCTTGTTGCACGGGTAGCATAGAACCTCTGATGAACACCGACTGTATTTTATTTGCTTGGCACCGAATGACTAAAAGATAAAGTTAATATCTTTGTTTGCAGCTAAAGATCCAGATAAGAGTTTTCTCACGAACTGGTGGAGACCAAAACCGGAGCTAAAAGAAGAGCGCATGCTGGATCAGGTGGGAAGTGAAAGATTTTTTACGATTCAAATTCCATTATCGATTCTGCTTAACGAATCGATTCTTTATCTATTCTAATTTGTAAAAAAAAGGGGAACAAACAGTTTGATCAGCATCAACTTTGTTTAGTTAGAAGTGTCACGACCTTAGAAAAACCAACAGCGAGGTCAAAAGAGGCGCACAGCCTAGTAATGATGTGTAACTGTGGCAGAAAGCACATGGCGCTAACATGGTAGGCAGCGTGTTATTTACCTTCTGTAGTAACCGCAGAGCTGCTCATAGCCTGGCTGCTGCTGCTGCTGCGAGGTTGAAATTCATCTCTCGCCCTGTTGCCGTCTTTTTTGTGAAATGCAGCCAAACTTTGGAGCGTTCGAATCGAGTGGGTAACATTGTATACTACTGATTGCACTGCACGTGAGAAACTTGCAGAAGTTACGTGACGTAATTACGTGACGTAATCCGTGCTTTCTGGAATCGATAAGAGAATCGTTGGATAAACTGCCAAACGATTCCATGGAATTGAAACACATTGAATCGGTTCTCGATTCCCATCCCTGGACTCCAGTCGAGATGAAATGTTGCTTCATGGTCTGCTGGATGTTCAAACAAGAAAACTGTTTGCCAGTGTGTGTTAACAGTCGGAACAGTTTGAAATGACTTAAAACAGGTGGAAGAAGCTGAAACTGAAAATTCAGTGAAGCGGTGCAACTCTTCTCTTGAACAAACGGAGATGGCACACCTGTCAGGGATGTCAGAGAATAAAGACACCCTACAGCGAAGGTTTATTTGCAATTTTTAATACTTTTTCTTTAATGATTACACAGATCCTTGAGTCGAGTAACAGAAAGCAGAAGATCCAACTCCAACAACCTTGACAATGTTCAAAAACAGGTAAAGAGATTTTTGTTCAGAAAACCTTTAATCGTTAATAGAATTAGTAGTATGACATATTTCAATAAATATTTAGATATATACAGATACAGCAGAAACGGTACATTCTTTTTTTCTCTTCAAATTGCTTCACATTTTTTTGTACAAGCCAAAATATCTGCCATTGTATTTATATTCATGCAAAATATTGTTTCTCAGATTAATGAAAAATAAAAAGGATTTGCTGAACTTTTCATATATATTATTTTTTTTCAATCCTGCTTTGATGTGCACTCTCCGATTATAAGCATCATAATGAGCATTTGTAATTTTTGCAAATCAAACGGGTGCACTTTGTGCCAATACACAATAGAAGCAAGTAAAGCAAAATTAAGGCCATTCCAACTTTGTGCAAAGAAAATAAATAAATAAATAGAATAATCATAATCATAATAATAATGTTTTCCTTTAGTTCACAGCAGTTCAGGAGTCACTGTATTTTTCCCTCATCCCCCCTCAGGGCATCAGATTGTACAATACATACAATAAAATACAAGAGAATCAAACGAAACCCCCCAAAAACCAAGAGAGTCATTAATCATCGACAAATCAAACCATGCTACTTTAAAATCCAGTTCAGAACCTAAAAGGATTTAGAAACTTCCAAAAGACATCCTTCACTGTTCAGTCCGTATACGCGTCACATCGCACCGTGATGCAATATAAACCCACTATCTATCTCATGTTATCAATCCCTCCCTCCCCCAACCCCCATACAGTATAACAATGATTAATACAATGACGTGAGGCTCTAAAATGACTATGATACACACAAAACCCACGCCTGACGAAAAGGGGATGACTCATGTAAGATGGTGGTTGAATGGATGCATGATATGCTTTATAGGTCCTCGTTTTTTTTTTTTTCCTTTTTTTTTTTGCATATTCAACCCCCGTATGGCACGTGAAGATATGTATGAATGGATGACTGCTGTTGGCAAAGACGCTGATGGACCGACTTGTTCCACATCGCGGTGTTTATGGCACAGAGAGGAAAAAAAAGAAAAAAGAATCATCATCCTGTAATAACTGGACCGAGTCCGGCCATGATCAGAGAGGAGGCGCGGAGACAAAGGTGTTTTTAATCATTGCTGCAGCTCTGAAGGGACTCTAGATGGCGCCGTTTTATGTTTTGCAATTCTAAAATCTATATTTACCGTTTATTGTGGCATGTCTCTATACCTCGTTAGCATCCACTTAGCTATTCCTTATTTATGTTTTATTTGGTCTGTACGGAGACCCTGAAGTCCCAAAAAGATATTTTACTCGTATGCACAATTATGAATTACATAAAATGCATTAAAATGTCTAAATAATCATATTAGTTCGGCCACACTGTCGCTACTGTTTTGCTCTATTTTGCTGCACTGCAAGAGCTGACGTTCAAGAGCAACGTGAGCGTCACGTGTTGGTGGTAGCATGGAAGAAAGGCCGCGCAGGAACAGTGTGATCGGGTCAAAAAGTTGCACACAGATTTCCTATAAAGCAAGTTAAAGAGCGTGTTTTGAACCAGTTCACGGTATCACATCTTGATACATTATTTATGCAAATGTAGGCAAACGAGTTGGCATCGCGTTGGCTCTGTGCTGGGCTTTGTCTCAGGACTTTACCTGTGATGTTTGCATGATACAAAGACCACAAAGGAAATCTTTAGTCAGTAAAGTTAATTATTATTTAGACTCTATTAATCTAACGGCTATTAGAAACGGCGCAATCTAGAGTTTGATCAAGTCGGTATGCAGCTACCTAATTAGTTTTAGCGGGGATAGTTATCAGATTTATACACCACAACAAGTTCTAGATTCCTCTTATGTTACGTCCCTCCAGGCTTTAGCATCCTGAATGTCAGCTGCTGTAACCAAACCATGGAAAAATCAGACAAAGCATCCTGGGTGATCACGGCGTGTCGGTATCTGGGGATGAGTCACTGAATTTGATGCATAGTTTTTTGGGACAAAAACTCATTTTATGGCACTTTGACTGAAACACGTGTAAAACATGTTGGAATGTGGAACAGAAACATGGATGTGCGTGGCATAGCCCTTCGGATCAGTCTTACACACACGTGAGGTCGTGAGATGAACTGTCGACTTTGACTGATGGAGTGAAACGAATGGAAAATATCTCCTCACGTGAGACACGCTGTAAGAACGAGCTCCTCTCGTTTCTACGAGAATGACGAGGTCAGAAAAGTCTCACGTGTCTGTTTTTTAAAGTTGGTATAAAGGGGATAGAAGAGTGACATCAAATAAAAATAACTAGTTCTCTTTAAAAACTGAGAATATAAAAATGTAGAGGGGAAATGCAGACATATTTCATACCAAAATATGCCTCTATATATATATATATTATAATTTTATTTATATATCTTTAAGTTAATCTGGCAAACCCAAAACTGCATCCGGCAATCATATTAAAAAGACAGACTGAATATAATATCACATCCTGCAACAAATCTTGAACACTTCGCTCACAACAGCAGCGAAAGGCAATGAGACCTACGACAAACATGACGAATACAAAAATCATATCTTTGGTTTTGCTTCAAAACCAAGTTGGACTGGGACTGACTTCAACATCGTGATGGGAAGAAACTTTCTCTTGAATTATATTTTCATTGAAATCAACAGTTGATTCAGACTGTTACCATGGTAACCATGTCAAAATAAAACAATTTAAATACTTTTAAATTCACCGGGGTCTTCCAGGACTGCGAGCACCGACTCCACAAAAGAAATTTCCAATTTCCATTTCCAACTTTGTCTGAGGCGATTAGTCGGTTTTAGTAAAGTGGCACTCTTCACATTACAACAGCCAGCATCTTTCATTAATATGCCAAGCTACAACTCAACTGTCAGTATAAACTCATTTCTCGTTCGTCCCTTTTACGATAAAACAGATTTTTGAGTCAACGATACGAGATGACGGAGGAAAAATATGAAATTTTCTGCAGAAAAATCAGGAAAAAAAAACAGTTTCCACTTGAATTTCTCTCAAAGTTGTGACTGGCTCAGAGGTTTGGCTCAAACTGTTTGCTGATGATGTACTTATAAAACATTTGTCTGTACAGGTTTATCACTTCACCTCCTCCATTTCCTCCATATTCAATAAGCTTGAAAGAGACTTTAGCAGTAAGCAGAGAGGCGAACATTTATGAACTTGCTTAATAAAAAGGAGAAAAGAACAAATCATATTTTGCATATACTGATCAGAATTGCATAGAGAAGCCTGGCGCAAAGTAAAAGACAAAAAGTCACGTGATGTCGTTAAATGATCAAATCCCATCCAACATGGCGATGGCAAAATAAATCCTTCCGTTACGCTCCGTGTGCATGGCGACGTTTGCAGCTACAGCTGGTGCATGTGGATGAGATGGAAACAGTTAATTAAGGTGTAACAGGTGCTATAATCTGTATAATTGACTACATACAGGACAGGTGGGGGTGTTACATTAAGGCGGGGTCAAAAGCATGGAAGCACTAATCAGATGTAAACATGTCTGCGGTTCAGTCCCGACGAACAACGAGGAAAAGCAAAAACGAGGATCTACATTTATTTTTTATTTTTTTAACTCGTCCTGAATCGATTTGCTCTTTTTCCAGTCGATGAAAACAAACGAATAAAAACCCAGAAGAAGCTCGTCAGATCGATACGACGACTGACGTGGAGCCGCTTCCTTTCCTGCGGAGCCACAAGCGACATGTTTAACTTGGCACGTGAATAAAAACAATAAAAAAAACAACAACAACAGATGCAATGTGAAAGAAATCAACGACAGGTAGAGGAACACGTCGACCACAGGTAATGAGATCTTCAGCACTGCTCGTCCAGTGTTTCTTTTATTTTTTAGATTTTTTAATCCAGTCGTGTGATCGACGGCGGCAGCAGCGAACCTCACGTGTCTCTGCAGTTCAAGGTTTCGTGTTTGGCGGCAGGGCGGGGAGGAACAAAGCGCTTGAGGAGTGCTCGCAGTACACTTTGAAGCAAATCTAGATATATAGAACGCGTGATCCTCGCATCGCTTTATTCAATGGAAGCACCGATCCGCCATCCTTCCTTTATTTATTTCTTTTTTGGTGAAAAAAAAATACCTCATCTCCAGATGCCACCTTTGGAAATAAAGTTCTTTTTTTATCCCCCGTTTATGATAGATATGAGTATATTACACTGCTGTATGCTCCTCACATCCCCCACCCGCTCCCGACATCACTTTTTCATATAGAATTATATATCTGTCTCCACACACACAAAAAAAAAGAAAGAACCGAAAATCAAATACAAGACTCCCTCGACGTCTTCTTTCTTTCCAGCCCGTCCACTCCCAAACAGTTCCTTGGGTGTGCCGGCGAAAGTCTGTGTATACTTTTTCATTTTTCATCTTTTCATTAATATATTGCCACATTCATATATCATGCATTTTACTGCATTGCTATTGCACTGGTCCGGATTATTCAGGAGGTGTAAAGAGACGGGGTGGGGTCGGGGGGTTTCGAGGGGCGGGAGAGGAGAAGAAAAGGGAAAAGAAAGAAAGCAATAAATATCTCAAATAATGTTCGAGTAGGAGTGAGGTGGAGTTGAGAGGGGGAACGACGGCCACAAAAAGCAACTCATCCTCGACCGAAAGAGGAAGAGGATGAAGAATGAGGACGAGGAAAGGAGGCGTGGTTGGCGTGAAAAAACTGGCAATGATATCTCCTATTGAAGTCATCTCTCTGTTTCCTTCTCTCCGTTTTGTTTCTCTGCATCCTCCTCTTCCCACTGTTCTCGCCCTCCTCTTCCTCCTCCTCCTCCTCCTCCTCCTCTGCCTCTCGACTACTGCTTGTGGATGTCCTCGCTGCGGATGATCTTGTAAGTGATCCAGTAGAAAATGTTAAAAATGAGGAAGACGAGCGGGAAGGCCACGCGGGACACCGTGTCGATGCGCTTGGCCCGGCCGATGAACAGCTTCTTCATCTCCTCGATGCTCTTCTCGGGCGCGGCCGAGGCCGGGGCGTTGTTGTTGTTGCCCTTGATGGCCATGCCGTCTTTGGCCTGCAGGCAGGCGGGGCCCATGCCGTAGCCGGGGAAGCTGAAGCGCCCCTCGCCTGTCTCATCCTCCTGCAACACAGGCCAAGACTCAGGCTGTTAGGAACCAGAGAAAGACGTTACTGTTGGAGGTGTGTGTGTTTGTGAATGAGTGTGTGTGCATGTAAGTGTGAAGGTGTGTGTGTGTGTGTGTGTGTGTGTGTGTGTGTGTGTGTGTGTGATGTCAGTTCAATTTCAGTTCATTACAAAGACATGATGACATGAAGTGAAGATGAAAAGTGAGAAAAGAACTCGTTTCATTACATGTTTAGTTAAACTCGACGTTTCAGGTTAAATTCTCTTCAGCTTCACTTCCTATAAATTAAACAGCACTTAGAAGAATAATCCAATAAAGATGATCAGATCTTTAACATAAAGCTGGACGCCATGTTAGCAGATGGAACATGGACTAAACCAAAAATAATTCAGAGCAGGTCTACACCGTACTCGACTGTTCCCACCATGAACACTTGGCGACAGTGTTGAGGAGAAGCAGCGGCGGAAACTTCGAGCAGAGCCCGGATCATGCTGGGCAGCTTCTCAAGAGTTTATTTTTCTGACGGGTTTGGTTTAATGATTTGATGCTGTAAAAAAAGGGTTTCACGTCATGATTGACAGGGTTAGGGTTAGCCCTGATCACTGACAGACTTTGGCTCCAAATGAAGTCACCAGTGCAACATGGCGATATGTTACATACAGTCTGTGTTTCCAGCTGGTTCAAGTGTCTTCCACAAGTTGCACCTTTGTTGTACCAACATGCTCAGGAGTCACTGGCTCGTTAAATCAAAATGTCCTTAAATGTTCTGTTTCTGTTAAACACATGATAAAGCAGCTGTAGCAGTTTGATGGAGCCGAGTTGTTGTTTAATACATATAAATCCAAATTTATTACTAAATGAATTCTGCTCGAGGTTTCTGCCTGTTCAGATGTTTTTCTGAGAGGATGAAGAGTGAACTGGACCTGCTACGATCTTTGAGCGAAGTGACTGAAAAACATAAAACATGTTTGTCTTTTTATTCCTGTTAAACCACGTTTGAATACTGTAGAAAATAACGTAAAAGAAAAACTAAAGTGCAGCTTTCCTGCATCGACATCATGACGTCTACAGTGCTGCTGGTCAAACTCAGCTTTCCAATGGTCAGTTGCAGCTAATTGATTAATTGATTGATTGATTGATTGATTGGTTGGTTGGTTTATGGATCTGCAGCAGTTCATCGGATTTATCCGCGAGTAACAAACGAGCTTTGAGCTGAGTTATCCGTCGTTTCCCCGGAGCTACAGGCTGATGCTCCTCATCTTTAAACCTGCAGACGTCCGTTCAAACATTTACACTTCCTGCAGACATGAGGCGAGCATGCAGACCCCTGAACGACAGATTCATAAATTATGAGCTGAGCATCGATGACACGGCCGATATCATCGATACGAGCTGAAGCCCAAACACAGAGCGTGTTTATCTCACTCCCACGTGTCGAGGAGAGTGAGAGAGTGACACGTACTCGAGGTTACGACGTGCACGTGGTGAAATATTGAAAATCCTATCTGCACCGTCACCCTGCCTTTTCATTACAGGAGACACAATGACTTCCTTATCTGCTGCAGAGACTCCAACACAAACACTGTGTGTGTGTGTGTGTGTGTGTGTGTGTGTGTGTGTGTGTGTGTGTGTTTAAGGAAAATAACAAAGTGCCCTTCAAAGTTACACCCATGAAATTAGAAATGATCAGACAAAAAAACCCCTCCGATGATTCGCCGTCATCTTTTGTTTGGATTCACGATTTTGATGAAAGATTCTCACACACACACACACACACACACACACACACACACACACACACACACACACACACACACACACACGCACACGCACACGCACACACACACACACACGAATGCAACGTGTGTTTTCCCTCCGGGCCGCTGTGGGGAAACCGTATCAGCAGGGGGGATCTTTGCAGTGCATTCTGGGTAAGAAAAAAAAGGATTTTTCAGAGCAGTGAACGCAGCTCGGAGCCGGAGGAAGAGTTGGCAGCAGGAGAACTTAACGACTGACGCAAAACCTCTGCAGCAACAACAAATCAAGCAGCCGGTGGAGACTCTGCTGTCAGAGCAGCTTCGGTTCACAGCAGAGGGACAAAATAAAGAATCAATAAACCAAATTAATCAATAAAGGGACAGAAAAGAAGATTAAACTGTTATATGAAGCATTCGTGTGTGTGTGTGTGTGTGTGTGTGTGCATGTGTGTCAGCGTGTGTGTGTGTCAGACCACCAGGTAGCGATTCCATTTTTAGCCCCATGTCCCCGTTCTGTCCTTGCATCCACACCAACCCATCTATTACTGTTAATACATGTACACACACACACACACACACACACACACACACACACACACACACACACACACACACACACACACACACACACACACACACACACACAGGGTGCCCACACATTAGCCGCGATGCTAGCCGACCTCTGCCCGTCCTTCAGTGACGCTGCTAAACTATTACAGATGCTCTGCTTTATTCTCCCTGCCATGTGATTAATGTGGAGGGCGGAGGGACGTGAGGAGGAGGCGCAATGAGGAACACAATGGAGGGAGGAGGAGGAGACGTGATGAGGAAAGGAAAGAGAGGAGGAGGAGGAAGGAGGAGGAGAAGGAGGAGGAGGAGACGTGATGAGGAAAGGAAAGAGAGGAGGAGGAGGAAGGAGGAGGAAGCCCTGCAGCCGGACAGACGCCACTCAGAGCAATGAATAAAAAAAACAAATGTACGCCCTTGGATCGACCACGTGATTCATTACACTCAGGTCTAATTAGAAATTTCCATCTCCATTAACGTGGCAAGGACTGAGTTTGTAGGGTGGATGGATGGATGGATGGATGGATGGATGGATGGATGGATGGTGGATGGATGGATGGATGGTGGATGGAGGATGGATGGATGGATGGATGGATGGATGGATGGATGGATGGATGGATGGATGGATGGTGGATGCATGGATGGATGGTGGATGGAGGATGGATGGATGGATGGATGGATGGATGGATGGATGGATGGATGGATGTATAGAGACAAAGGAGAAAGCAGTTTGCCCTTCGGATCGGACGAAGCATCAGGCCACATATTTGATCATCACTGCTCAGTTTGACAGTTCGATCTGAGTTTGATGAGCTGAGCCGACTCACTGTGAAGGACGTCACCCGACATCGTCATCAACATCTCGCTGTTAGGAGGAAGTCCATGAACTCGTGAGGAAACTGTTTACAGAATCATAAATCAACGAGAAGTCGCTCGTTTCTCTGTAAGACTCGATCTGACCCGCCGGCCTTTAGAAAGCGTTCAGCAGCTCTGCTCACTAACTGATGACGACAACACGACCGCAGAGTAACTTCATTGTTCGTGTCGTCCAGCAGGTGGTGCACTAAACTTCAGGTACGTGTTCATTAAGATACAGACGCCACACGGAGGCGATGCATCGACCTGTGACGCTGCCTGAGGAAGCAGAAATCATCTGAGTTCTATTCAGACCTGAAGAGTCGAAAGTTAGGGAGTTTTGTAGACAAGTTACATGTTTCCCATCACAAGGTAAACATGGAAAATATATTAACAAATGGAAGATTTCACAGTCTTTCTTTAGCCAAAGCTGCAGAGGTCCGCACCCTGTCACTGAGACATGGTTCATCTCCATTTAAGCCGGTTCAAAATCGTCCCGTCTCTTTTGTCACGCCAAATGTCGGCGAAATAACTGAGCGGATTGTCGAGGTGAGAAGAAACTGGATGAAAGAGGAGTGAGAGATGGAAACATGGAAAAAAAAGACAGGAGGTCGAATAGAAGAGAAAGACAATGCTTTGAAATCCAGAAGGAAAGCAACAAAAAAAAAAACATGATGGGAGAGAAGTGAAAAAATGTAGAGCGAGAAAAATCATCTGAACGATGGAGGGAGGGAAAGAGAGGACGAGAGGACGAGGACCTCTTAGCTCGCTCATCCATCACGCTTCGTCTCCCGATTGAAGCGTTTCTATCTCGGCCTCGGCCTCTGTGATTAATCGAGCAGATTAGCAGGAAGCAGGAAGCAAACTGCGTCAGGTCCGCTGTCCTCCGTCATCTCCTCTGCAGATATCACCCCTGGATTCTTGTTTTCAGAGACCCGCATTTACATAAAACACAATTCAGGAAAGGTGTCAGCCTCGACTAACGCCGGCATCCGTCACCCGCCGGTAGCAGGAATTCCTCGGCTCGCGTTTCGCTTTATGATCCCCCCCAGAAGCAATTCCAGCCGAGCCGTGGGGAAGGAAATATATTAGAAATTTTCCTCTGCTGATCCATTTTCTGTTAAATTCATCTCAGACAGCCCTCCACGCTTCCCCCCCGCTCCGGTTCTGCCCTCTGCCTCTCGCCTCGATTAGGCCGTTTGAGGCTTTTTAGGATCTTTCAGTATCGATATGTCAGCGGAGAGTGGATTCTGTCGAGCTGAGAGGAATGTTCTTTTTCTGCTGTGCGGCTGTATTCATAAAGATTTTTCAAAAACAGTCAGTCACAGTTTTGTTGGACGATACTTCACACCTGATTCATCCAGAGTGACCGCACGTGACTGGTTTCATCTTAGTTTATTTTTATCTGTGCGGCAGCTGTGGCCGAAGAAAATCACGTGAGGAGGACGGAGGAGGCTGCTCTGCTGTCGCGTGACAGAAGCAGATCAGCTGTAACCAGAGGTAAAGAAGAAGGTGGTCCACATAAACATTTGTGTTCACTCCACGTTGTGCAGACTGCACATAAAGATGGACGACACGTCTCAGCTCGAGCTCGTGACGTCATTTGAAACGATCAGACGGTTTCGAGGACCGACCCACACGCCCGACGACTCCATCATGAGGGAACTTATTTCTAGCATCCTCACGTATATTAGAGATGTTGCTGTCTTTTTGTTTTTGGTTCTCCGTCCCTGCTTCTCTCTCCATTTGTCTCCTCTGGAGCCCCTGGTGGCATTAAAGCATGCTGTGTTAATGTCTCTTGCTCATCAAGCCGCTGACCTGGAATGATTATCCACATGATCTGCTGCACTCTTTCTTTCTTCCTCTCTCTCTCTTTCTCTCTCTCTTCTCTTTCACTTGCAGCATTTGATCTGAATAACATTTCCGGGGAATCCTCGACACCTTCAGCTCCATGCCTTAAAAACCTGACACTTAAATGTCACTCAGGGTTCACTTCAGCTCAGTGCACGGTTAAATTTAGCCTCTACGGAAACAGCCCAAAGCATTGCTTTAAATTAAGAGTTTGTGAAATAGTATCACGTTCAATTTTAAAGGATAAGCCTGGTGATATTCTGATCGCCAACAAATCCCATTATTTATTTGGATATACAGTGTTTGTTAGAATCAGTTCACTGGATTTGTTTTCTGTCCTTGTGACATTTAAACCTGTTTGCTATGTGAAGACAGTCCGAGCCTCTTTTGGCTTTGAAGGCAGCGACTCAAACATCAGTGATCCTCAACCAAACCAGTGGAAACCTGTTTTCAAACTGTTTCTGTCGATGGAGTCTGAAGGAAGCGAGATCGATGTATCGGCTACAGATCTGACTCTGGACGGACACCACTGCAGCTCAATCTGGGAATATTTTTACATCTAACTATTAAAAATAAGTCTTTAGTTTTGTCAACTGCACATATTTAACTTCTATGCACAGGTTTATTTAAATGCATATCTATCTATCTCTGCGTGGTCGGATGCAGCACTTGTTTGTTTGGGTCTTAGATGCTGCTGCTCTGATGTGACATCTACATAATGAAACATTTAAATGGTTTAGTTTTCTCCGGCATGCATCGTAACGTGACGCTGCACCTCCATCATCGAGCGGAACGCAGCGTAAACATGAGCGAGTCCTCGAGTGTGAAGGGTCGACCCTCGTCTTGTATAAACACGAACAGCCTGATGCGAATTCATGTTTTAATAACTAATCCGGGAGCTTTTAAGAGCTTAATAAGAGGAAGAGGTCGAAGCGTTTCCTCAGCCAGCATATCCATAAATATGGATATTAACATAAATATCTGGAAGGTAAGTGGTTCCAGCGAGTGATGGAAACATGAAGAGCTTCCTCCGTCTTTCTAATCAGGAACCATCGCGTGTGTTTAGCACGACACTTCACAGCCGACCTGTCGATCTGAAGCTGGAGTTCAGCGATCGCTCCTCCAGGCCTCTTAATCCCCGCGCTCTCTTATCTGCCTTTGTTCTCCGAGCCGCCGCACAGCCGGCGAGATCAAGGCGTTTAGAGCCAAGCAGCATGTCGAGCCGACCCCCCTGCCGAAAAACGCCTAATCACGGCTAATGAGCTGATTATAGCCGATCAATCAGGAAGTCGCTTTCCCTTAATAAGGCACTGCTGTTGTTGAACAGCGGGACGGCGTCTGCCCCTCAGGACTCTTCTACAACTGTGCATCCATTCTCCCAGAAGGCCGAGCGTGCCAAAAACAGAACCAGGCTGCAGTGGGAGGAAGCGACTGGAGGCCCGGCGGGCGAGCTTCCTTCGAGAAGCCGGGCTTTAGTAAGACAGGAGCCATCACACGCCACAACACATCATTCCTCACAGATGATTTACTTTAATGAAACCCTTTCTGCATCCTGAGCTCCTGGACTTACGAAGCGGCGCTGGAGACGGTTCTGATTGAAACGAGGAGACGAGGCGGCAACGTTCGACTTTCCTTTGATTTCTTAAAGAGCCTCTCTCTCTTTTTTCAGTCTGGAGAGCTCGTCTGTGTTAAACAAGCGAGCTGCTGCCAGGCGGGCCCATCCTTCAAGGATGAGTGGCGCTATTGATCTGAGCCCCTGTGCAGTTGTTTGGCTCCCCCAGCAGGGGGGGGTGTCACTCTGCTCTGCCTCTGTTCCCTCTCGCGGGGCTGCAGCATCCATCTGCCTCCCTGCTCGCTCGCTCGCTCCGTCTTTCTAATTAGACAGCCGTCTGAAGCAGGTAGCCTCAGTCCGATTGCTCCCGCTCCTTCCCCGCTCTGTCTCATTCTCTCCGGACTATCAGTGTCACTAACGAATCAATAAAGCATCAGGGCAGAAACCACAGAAATCAGCACAACTGGGACTAACACTAACTGCTGCTGCTGCAGCTATACCTGCACTGCAACGACTCAACCTCCAGCACGGAGAGAGAGCAGGCCCGGGTGCAGCACTGTGTGCATGTCAGTGCTGCAGTTACATATCAGCAAATTTCATCCGAGCGCTCGGATCGATCGGACACTTTGCGACTATGTTGAAATCCTTGAAAAGCTTCCAGGAAATCTCAGGGGCGATTCTCCTGCTTTCCTATAACTCTCATATATATATGTGCCCTTGCCGTTTGGATGCTCTTAAAGCGGCGCACAAACATCGTAATCGTTGCATAAAAAGCCCTGAAACCCTCGAGGACATTCTTCACTCAGATTACAGAGACTTCTAACTGTACTCGGCTGCAGCTCGTAGCTGTTCCTCACTGCTGCAGCCACAATGAGAGGAAACAAATGCCTCCGGGGTCGCCCTGCTCTAATCCAATGCATCCCTCCATCCTAACGAGGCACTGCGGGCAAAACCATCGTGCACGTACGCTCAGTTTTCAGATTTTGCTTCCATGCCAAACTCCACATTTGCTCACTCTCTCTCTAAAGAAATGAGAATCTGAGATCTGAGACTCTGAGGCACTTGATCTACTCTGCCTTTCATTGAACGTTGCTTGCATCACGACACATCAGTGTATAACGGTGTGTTCACACTCTTCTTACTTTCATTCTGCTACACTACTTCTTTTCGTTGACACTATATGCAGTCTCACATAACCAGATCTCCACAGCACTGTGTCAGCACTGGAGAAAGGTTGGCTGCATCCATCATCATTCCTGCTGAAAAAAAAAACAAAAAACTTTCTGGCTTGTTTGCATTTCTTTAAACCAATCAGGATTGTCTTAGAGCAGGATGCAGTGACGGTGTCCTGACATTTAAACGGCTGCATAAGAGAAGGAGAGTTTGCATTCATGCTGTTAGGGTTGAGGTAACTTCCCATTTTCAGCATGTAGGTTGCAAGCTTGGAGGTTACTGTGTCCTGTAGTGACATGGATTTTAAAATCGCTTGCAGGCAGATAGCAGAAGGGAGGAATAATGTAGAGCCAGACATGCCTGCACTACCTTTCCCTCTGTTTCCAGAGAGAGGAAGGAGGTGAGCCGGCTGCCTCTGCAGGGTGGTTTACATGTGCTAAAGGCCGGCGGTGACAGTTTCCTCCGCAGCCAGCTGAAACCTGACGGATAGCCCCCTCAGAGCCGTAATGGCGGGCTGTGGATCACATCAGGCTCACATTAGAAGGACTGGCCAGAGAGGTTAATTAAGAACGTGTGACGCCCCGAGGATTGTGTGTCAGCGGGGTTTCACCATCTGCCGGATTTATTTCACAGCGGTGTGAGATTAATGGTGATGATCTCATTGAGGGTGCTCATCGTTTTAATAATGGATTTTATTCTTCTATATTTTATTGTGCTTGAAATAAAGTTTTAAAAAAAAAGGACCCGGGGGCTCAATTTAAAAATGGCTTTACACTTTTTAAATCTTCCCGACATTTATGCAGCAAAATCCTGCTTCAGATGCAAACACCTCCGATTCCTCTCTGTGTTTTTAAGTGTCCTGCCGAGATCTCCACCGGAAAAAAAGAACGAACGTGTCGCGATGAGAGAAGGTGGTGTGTGCACTGGTGGTGGAAAGTAACTACATTTAAGCAAGCAAGCGTCCAGGTACTTAGTTACTAGTTCCTCCATTTCAGTGCAAAGTGATGAGAAAACATGTGATGAGATTATGAAATGTTCTGGATTATTGTAGATTAAACTACAACAGTCTGTAAAGTCCAGGTTTCCCACACCTTTTTCATGAACAAATTCAAGCACTTTCCAAGCACCTTCAAGCACCAGTTTTTCCATTTTTCCAGCACCTTTAAATAGGTAGCCTACTAGTTGTGTTTGCCATGATGGTCATGGGAAGCGCAGCGGTGCCACTGTATGGCATAATAATATGGGTCTAATTAGCATTATTTCATATGGTGGTAGATTGACTGTTTTGATTTTTAACTAATTGTAAATTGGCTTGTATTCTCAGCTTGTGAGCGGTGTATTGTGTAACTACCATAGCGCAATAACAGTGACCAACAGGTGTGGATAGTAGTCTACTGTTATTTCTCTGCAGAACACCAAGCGAGTATGATAACTGAGTTCTGCATGTAAAGGCATCGGATCAAGCGCGTAGCCGCTTAGGAAACATTTTTGTTTCCTCTTGGTTTATTGAGATAGACGTCACACAAATTTCAAGCATTTTCAAGGAATTCAAGCACCCGTGGGAACCCTGAAAGTCAAATCATCTCCAACTCAACATGTGAATCCACGAACGAAGCGTACACACAGGTAATAATGAATCAGAGTGATGACATTTAAGAGCAGAAACGTATTCAGTTGGTTGCAATCCACAACTTCACCACTAGATGCCACCAATTTAGAGTGTTTTTACATTGATTAACAATAAATTTAAATGAAATCCATTTCCATACAGTTTAGTATTCGAGGTCAAACGGTTCCTTTAAATCTTACCTAACTATAATCAAAGTTTTAAGCATCCAACCTTAAAATGCCTGACACCAAAGCAAACCATCCTGTGATGCAGTAATTAAAAACTTTCCATATCGACTGTTGTATTTTTTAATCATCATATATCTGACCCTCTGTATAATCTTCTACCGAGGTCGAGTTTAAACTGTTGTCATTAAATTCTCCTGCTTCATTAGCTGTTTCAGAAACATCATGTGAGTGACGCTTACATCAAACCGCCTGACAGCAGCCACATCCATTTTTTAACATGTGTGAAAAAGGCAGAAGTAACCGGCTAAGTGTGCGTTCACATACATTTCCTTTTTCTGCTCCGTGTTATGGATAGAAAAAATCCCTGATAAATAAATCATGCAAGCGTGACTGCGGAGTCGCCCGACTTCACCCCGAGACAGAAAACACATGTAATGAAGGAATCAAACATAAAACACGGCTCCAATCCTAAATTCACCTTCAGTTACACAACACGACAATCAAACACAAATCGTGTTACGTAAGAAACTCTGAGCAGGAATTCACTTATTTCTATGTTAGCTATAAAAAAAAACATTGATGAGGATTCCTCAGCAACAAAAATGCCGTCAGCTGTGAGTCAACTTCATCACATTACGTAACAGCTTTTCAGCTTTCGTCATATGAGCAGAAATCAGAGATACTATGCAAAAGGTTCGGCGTGCCAGATGTGGGTCAATCCGGAGCCTGCGGTCCTCCCACTCTCTCTCTCTCCTCCTGCTGTTCAGGCCGAGCGAGGGTCGAGAGACACAGAGACACAGAGAGAGAGAGAGAGGAAGGTGGTCGAGGGTTAGCGTCTGATTCACCTGAAAGTGCGGCTGCAGCTGGGCCGCTAATCTGCCTGTTCACCTGCCTCTGCAGCTCAGGGGATTGGGGGATTACAACAAAAGGATTTAAGGTTTATACTTTTTTTATTTCTAGATAGATTTTCTCCACCTCGACTCCGTGATTCCTCTTTTCTGCTTTTATTTACCGCGCCTGATGCAGCAGCAGGTTGTGATTGGTTCATCTAAATTTGGTTTTCATTTGGATCGTCCAGGTAACAACGATGTTTGTATGAAACGTGGTTCTCAACCCGGGGATCAAATCACGAGATCATCACGAAAGTTATGAAAGAAAACTTTTAGGACTTTTTTTAATCAAGATCTATTTAGTAGCTGTTCTGGAGCTTTTGATCACACAACATGATCTTCACACGTCGTTGATGTTGCCGTTCAAACGTGTATGAGGGCCAGACATGACAGGAAGATTTTAATTATGAATTATGTTTAAAGTTGTGTCGAGAATAACTCTCCTAAACTGATTTTATGGACTAGAGGAGTTGGATTTATTCTTGATATTTTGACTTCCACAATAAATAATCCTCTGATTTATTTCTGCGACTAATACTGAAGGTTCAGCTTTATTTTTCGACATTACAACTTTATTCTTAAAATGCAAAACACATAAAAAATCTTCTGCATCTTATTTTTTTTCCACCTCTCTGCCCTGGCTCTAACACAGCAGTATTAAATATAAAGCCACTTTGCTGGGTCTGAAATATTCACAGATTTCCTGTTTTCCTCATTGTGAATAAAACATCTTTGACCTGCAGCCCAAACTCCAACCTGAACCTGCTCCCGGCTCCATCCATCACTCCATCCAAACTGAAATAGTCTAATCCTGGACCGGACCTTCTGGCACGGCGTCCTCACTCCGCAGCACCTGTCACCTCACTATCCTTGAGAGGACACCATGTCCTCATAAATACAGAAACACACGAACGTGTTCACACACACACACACACAAAAAACGTGTCAAACTCAATCAAGCAGCTCGGTCCGCGGCGGCAGACACGAACACATGCCCTACAACACCCCAACGCACGACAGCGCATGCATGTTCACCGGCTGCAGAGATACACACACACACACACACACACACACACACACACACACACACACACACTGCAGGCTCATTGTAGCATTTCTTGTGGGTGTTTGTGTTTTCTTGCCCTCCACCTACACACACACACACACACACACACACACACACACACACACACACACACACACACACACACACACACACACACACACACACACACACACACACACACACACACACACACACACACACACACACACACACACACACACACACACACACTCCAGCATTTTTACAATCAACCAGCACTTCAACATTCCCCGCAGGCCTGACAGCTTTACTCCTTATTCAATACGGCAGCCTGGGACGGACAAATCCAAGCAGACAGAATGAATTGATCGATTAAATGCTTCAAAGACAAAGTCGACTAAAGAAAGTATAGACGGGGAGTAAAATCCTTATATATCTCAACGATCCTCTGGAGAAATAAAGACGTAATGCTTTGTCATTTTTAGTAAATGCATCCACAGAAATTAAACAAAGTGACGTAGTTCCAGGTCTCGACTCTATCTTCATTTCTTCAAAAGAACTTTTCTTATGCTGGAAGACAGTGAATAAAAAAACGTAAGCTGGTTTTGAGGATTTCTTTTGGAGATGCCAAAATAAAGACAGACACAGTTTGCCGATGTTTGAACGCTGCTGAGTGATCAAACTAACGAGCTAAAGGATTCATTTTAATATAACAGAATCCATCAGACGTCCAGTGAGATCAGACTCCATCAATTTTCTGTCATATGTATGTTAAGACTGTGTCCTTTGGTGGCTTTGAGCAAAGCGATACAACAAAACCAAAAAGAAACATTTTCCATAATGTTGTCAGACATTTTAGAACAATCTGAAAACACTGTCAGTCCGCACTAGACCAGTTTCAAAAACGTAGTCCCCATTTGTCACTTAGACACAAAACCAACAAAACAAATCTCATCATAATCCATTTAACAGCTTTTCTGTTTCCGAGGTCGAGAACGAACTCTGAACCTTCATCACATGCTCTGATCGAGAGCTCCTGAAGTGCCTTTTGAAAATGTTGCGAGTTGGACAGGTTGTTCAAAAATACATTAAAGACTCGCAGAACATTGATCATGTTACGGGGCTGTAAAAAAAAAACAGGTTTCAGTTCTGCTCTACGGTGGCCGGGAACCCGCAATGCTGCAAATAAAAGAAACGCTCTTTTTGTTTGCAGCGTTTCTTTTATTTGCAGCGTTGCCGGTTCCCAGCCACCGTACTGCTCAGACACACAGTCCCAGGTACACCCCCCCGTGAGAAAGACTCTAACACTCTCGCTGCTGTTTCCTGTGAATGATGCATTTCCACAAACTAAAGTTTCGGAGGGAGCGGAGGGCAAAAACTTCTTTGTCTTTCCTCCTCTTCTACATTGTGAATTCATTATGAGGCTCCGTCTCAGCTTTTAATCATGCTCAATGCTCCTCCCATCAAACATTGATGCCCCGTGTTCCCGCCTGGTGATGAGCGCCGCACGAAGCTAATATCAAACAGGGTGGATGTTTTCCTGAGGGTGGAGGAGAGCAGCTTTTAATCCGAGCTGCATTTGTGTTTACAGAGCCAAACATCCCCGGAACCAGAACCCGGCAAGCTAAAATGTTTTTTTTCAGAGGAGCTTCTTCGAATATATTGTGTGTTTGGGTTTGACCATTGGAAAACAGACTTTGTCTGGTTTTATCACACATGTCTAATGCTGCATATCACCTATGATAAAAAAAGGCATTTCTTGGTGTTTACATGTTTTCTGTCAGGCCCAGCATGCCAGGAGCCGAACCTGGCAACAAGACCGTCTCTGTGCTGTATTCCCTGTTGTCAAACTGGCCCCGGTTGGTCTTCGTTGCCGAGTTTAGTCCCCGGTTGACTGCTGTACAGTCAATGGGGCTTCCATTGCTGCATGGTGGTCGGGCCGTGACGCACACTTGTGCAACCGGCTGCTGTAAATACCGAACACTATCCACGCCAAGCCCCTCCCTCGCTGCCTAGCTGTGAAATATGCAAACAGGAGTGATGGAAAGATGCAGGTGTTTGATTCCATCGCAGGCGTGATGCGAGAGTATTCACCTTCATGTGTCGTCGCCTCCGTCTGAAGCGCAGCAGCTCCTTGTGTTGGCGGGCGATGAAGTTGACGGCGGCGTACTCCAGCAGGGCCGAGAACACAAAGAGCAGACACACGGCCATCCAGATATCGATGGCTTTTACGTAGGACACCTGCGAGAGAGAGAGAGAGAGAGGGGTGAGAAAGTGTCAGTGATGAGCCGGGTGGAGGCTTCGCTGCTGCATCGTGACTTCATCATTTGCTTAATCGTCACGGAAGATCATAATTTGATTCTCAACAAAGCGACTCCACTGAGCAAAGCAATGATGGGAAGAAAATGAAACTGTTTTTGTCTCAACGTTTCCTGTGCAGACACAGACGGTTTCTTCATGTAGTAAAGTGAAGTCCTCAACTTTTATGATTTCATTCCTTCAGGTTTTGACCAATATAGCTATAGATATGGATAGATAGATGATCGCTCAGTTGAGGGTTACTGCAGGTTTGAAGGGAAACACGCTCCTGACACTTCACCTGCACAGAGTCAGATGTTAAACCACTGTTTCACAAACAGGTGTAACTTCACCTGAAGTTCTAATCGCGTTAAGTTTAGATCACAGATTTGCAGCCAGATGGACAAACGAGCGTGGCGTGCTGCAAAACGGACAGGGTAAGGTCTGTCCACATAACAAGGGCTAAATGAAGTCTGCTCGGATCATTGTCTGATTGCTATCTGCCCGCCAAGCACCGTTACTCAAGTGCATTCACCCCGGCCCGTCATCACAGCTCTGCATCCCCGCACGCTACGACGCCGCACGGCCTGACAGGGGCTGGGAGGGATCCCTGTCCTGTCACGGAGAGAGTAAACCCACAATCAGCCGCTGAAGGTCTAATTAAACTCTGACTTTAGATCACTTTCACAAACACGCAGTGCTTATCAGCGCCGCTCGGCCTGATTGTGATTCAAGCTCGTTTGGCACCGCTTATGAAAACATTTATCTCCTCCCCCCTCAGAGCTGCTGAGAGCCACTGAGGCCGAAACGGTCAACTGGTTCACTCTGTGTGATGGTCACCCAGGCAGAGAGAGAGAGACGAGCACGAAGAGGATTCTGCACCCGGTTTACAGAGGACAGGCTTCTTTAAAGCCGGGGCGTTCTTCCTTCCTGTGAAACGCTAAAATGGATTTTTAAAGTTTTTGCACGCAGAAAACTTCTTTTACCCCCCAACTATCATTTACCTTGGAATGAAAACCTTTCTATACAAACAGAGATTTGCTTTGGAGGTGCTAACAGCCGCGCTGCAGGTCGCTCTCTGCTCTCAAACTGTAGTTTTCTTGTTTTTTATTTAGTTTTTGAGGCTGTTTGTGTTATTTTGGAGTTGTTCGGATCAAAATCAGACGCAGAAAAGAAAATGAGGCGAATGCATTCCAATGATTTCTATGAATCGTTTTTAAAGGCTGCCTGTCCTTCCTGGAATCAAAGTGAATGAAGCAGATGCGCATTCACCAAATTGTTGGACCCGGTGTCTCTAAACACTTTATTTCCTGGTGTCCTTTATAACTCAGAGACGAGCTGAAACAAGCTTTTGTCTTATTTTGCTCATTCGATTCTTCTTTTATTTTCAAATTTACACGGTCGTGACGTGATCCGTGATGGGAGGGAGGTGGATGACTCCATCCGCTCTGAAAGGTAGACAGACGGCTTCAGGACAGGCTGAGCTCAAACGACCCGAGCCTCAGTCTGCCGGGCCGGGTTCTCCGTTCGCCCGGGTCCTGCGTGAGGCTGAGAGCTTCTGACAGACAAACTGACCAGCGGCGGCCGGCTGAACTGCTTCACAGAGCAATGCTCAAAGAAACAGTGGAGGATGCAGCAGCAACACCTCTGATAGAACAGCTCAGGAGACTGAGCCCAAACTGTTGGTGAGGGGGACTCGACCTCATTCCTTCTCTGATACAACAATAATGTGTCTCTGTGTCTAGGTTTATATTAGGAGCTGTGCAGTACTAACCATCGTCCATATTAAATGGCATCGTAAAAGTCTAAAATATACCAGAAATGAGTTTAGTTAAAGGACCAGTGTGTCTGCAGATATAAAACACACTGATTCTTATCATTTCTACCACATTCTCCTAAATAGCGCCCCCTAAATGTGACACACTGTACTGATATTACTCAATGAATTCAACATCTCAAATCTTTCCTCTCGTCTCTGTTCTTGCCTCGCCTGACACGGTCCAGCCGTCCTCTGTGTGTGTGTGTGCTATCAATCACACACATTCAGATGGAGGTGTGTGTGTGTGTGTGTGTGTGTGTGTGTGTGTGTGTGAGCAGCATGCCCACCTAAGCTCAGCTGTGCTGTCCGATCATTATTGTGACAGCTGAACTGCGCAGGAATCACGGTCCACTTGTTCAATTTTTAGAGCGCATGAAGCACCACCTAATGTCAACAAACACAGTGTGTGTGTGTGTGTGTGTGTGTGTGTGTGTGTGTGTGTGTGTGTGTGTGTGTGTGTGTGTGTGTGTGTGTTGGGGATTACAGCTTCCCTGGACATAATTATACAATCCTCCTGGCTCACGCAAAGTCTGACCGTTTTTTTTTTTTCTGACTTAATCTGAAAATCCCCCACGGCCAAAGATTCCTCTCGGTTTTTAAGTTGTTTGTTCTCATCTTTGTTTCTCTGAACTTCCTCTGCGGTCCGTCTCTTCTTCCTGCCCTCCATTCTTTCCGTCTCATCCCTCCATCTGTCTGCCTCCTTTCTACATTTCTCCCTCCACTCTAACATCTACAATTTGTGAATGGATCTTCTGTCGTGAGCCTTTTCTCTCTGCTCCATTTCTCTCTCTGTTTTCATATTCATTCTTTTTCATGTTCATGTTTTCATTTCTTCTTTTTGTGTTTTGAACATGAAATGTTAACAATAGGGGTACTGATCATCAGGGTTCCCACGAGTGCTTGAATTCCTTGAAAATGCTTAAATTTTTATTCAGTGTTTTCAAGGTTGTGAAAATGCTTGTGAAAATGGAAAAACTGGTGCTTGAAGGTGCTTGAAAAGTGCTTGAATTTGTTCATGAAAAAGGTGTGGGAACCCTGAATCATAGATTCAATAAATGCTTCACTGACACAAGATGTAATGCATTAATTAAACAAGATGAATGCTGTATTTGTTCATCGGTTCGCACTAATATTGATTGGTCAAACTGTATGTAAATGTTTTATCCGATGACCAGTTTGATTCAAACCAAAGCTTCATATATTTCTGTGAGGACAGTTTCTGTTCTGCTTTCAGAGCAGTTGAAGTCTGAAATAAACTTTTATGTGAGTCGAATCCAGCGAATCTGATAAATCATATCAGTTAATGTATGAAGTGTGAAACGATCCCACAAACATTCTCGATACATCCTTCACGTTTAACTAAATCACCATCACCCAAACATCGGCCATCCTTGGACTTCATATTTTTCAGACTGTGTGTTTCTCTGCTGTACCTTTGTAGTTTTTAACATTTTGTTGACATTTAAAGAGTGAAAGAGTTCATTAAAACTCAGCTGAGTCACCCATGAAATAAAGTTTAACTTCTCCTGAAAGGTTGACACCAGTCGAACACGTGAACAGTTTGTTCAGTAGATTTAATAAAGCGCAGACAGAAACACAAACACATAAACTGTATAACAGTTAGATCCAGTCATAGGATGTGACTCTGTGCTCACCTTCGGCAGGGAGGCTCTGGAGCCGGAGCTCTGTGTGGTCATGGTCAGCACAGTGGTGATGCCCAGACCCACTCGGGCGGGCGCGGCGTCCATGTTGATCCAGAAGGAAACCCAGGACAGGATGACGATGAGCAGCGAGGGGATGTACATCTGGATCAGGTAGTAGCCCATCTGACGCTCCAGGTGGAAACGAGCCTCGATACAGGTGAATTTACCTGGAGGAGGAAGAGGAGGAGGAGGAGAGGAGAGGAAGGAGATCATTTATTCAACAGGTAAGAGCCGGTGTTGTCTTTAAGATTCACTGTATGTTTTAAAAAGTTAAATCAGGGTTCACGACGATGTCCTCATTTCATTTTTACTTAAATCTCCTCTGATGTTTAGCAACACAGAGAGTTTGAGGTTATTATTCTGTAATGAGACAACTCGTGATACTTGAGGCTTCAGAGATATTCACCGCTCTGTTATATATTCATGGAGCAAATCATTTTGACTCAGTGGGTGTTCTGTTTTTCAACACGCATGTCTCATTTGGTAATGATTGCATTTGCAGCACGAGGTCGATTCCAGGGAAAAAAGAAATAATAATAATAACGTTTAAAACTACTTAAAAGCAAAAATGTTCTTTTGTCAGTTTGCCTGAGGCGCTGCAGCTGCATTAGCAGTGAGCAGTGTTTCTGAATTCCCCATTATCTTCATCTGAACAGTCACATTTTCTAAAACACTGACACGGTCGTGTCCCTTGAGAAAAACTGGTGGAAATGATGAGAAGAACGATTCAGGGTTTCATCTGGGAATCTGGTTGGAAAATGTTGGTACTGAAGTTTTCAGAATGGAGTTCAGGGGTCATTAAAGCCTCAAGGGCGAGCGCTATATAGTGACAACAAAGGAGTCCGTCACATGACGCACACTGGCCAAAAAACTAATTTGACTCGTTTCATTATCACAACTGGATCCATTCAGTTTTATAACATTCAGAAACTCAAGGAGAGTCTCACCGTTAACTAACCAGAAGTTAGTGCGATGCAGAAAAACATGTTATTGCTGTTTTTTAATGGAGAGAAATAAAAAATGGAGGCAAATCTCCTGCATGGAGAGAGCGTACCCCGGACAAATCATTCCTGTGAGAGCGTTTTTTATCCTCATATGACAAAACAAAGACAAAAGACCATGAAGAAAATGTGAAACTCTTCCTCTTTGAATCTAAAATCTTGGTCACTGGTCTTCAACAGTATAGACAACGTATGTTGTACTTACAGTGTTGGAGACAAGACTGTTCATTCGTATAGAAGCTGCTCAGTGGTGCATGAAGCTAAAAAAAAAGGTTAATTTCCATCTTCTCGGTTAAAGATCAGTGACCAAGATTTTAGATTCAAATAATATTTTATCTACATTTCAGAATCATAGCGCCATTACGACAGCTTTGAAGGTGGTAAATAATTTAACCATATTATCCTTAAACAGAGTTGGTTGCTTCACAAACAGTGTGTCAAGTTTGATGGTCAGAGCTCTGACCGTCTGTCTGCAGTGGTGTCCCACAGGGCTCCGTGTTTGGCCCACTTCTTTTTACTAATCTTATAAATAATCAGACTAATTTTCATTTATATGCTGATGATACAGCTTAGTCGCTTGCAAAAAATCCCAGTTGAGGAAGAGTTTCACATTTTCTTCATGGTCTTTTGTCTTTGTTTTGTCATATGAAGATAAAAAACACTCTCACAGGAATGATTTGTCCTGGGTATGCTCTCTCCATGCAGGAGATCTGCCTCCATTTTTTATTTCTCTCCATTAAAAAACAGCAATAACCAACCCCATAGTGTGTGACTACCACCCCCATGCTGAGGATGCTTGTCTGTGTTTTCTGAACAGAATAAGCTTAAGGAGAGGAAGGTCACTCCATTTCTACCATTAAACACTGAAAGGGAAACTATTAAGGAAAAAAAGTGTAACGAGCTCGTTCACCTCTAAATAAAATTTAAAAAAGAGAGAGACGAGAAGAGGGATCAGAGAAGGGAAGAGCTGCTGGACTGGAAGTGAAAAGCAGGATAAGCCGCAGAGGGAAACACATATGCACTGAAGACAGACTCGACAGCTTCGAGACAACATGTCATCTTCCTTCAGCCCTAAGCCAAAGTGTAAATCGTGAGCGGAAAATCAGAGAGACACAAATGCTCGGCTTTGCTGAATATCAAACAGAAAGCAAATATGTTAAATATTTGGAAACAAACACAGGAGGGTGTTTGGGGGGATTTATTCTGCCAGTTACTTGTTGCATTAACAGCCTGTCGCAGAGGACGGCGCACGAGAGCGATGACACAACAGAAAACGCTGAAATTATCTCCTAATTCTTCTCTGTGGTGCTGGTAAAATATTAATGAGCAAATTCTTTATTTGCATCTTTAAAAATTTTACTGCTGGCACAAGTTTTGTTTTATGGCTGGCAGGCTGACATTGCTGCATTGCTGCATATTATTGTATAATCACTCAGGGACAACACATGTAAATCAGCATTGCCTTATACCTCGTGCATATTTATTGTACGCTGCCCCTGTTTTAAATAAACCAATAAAATACAGATTTTCTACAATCTACACATAGATTTTAATCTTAGATGAGGCAGGTCACACAAAGACTTCAAACCAGATCTTATTCTGTACGTATAAAAGTCTCACTGTAAGGTAATAATTAATATTACTCATCAAAACAGAGAATCCTGAATCAGTACAGAAGCCCTGAACGGACAAACCAAACAGTGGCTTTAGATCGCTAGATCCCTTCATGTTTCACAGCTACCAGAGTTTATCTGTCATAACAGGAAGGAGAGGGTGAGGCGAGGGGGTTTTAATCACCAACTCTTGCCGTATTCTGTAAGCCTTGGATCTTACACACTTTCTACAGCAGTCCAGAACCGACAAACCAAACCCTGGCTCTATATGTGGCCTTTGGTGGCCACCGTAGGTGATGGGATGCCACTAAATCCTTTAAATCACGACACACGTTCAATTTAAACAAAACTCGAACGATGATGAAACCTCGACCGTCTGTGATGACGTGACATTTACAGACTGCCGCCACGTTTTATGGCCGGATGAGGATTATACTCGGCCTCTGACATCATGTGGTTTGATAATAACCCGAACATCCAGCTCTGCAAACATCGCCGTGTTTAACTGGAAATGTTCCGTCAGAGTCGTGTTTGCCTCTCTCTGGGTTTCGGCGTTTGCTTTTGGTGAAGAACGAAGCTTCAGGCTGAAGAATTTGATTTGTTTAAACTGTGTCGACAGTCCTCGTGCTCAGGTAGCGACAGACTGACATCACAGATTTCTCAAGCCTTTCATATCAGCATCTGTTCATGCTTGAACTCGATGTTGCTGGTGTCGCCTCCCTTTAACTCCAACATCTTTAACTTGAATGTTTTGTTTCCTTCATGCCGGCTCGAGCTGTGTGTGCAGCAGCTGAAGGTTTGCTGATGTACAGCTGCCTGTTGTCGGCTGCCAGGAGTGCTGTTAGTCCTTGTGAGTCTGTGAAGGGATGTTTACGCTCGCAGCATGCCGCTTTAAAAAGGGAGCAGAGAGATTAGGAGGGATGGAGTCAGACGCCTCCTCCTCCTCTTCCTCCTCCTCATCTCTGCTCCTCTCTGCTGTTCTACAACAATATGCTGTATATATATATATATATATATATATATATATATATATATATATATATATATATATATATATATATATATATATATATATATATATATATATATATACTGTGGCAAAGGGCCAGTCTTTTAAATGTATTTCAGTCTCTATTTTAAGTGATAAACTGTCACCCACACATTGTTAGATGTTTTGTGTCAGAGTTTCTGTAGGTGGCGCTCTTTTTATATTCTTTGTATCCAGTAATCTCTCAGTGCTAAAGGGAAACACATGCTTTGTTTTGGTTTGACAGATTTTAAAATCAATATTTGGGATTAAAATAAAAATTTAAATATAGAAAGGGCTGTAAAAAGTCTACAGTGTGTGTAACACACACACACACAAACAAACAAAGAGAAAATCTGCAACACAGATAATTGAATTAACACACACAGTGGTGCAGTGGTCTTATTTACATTGCAGTAACAAATGTCCCTGCTTCCCTCTCTGTAATGTAATGAGAGCGCCGGGTTTCATAATAAACCACCAGAGAGCCAGAGAGCGAGATGGCTGAAGATCCATTTAATCAAAGAAGATCAATGAAGGCGGCCTCATCAATTAGAGTTAACCCTAAAAGACTGGAGAGAGAGAGGAGAGGAGGAGAGTAGGAGACGAGAGAAGAGGAGGAGAGGAGAGGACGAGAGAGGAGAGAGGAGGAGAGGAGGAGAGAGAGGAGGAGAGGAGGAGAGAGAGAGGAGAGAGAGAGAGAGGGGAGAGAGGAGGAAATCTGATGTTAGAGTGGGAGGAGAGAGCGATGAGGAGGAAAAAATAAGAAGACTGGAAGAGGGAGGGAAGAAGAAGCAGGAGAAGGAGGGAGAGAGGAAGAGGAGGAGGGAGAGAGGAAGAGGAGGAGGAGGAGGAGGGAGGGAGAGAGAGAGGAAGAGGAGGAAGAGGAGGAGGAGAGTCGATGAAGTTGACTTGATTTATAGCTGCGATACACTTCAGAGCTTTTAAGTGCTGTCCATATTTTCCATCTGATAAGAAGATTGAAATTATTCAGCCGGGCCCCTATCTCACTCTGTGTGTGTGTGTGTGTGTGTGTGTGTGTGTGTGTGTGTGTGTGTGTGTGTGTGTGTGTGTGTGTGTGTGCTGTATTTAACACTACACACCCTCTATCTGGCATGTACTGAATGGTTTCCAGTCTTACGTGTGTGAGTGCTGTATGTCACACTGAAGTGTCCTTTAAATCCTGCTGTACTTTAATGTAGTGTGTGTGTGTGTGTGTGTGTGTGTGTGTGTGTGTGTGTGTGTGTGTGTGTGTGTGTGTGTGTGTGTGTGTGTGTGTGTGTGTGTGTGTGTGTGTGTGTGTGTGTGTCCGCCCCTCTGATTTAAACAAATGACTGGATGGACCGGCCTCTTCTCCTCAGCTCTATGTGAAGGTCTAACATAATTTATGTGATGTTGTTATGGTGAAAACACATTTTAAATTTTAACGTGTCATCTAATATCCCACCTAACCTTGCTGTTGCCTGTTAGTAAACTTTCACCAGGCTGACACAGGCAGACGAGTCTAAGCCTACAAACTGCATGTTCACAAAGAATCTGTCAATTTTCAAAATAAAATACCCTGTACAGCAAAAAAACAAAAACAAATCTGAGCAAGTTACCAAAGTCTGTCTGGTGAGTTCTGAAGCCGATTCTGGACTCACAGAGCCAGTGGAGTCAAGGCATAACATGTTAAACTACATGTTAAATAACACGACATAATGAAATAACATAACATAACATGTTAAACTACATGTTAAATAACACGACATAATGTAATAACATAACCAGTTAGAGGCTTTGTAATCAGATCCGATTGTGTCCAGACATCACCGAGCTCTCTGCACTGTGGCTTACTGTAACAGTAACTACTCACGCTGATGACACGTCTTTATATCGCAGACAACTTATTTCAGCGCCTGTCCACAGTCTATTCAATCTGGATTTGATGTTGTTGTTGTTGTTGTTGTGTTGAGGTTTGAGACTAAAAACTTTGAACATTGCATCTGTAGAAAACCGTCTGGAATCACATTTTGAAACCACCTAAAAATGTAGCTTCACATTTATTTCTTGCTGTCCAGACTTGCTTACATCAATCTGGATCTGATCTGGATATACCAAAGATCAGATTTTGGGCAGTCTGTTATGATAATGTTGTTTCAGGCACCGGTGAGACGATAAAAACACAACGCAGTCCAGTCTGAGTAATCGATCCGTCAGTCTGAAGGCTCCTCAGACACTCAAATGTTGCACGAAGGTTTATAACACCTTGACACGGCTCTGGAGACGTAGCTTCAGATTAATGTCACACTAAAGGCTGGGACGGTGTGTGTGTGTGTAAACACGCTACAAACATATCAGCAGCCAGAAAACAAGAGCGCCCTGCAATGCAGCAGAAAGCATAATTAGTATTTCACACGGGGCTTTTTCTGTGTGCGTGTCGGGCGGATGGAGGGATGGAAAGAAATGAAAAAGACAACAGTGAGTGAGAAAGAGGAGAAGAGAGAGAGGAATGCTCCCTCTCTCTCTTTTGGAGTCACAATAGACTGCAGCTAATAAATCTGAGGAAAAACGACACCTTAATTCCCTCTTAATGCTTGATTGGGAAGCAGTGAGGCGTGTGCACGCACGCACGCACACACACACACACACACACACACACACACACACACACACACACACACACACACACACACACACACACACACACACACACACACACACACACACACACACACACACACACAGAGGAGCATGGCTGCAGAGTAATAGGCCGGAGATGAGAAAGAGGCAAAAAGAGAACGTGATGATGGAGTTTGGGCTAAATTGTCCTTGAAGAATCGTGAAGGAAACAAAGAGCAGACGAGGTTTGAACTCGCCGGACTCTGTGCAGCCTTTCAGCCTCTTTTAGCTCATTGTTTTGGTTTGGTTCAGTGTTAACTCCGCCTACAAGCGGCTGTGCATCTCTCATTCAGTCAGATTAATGTCAATATTCTATGCAACCTCATCGAAAACATGAACCACCTGATCACAAAGTGCCTTCAACAGAAAATCCTTTCACGAGACGAAGGATGTTGTTGTGTCCTCTGCCGACAATGATCCATCCGCCTGACAGATGTGGTGCATCAGCAGCATGACTGCGACGATAACAGGCCACTCTGAATGTTTCACACGAGGCTACAGACACCGAGGTCAAACTCTTCAACTCGTCACTAAACAAAAGTGAAAACTTTAGCAGAGTCTCTACAACACGCGGCTAATACATGGTCAATAGTTTTCCCTCGTCGCTGTTGACCGGACTAGGAAAGCTGGTTGGATGTTTCCTGTTTTATTTTGTAATTTTCGCCCGCCCTGATTGTTTCCACCTGTTTCCCATCACCCTGTGTATATACTGTCTGCGTCGCTCTTTGTCTGTTGCCAGTTCGTGTTGTCCTTTGTACCTCAGGTTTTGTGTTTTGCTTTGTTACTTTGTCCAGCCTTTGTATTTAATAGATTTTTTCCTCGTAAGAGTAGTTTTTCCTTTGTTATCTTTTTATCTTTTTTTTAGGTTTTCCCTCTCTGCAGTGGTTTAATAAATAAAATAATAAAAGATTTGATTATTTTACACTTTGTCTCCCGAGTCATGTGATTGGGTTCAAGCCATTGTTCCAGCCGTGACAACTGTCGTGGGGACTGTTGGGTTTCTTCTCTGTACTTGATCAATCAGATGATCCACGCATTGTTTATCTTTTTTTTCTATTATTCAGACAGGAAACGCCATAAAAGGAGTCCTGCATGACGTGAGTGCAAACAGACTTCCATGTATTTATACAGCAAAGCTGCAGATTATCACTGTTTCTGATGTGTGTGTGTGTGTGTGTGTGTGTGTGCAAACATACATGTGTGAGCATGAGGATACAGATGTGTGTATTTATAATGCGTGTGTGTGTGTGTGTGTGTGTGTGTGTGTGGTGCTGAGTCGTGTCAAGGCTCTGCGTCTGGAGGTGGATCGTTCATCTCCTCAGCGGTGACAGCAGACGTCAACCACTGTGTGAGTGATGGCTCTGGATCTGAACTAATCAGCCTGCACACACACACACACACACACACACACACACACACACACACACACACACACACACACACACACACACACACACACACACACACACACACACACACACAGAAGATGGATTGAAGCCGTCGTTCTTAGATTTTTTTTCGTTTCCTTGAAAGTTTGTTGGTGATTGATTGATCTGCTTATGATGTTTAATCTTTGGTTTCATTTCACCTCATAAAAACTCTGAGAGTGTTGCTTCCTGTTGGGTGGATGCCGGACGGGGCAAAATGCAGGTAAGTGCCATCCAGTGGCGTCACTAGGCCTATTTTAGGAGGGCTTCAGCCCCCCTAAAATATTCTCAAGCCCCCTAAATAATTTGGTGGTGTTTTTTTTTATAACCTCTATTTTATTTATTACATTTTTTTTTCACAAAAAAAATACCTATTTATGCAATACAAAGTGGCCAGAATATGAGTTAAAACCAATAATCATATAAACTGTCATTATTCACTTAAATATGATCATAAATCTCATTTCATCGGGTACGGTAGAGAGAGCCCCTTCAGTGCGTCATTATACAATCCATTCCACTTTTTCATATAGAGAACGCATCACTGAAATTCCAGTCCATGTTTTCCATGCGACCCTGCTCACTGCCGCTTGCGTGTTTACCTCTGAAGTACACAGAGCCGAACCTCACAGCGGCAAGAGCAGAGCGTGAACGCATGGGTAATGGGTAAGTAATGTAAAGTGAAAAGGTATATTGCAAATAATGGGCAAGACATATGGCTGTTGAGACCAAGTTTTCATTCCTGGTTTAATGGCTCCACATTGGTGCAGGTTTCTAGTTTTCTGGCAGGTGGAGGGGAAAATAGGATCGGTGAAAGAGGGGCAGGGGAGTTAACCATCGTGATGGCCTGGTTTATGAAGATGTTGGTAAGTCTAGGGTGGTGGTTAGAGAACAGTCTTCTCCTGTATAATGTTTCCATGATGATGAGTTATGAAACACTCTTCATTTTGTGCAGGTATGTATGGCACCTGCAATTGTTTTTATTTGTATTTTAGCACAATTTAACTGGTGTTGTTCAGCTGGTAAAGCAGCTGAAGGTGTATGGAGGCGTCATCGTCTTAGATTAATCAATTGATTGACAAAGCTTTAATTGGTGCTCGGAATTTTTTTTCGCGCGCAATAACTTTTCTCCTCTATGGGCTAAGCCACCCCAGTTTCTTAAACCTAGTGACGTCCCTGGTGCCATCTAACAAGAGCTGGAGAGTCAAAGTCTTTATGTGTCAGTGTGTGTATGTGGAATAGTGGATCAAGCTAAGTTTATGTTTTATGTTTTTCATAGTTTGTTGTAGTTTGCCTGGCACAGAAAAAAGCTTGTGGGCAGGTAAATTACCTGATCAAAGTTTTTGATCGTGTTATAAAGCATCAAGGTTTGGATGCAGGTCTGTCTGCATCACCTTTTACGACGCTCTAATTTATTAAAATTTAAATAAACCCTCCCTCATTAACTCGTGATTACATCGAGTTCATGGACCCGTCAAAATAAGATACACTCTGCAGAGGGAGCTGGTGTTAAAATGGTCACTACAGTTATGTTGTGTATGTGGGCTGTGTCATTAAAGTCATTTTCAGAATAAAATCACAATATTTTGAGGAAGTAAATTTCAGAATAAAAGCATAATATTACAGTACAATTGTGACTAACCACTGAAATGTTGATATGACAAACAAGTCCGAGCATTTCAAATCAAAAGCCTTAGAAAAAAAATGACATGTGAATGAATCGACAGCTTTCTGTAAATACCCCGACATGTTTGAAAGCTGCAGATTGATTTTCATGTCTGCTGTGCATAAAAAAACAAACAAATCTCTTGACAGTCTTTGTCAGCTTTCGACTCCAAAAACAGATTTTTCTTTCTGCAGTGGAGGGAAAATGAAAATATCCCGAACATGCACGGCTCTATTTGTGTCGTTTCTGTCTCAGGCTGACACACACAAACATTTATATAAATATATATTTAGATACTTTGTTTTCTCTGGAGTGACTGGCGAGGTGCAGTGGACAGATGGTTTTCAGCCACACTTGGAGGACCTGGAGGGAGAAACAGAGCATGGCGGCCGCCCCCGTCCTCCCCCGTCCTCCCCCGTCTCTTATTTTCTGATTTCTGCTTCTATGAACTCGTTTCTGTTGTTTTTCATCTTTCCTCTGACATGACTAATGATCTCTCTCCGTCCCTTTTTTTCTCTTTTACACTTCTAAACTCACCTCTTCCCTTTCCTCTTTACTTTGTCATCATCTCGGATCTTTTCAGACCATTTTCTGTTTCTATTCTTCTCTTCTCCTTTTTTTTTTACACCCTAGAAATCCTAAAATGTTCACAGAAGTCCTGAATTTTATTCAAATTTCTAGTTTGCAAATACAAAAAAAAAAAGTGGCTGAGTCTGTGGCTGGGACAAACTTTGCAGCCTGCAGTGTTTTTTTCTCTTCACTGAGCCACACTGAAAGTTTCATGACATTGGAGGGAAAGGAAAAATATTCAAGGATGTGTATTTCCATTTCAGTGTGCTGTAGTATTCCTCTGTTATTTCCACATTTCACACATTCAAAAAAACAAAATTAAATTCCGCCTCACGCAGACTTCCTCCTGAGGCTCAAATGTTTCTAACATCTCCCTCTCCTGATTTCAAAGAACACGTGCCAGGTCTGAATTTTGATTTATTCTCCTCTCATTAGAGCGATGCATCCCTCTTTCCATCTCGTCTTTATTAACCTCCTCTCTCTCTTTTCTCCAGTTCTCTTCATTTGCACAAATCAAAACCAGAGGAACCAGGTGCAGCTGATGGACAGAGAACGAGGAGGTGATGGAGGAAGACGTTTCCATCGCACACACAGCAGACAGTCCTCTACAACACTGCAACACATATCAAACGCACCCTGTCTGATAGTGGCGGTGTAGTTCTGCTGTCAGTGCTGCTGTTCATGAAGCATTTCAAAATATCCACCTCCGCTACGTCAGGAGGCAGCAACCACGCCAACGCTGAATCTACGTCCAGATAATTATCTATCTTCACATAACGTGGTGTCAGAAAACTGAGACAGTGATCAATTAATATGATTTCATTTGATTCATGTGACTGAACTGATCTTAATTCATTATTAATGTATCTTTAGGGGATACACTACAGGTGAGTAAGAAAAGTAACTCATAGATATCGTAAAACTTCCAGAGTTTGGGGAAATTATATGTTTAAATATGGAAATGAGGCTTTAGCTCATTAAAACAATGTGCTAATTTGCATAAATTTCAGAAATCTGCATCCTGGATGAAGTCAGGTTCAAACAGCTGGAAGATAAATCTATTTTCTCCATGATTTTATAAATCAAATGTTCCATGAATCAGCCTACCTGATGAATAAAGCTCTCTGTAAAAACCTTTAGAATACAAACAGAGTCTTTAAACTCAAAGATGATTACTGACATTAAGACAATGGATTTTGTATTTTAAGTTTTCTCAAATTTAATTGTTTAAATGTGCAAATTAGGCATTATCTAAAGCTACAAACACTGACACGTGTCTGTAAGAAGATGCATGAGAAGCAAACCAAACATCAAGCCGACCGACAGAGAAGAGAAAAGGAGTCGGGGGCTCACCTGTGTTGTAGTGTTTGGTGCAGTAGCGCAGGTCCTTCTCCTCTTTTAGTATGAACTGAGGTAGCGTCAGGCCGTCGGCCACCTGCACGGCTCCCTTCTCATCCCACTCGAATATGAGGTCGTTCATGGTGTAGCCGACTGCAGGAGAGAGCGGGAGGTCAGACTGTTTTCATCACTGTGTGGGTCATTTCTTTCATTCTCCTCCCCCCCCGAGCAGCACAGTGATCTTTCTGTTTTCTGGTTCGGGGTGCAGGTTCACCCAGTGAGAGGTCCAGCACCCGGCCGGGGGGTTTCTGTTGGCTAACAGCAGCGTCCACAGTGAATGTGATCGTTTATAAAATCCATATTTAAGCTGCTTCATATTCCATAATATGATTTTTGGGCTGAGAGGTAAGAAATGTTTCTGTGTCAGACAGAGACGTGATGAAGCTTCGTTCTGAGACTGTAACATGTGAAATGTGAAGTGACGGCGCTTCAGTCAGCGCTGCATTGTTCTCTCTTTCTTTATGATCGCTGAGCCGCTGCAGACGCACAGAGCAGAGCACCTCTGAACTTCAGCTCCGGCTTCTGTGATTCCTCTCACGTCTGCTCAAAGAAAAGGCCACAGAGAAATCCATAACACATCTCCCATCCTGCCAGCTGCTCAGTGACTGATGCTCTCCATGTACCCCTCACTGTGCGTGTGTGTGTCTGTGTGTGTGTGTGTGTGTGTGTGTGTGTGTGTGTGTGTGTTTGTAATTTACTCACAGCTCTCCAGCTGCATGATGCAGGTCTGGACATCCATCGGGAAGTTCTTCAGATCCATGGGACAGGCCAGGACCAGTGTTATTCTGCAAACACACACACACACACACACACACACACACACACACACACACACACACACACACACACACACACACACACACACACACACACACACACACACACACACACACACACACACACACACACACACACACACAGCATCTCTTAGTACTAAGAGGATTACTCAGAGCTTTATCAGTGCTGCTCAACCAGCCAGCGCCGGGCCATCCAACTGAACCAGGATGTGCTTGAAATTGATAAAAAATGGATAAATCTATTTATTTATTTATTTTATAAACCAATTTAGCCACTGCGGTTATCCAGACTGATATGAAATGAGCACAACAATAGCTTAAATGACCAACTTTAAGAAACACTGATAACATTTATTGAAATAATAAAAACAAAACTAGAAGCCATAGATTTGCTGTTTTTTTCTGTGCATGTCAAGTTGAATTAAATATTGATTGTCATTGATTTGAATTATATATTTTTTGGTTTTGGACAAGTTAATGTGAAGACCATCTTACGTAGAGCTCCATTAAAATCAAACTACACACTGTAGTTTATTGTGACTCAGTCACATACATCCAGCTGTCACCAAACATGGATTCATCCACCGCTGGAAATAGTCCCCAACAAATGCACGATTTCCTCTTGTTAGTAACGTTTGCTAAAGATACAGTGTTCAAATGTTTCAGATTTATGTAGGAACCAATGGGCTTGGAGATGAGTGACACCAACAGGGTGGGGAAGTAATAAAGTATTAAATGTATAAAGTATTGTGACAGATTAACACATTGTTGGTATTTTCAGTTAATCAAAAAATATTTTAAAAAGATATTAGTTGCAGCTCGACGATACTAATTATCACAGTGCAGGGACTGAGGTTGGAGTTTCACTGCAGACCTGTTTTTCTCTGCTGGGGGACTAACAGGATGCAAACCTGTAGCTGAGCAGGCGTGCACCAACATGGGAATGAATCTTGTTTCATGCAAGGCTGAGCCGTGAAACTCCGAAAATTAAAATGTTCAGGGCAGCCGGTCCCGCGTCGCGGTGACACATTAGTTTTCTGAGTCTCGGGCATCAAAATTAATTACTGCTGTCACATGGAGGGAATGCATCTCTGCAAAAGTCAACTTTCCCCAGGAATGAATGGAGAAGCTATTTTGTAACTGATATGATGCATTACTGAAATGAAAGACTTTCATTTTAAGATATGAATAAAACTCTTTCTTAGACGTTATTGCTGCCCCATGCAGCCTCGACATTAGACCTCAGTATTCAATGTTAGAGAATGCTTTTTGGAGCTATTGTAATCTAACCATTTTTTAATATATTGTGCCTTCCAGTACTCACACTGTGTTAAATATGTTCAGCTGTACACGTGTATTTGTTATGATTACATTACCTATTATCAAAAACTAGCAGGTCCCCAGCAGCAGCTGATATCACTGACTAGCCCAGCAGCAGTCAGCCCAGCTCGGTGTCCACCGAGCTCTCACCGACCACTAAAAGCCCAGATTTACTCTCGTCTCGTGGCCTTTTGCTCAGTCACTTTCTCATTTTCTCTCTTAGCTTCCTCTGTCAATATCCCCTGCGGCCTTTTCACCTCTGACATTATGTCCACAGAGGCAGCTAAACCTCCAACACCGGCTCCGCTCCCTGTCAGCATTCCCCTGTGACCCAGGCCTCTTTCTCTTCCTCTTCTATCCGGTGGTCCAAAACGCCGGTGGTACAAACACTAACTCTCCCCCTCTGCTGTCCTGAACTCACAGTTGAGCAGCCGGCTAACAAACTGAGCTAACCTTGGCTAACAGCAGCTACCTTAGGCACATCAGAGGGAAAAACCAGAAAACATTTTCTCCATGAAATATTATCCAGTTCCACCAGAATCAGTGAAATAGTTGCTGCTTTGTCACTTACAAATTTTCGTAATTTGCCTAGTTACATAGTGCAACAACGATTCACCTGATCACAGGTCAGTGTAGCATCAACGTGATTTAAAAGTCACACAATGTTGCATTGCATACATGATTTTATAACAGCCAGGATATCTGATCAATTAAAGATGTTGCTGCTAACTCCCACAGCGCACTAATTGCAGAGCTGTGCTGTGGTAACAAACTGAACTCCGGCTCCGGCTCCGGGTCTCGTCCGTTTCTGCAGAGCTCCAGCTGTCAGCAGGTTGTCATGGCGAGCGGGAGGTGATTTCGCTGCACAGTCCTTCTGTTCTGCTCTAACAGGACGCTGCTGCTGCTACAACACACACGTCCACTCCGGCCTGATGTACCAAATAAACTTTGCCGCGTCTGCACATTGTTGTAAGCCCCTGACAGGATGCTGAATATGTATTACACACATGATGTAGCCTCCACAGATGTCCCACTTTCCCGGAAACAAGATTCAGCTCTGTGGTTTTTCTGTCCGCTTGCATCGTGACACCAAATGCTGACAAAGTTAACGCCTTGCTGTAAACTCAGGAGAGTTTGGAGGAGACAACAAAACAATGCCGTGGTTCTTCATTACTTTTTGGGGATACTAATGTTTTTGGAGCACAGGTCCCATGATGCTTTCAGATTTTGTTTCAGAGGAGTCAGTCAGAGGATTCAAGTACTAGGACTGGACATGTGTCTGTGCTCTGCAGGCGGCTTTATGAAGTCAGGTGACGTAGTATAAAAAGCTCTGAGGAGGAAGTTATGGTGGATGGATGGGTTGAACTCAGCACCCAGGAGAGTTTGACTCACCTGTGGGAGCATTTTTAGACTTCATCTCCAGTTCTCAGTCACAGTTTGGTTCGGTTTAGGAAAGGTCCTGGCTTGAGTTTAAATATAACCTGTTGGAACTTCTTCTTCTGGCAGAAAAATCTGGTGGCTAACTTCAGTCACTCGCTAAGGACGGTGCTTGAATACTGCACAAGGTCTAGCGGGCTACACCTGGAGCAATGTTTCACTCGACCATATATGTTTACATATTGGCCAGTTGGCACCATTCGTTATACTATATTAAGAATTTCCTGTTTGCATTGCTCTCAGGCAGCTGTCACTGTATGATTTGATACTAAAGAACATTCCTGGATAAATAACAAGCATCTTTTTTTGATGATTTGTCAGCGGCTTCAGGGATTTATATTCACGATGGATATTGAAGAAGTAGGGTGACTGCAGACTAGATCTAAAAATGTGTAAATCATGTCGGTCTGTTCAGGTTATGACTATGACTTACATCAACGAACTTCTTGTTCTTCGTCTGATGGCTGTCTCTTTGTCTCATAATTTGAGAACACACTGCTTTAAGGCCATTTAAAATGGAAATCTGAATAGTACTAGTACTAAAATAGGTCTAAACTAAGTAAAACTAATCTATCAAAATAACACATATAAATGTTTATGCGTTAACCCTAACCCACGTTTGGTTGACCAATTCGTCCACCAGTATGTTTTCTATACTCTGTGATTCCATGATTGCATTACACAGAGATAATTCACAGAAACTCTTCGTCAGATGAATGTAAACACATTTCTGAGGTTTCTCAGATTGAATCATCCTAAAATCAGCCATTGGTTTTTCTTGACTTGCCCTTTATACACTTCATCTTTCTTTCAGAGATCACAAACTCCCTGTTTTCCAATATATACACCACACATTTTATAATAGAGTTCTTAAAATTAAAGTATCATAGATTTTCTTTTTGATATATCACCCTACAAGCACAAACGGGACCGTGTATCAGTTCAGAGCGAGCCACAGCAGAAGATTGGACGACGTGCGATTCTGATCGGCCAATCTTGAAAAGTTTCACTCTCATCTCGGAGAGGAGACGCGGCCATCGGTCACGACTCCTCGCATACAGCTCTACTGTCAAACGATAAGCATCAACAAACAGAGTAAACAACATTTACAAGAACCACTCCACCCCTCCTCCACCCGCCCGGGGACGGTTTAATATCCCGAGCCGCCTCTTCGCCTCCGAGATCAAGCTGATCAACGGCGGGTTCATTCTGATGGTGTCAAGTTAAAAAATGAAAGCGACAGAAGAGGAGTGCATGGTGCATCCCTTTTTTTTTTTTTTTTTGGACGAAATATATATAAAAGGGCCAATCTCACTCCTCCTCCTGCTGGACATGAAGGTGAAAACTGAGGTTGATAATGGATCGGGCTCGCCGCTGGAATACTAACAGGCTGAGTCGATTACCATGGCTGCTGCAGCGCATTCTCATTCGCCCCTGAGCAGAGGCAATAAAAGCGAGGAAGACGAGGAGGAGGAGGCCGGCAGGCTAAAAGGTTCATCGGCGCAAGGAGGCTATAACTCTGACAGCCTTGAATGGGATGTCTTGGAGATACAAAAAAAAAGAAAAAAGGAGGGGGAGCTCTGCAGGAAATAAAAACCTCCAACTTTGACGCAATACGAGCACGCCGCAGCCGGATGAAGGCCGCTGCAATGCAATAAACAGGAAGTCGGTGCTACTTTCTGTCTCCTATCGTGGATTTATAACGGATTGCTTCGATAAAACCTCCAAACTTGCAACGTTTCTCATCCCTCCTGTGACTCACAACTTTTTCTGTCACTGATTTCTATCCTAAAATGATCATTGTACCGTCACACAGTTTCAATGCATCGTGTTCCTACAGCTGTCTGGTTAGTCTAGGTGTGAATCAAACACATGCAACAGAAATCCTGCAGGGTTTGCTGCAAACAGGCATCCTCTAATAATTTCTTAGTTGGGAATCCATCTGGTAAAATACGTTTTCTCAGAACCAAACCAAATGAAAAAAAAACTCTGACAAGCCTCACACTTCCTCCACTCACCGTATGCTGTACAGCACGTTGCCGTTTTTCGAAATGCGCAGCAGCTTGTTGTCGGTGGTGACCTCGTGGAAGTTGGCCCCTTTCTCGTTGGCAAAGAACAAGTCGGGTTTCCAGATGGAGTCCAACATAGAGGGGTCGAGGTCCAGCGAGTCGTCGGGGTACTCGCTGTAGGCCAGCCGAGGGTCGTTCCACTGCTGTCTCAAGAAGATGTTGACTCTGTAGTCCTGAGAGGAGACAGGAAGGAAGGATCACACAGGGAGTTAGAAAGAGAGGGAGATGGATGGATGATCACACGTTTAATTTCACCTTCAGCAACTGATATTGTGCCTGAATTCATTTTTGCAGCATGAGAACAAGCAGAACAAAGATATTTTCTCTTCAGCCACAAACACAAACACCCATTCATCCATCCTGATCACGTCTCTAAAGGACAACACACAGCGGGACGTAAGACGGACATCAGAATACCACGACCATCGCTGCAAGGCAACAATAACGACATCTTGTGGGCTGACATTGCTGCTGTTCTGTTTCCCGACACTGATGTGGAGGAGTTTATCACAATAGTTGTTGCACCTTCATGTTTTCCATTGTCCTGTCCTGTGTCAGGGTGTTAATTGCCTTGCGTCAAACGAAACAACAATGACACTGCTTCCACCTCACTCTCAACAGTCTCGCTTACAGTATCAAAATATTACCACTGGGTCAGCGAGCGGACCTACTACTAACAATGTTTTATTTTAAAAGTCTATACGGCTGTGTCCAGACATGATGCATCGTATTTTGAAGGGCAGGGACGCTGAACACGTGGCAGTGAGAATGTGTTACTCTGCAGTAATTAGATCTGTGTGAATAGCTGAAGAGAAAAGATGATGAAACGAGGAAACATCTTGTGACACAACTAATCTGTGATGGACTCGTTCAGCTGTTTAGTGGTTTTGAAGCCACATCTACGCCTCCAATGTCTTCACCCAGAGGAGAAGGAATCCAGAATGTATCGCAGCAGCCACTCAAATGACCTGTTTTGCTTACTTTACTATCGCTATCATCTCTGCTGCTCTCTCCACACGACTACCACAGCTAGATTTGTCATTGGAGGTGCTAAATCCTATCTGAAGCAGGTGAGGCAGGATGGAGAGAAACTACAACAAAACAGCATAAAGTTAAAAAGCATAAATCCCAGAAACACCTTGAACAGAAGGATGTGAATTGTATCCGCAGGGAAATGTTCGCTTAAAAAAAAAGGAAAGATGAGAGAAAGGAAGGGGAAACTCGTCAGGGGTCACTGCACTGCTGACTCAAGACGCTCCATACGGAGGAGGAGGAACGTTTCGACAGATACCGGCAGATGTAGCGATGAAGTGATGGACAGGATTTCGCGGACGGATAAGCAGGTTGTTATGGGTCTTCATCCATATGTCATTTTCTCCTTTATGTGAATGTAAGAGGTTTTACTGATCACGGTGAGTTGTGGCCTCGAGACATATCGGAGATCTTTCCCCCGCCCCCGCCTGTGCAGCCTCAGCCTTGAAGAACACAGTTCTTCTCTACCTGTTTTTTTTAGCTTGTATTCTCTGTTCATTGACGGATAAAACACAAAAAAATGGAAGTTGCCAGAAAAAGAGAGACAGACAGACAGGCAGATGGATGTGTGGAGAGTTGGTACAAAGCTGGGAGGCAGCTGGAGGTCATTGAGATGCTGCTCTGTCTTTAGTCTTACACAGGGAGATGGAGAGATACAGTCAGAGGGATAGATCAACAGAAGACAGGAGCTTTACAGGGTTCAGGCTGGATGTATACAAGTCACAAAGCCTTCAAATAACAGTCCGATGGGTTTTGAGGTTGTTGTTGTTGCAATAGGAAGGATGGATTCCTCAGGCACAAAGGATACCGCCTTCACTCCTACTGCTTGTTGTTCACGGCCTCATACTCTTTCTTACATTTATGATATATTGTATCCTGCCTGCACTGGAATCAGAGTTGGGGATTTAAAATTCGAAAGCATCTTGTTGTTTGTTTGTCTGCCTCAAACACAGTGGATAAAAAGATTCAAGGAGATGCTGAACACTGAAACCATAACTCTAGTTAAACACCTGCAGACCAAATGTTGCCAAAGTCAGGTGTTTAAAAACTCAAATAATATCTGTAATCGAGTGCTAAGGAATAACGAGTAATGCTTCATCATCTGATATCAAGAACATCTCTGGGCTTATTCCGTCCTTTGGTCTTGATATTGATATTTATTCCTATTTTGAAAATAGTAAAACGTCTTCTGTGGATATGAAAGTCTAGTGAATGAAGCCGTAGGATTCATATAAATTGGCAAACTCCATCATTGACTCGTCGCGTACGGACAGGTCTGCTGATTTTCCCTTTAGTGATCAGGTGTTTTGACTTTAAAACGTTTCATTCAGCTGGAATCGGAGTCGACTGGAGGTTAAATCCAGAGCGCGGTGTGGAAATGAACCTCCACCGTGCAGCTTTAAGACCTTCAGCCTGCGCTGTTTAACTGCAGAGGACGATCGATACGTTTCCTACAGGCCTGACTGTGTCTGTGCTCTGCTCTGAGTCCTCGTTTCAAAACAAGATGATGACTCATATCAGAGTTTTCTGATTCTTCTAGGATCAGTGTGTGTTTATTAATGAGTGAGACACATTCTGCGTTTGAATGATGAACGTTAAATTAAACCGGAAAGTCATTAGTCATCATTAGTCATTGTTACTGCAAACGCTGGAGTTGGAGTAGTTGGGGAAAAGTTTGTTCTGCTGCAGCGTTTCAGCACAAATAATTAACATTCAAGTCAGTTTGACTCAAACAAATTAGTGTCTCCATTATCAATGGCTTAAATCTTCCAAAGGCAATCAGTCGACTTCTCTGGGATAACACTGCGGCTTCGTTTAATCATCTCAAACTACTTTGTTAATGTTTGCTCAGGAAACTTCCTCTGAAAGCCCGAGGCTGTCTCTGTTGACCCAACAACCTCTTATCTGAAAGGGTTAGATCGAGTGACAGCGTCACACTTCTTCCTTTAGAGAGGGAGTCAAGTCCTCTAAATTTCAATTGGAAGCACAGATCAGTTCAATTCTATGGAAGCTGCTGAATGGGACTTAAAGCCAGAATAGATGATTTCAATCTTTTGTATCGGGCAGTGCATAAAAGTGTGTGAAATTAGTTATTTCATGGGCGTTGAGACACTTTACAAATGCTTCTTTTACAATGTCAGATAATGAAAGTGCAGAGGGCATCGGGTGACGCCACTATTGCCGTCACTACATGGTTTGGCCACTGTTTTCAGAATGCAGGACTTGTGCTTGAGGATGTTAACATTTGTAGTTTGGGGGCTTTTCTTGGGTCGACAGTCTCAAGTAATTATTGTTCATTTGAATTCACTTTTCTGGTGAGAACAGGCATTTTGTCCAGTCTTCCCTCGCCTCCTCAAATGGTTGTTTTGAGGGACAGAACCAGAATTGGGTTGAGGTTAAACCGGAATTAATAATCGATCCAGGCAGAAGATATTAACTGTTGCTCCCTCAGAGCTTTATTGCATAACCTCCATCGCCCGTTCTCCATTCCATGTTTTGAGAGTCTTTATTCAGCGTGGGGTGGCATTTAGCTCGCTTCTCCATCCCCCTAATTGTCAATTAGTGTCAGAATATGGAGCTCAGGCCACTGCGGCCCGGCTGGAACCATCATTAAGCTGCATGGCGTGGCAGAAATGCATCACGGTCACGACGTACGGCCATGCCGGCAGCTTCCAGCAGGGTGGCATTTAAAGGAGCAATCATCTACGGCGCCGCATGCATGTGAAATACAGTCACACGGTGATCAGTCTCAGCGAGACCTCTGCGGCGTTCATCACGGTTTAGAATATCTCAAGTGAAACAAACGAGTTTGACCTTTCAGGAGTGAGTCACCTTCTCCTCTGCTCGGGAATATGATAAATAACTTGAAGTGGCGCAGAGAGGAGGAGTGTCTGTCGATGGAGAATACAGAGAGGAGGTCCGAGCCCACGCCGGCATCGTCAGTCATGAACCCTCCTGCGGTTTGACAGCGGCTCAGAAAGGGCAAAAGTCCAGCGGCAACGGTTTTGATAAGGGCACTAATTATGAAAGCAGTGGTCACGCTAATGTTTTACAAAGCTAATTGTTGAGAGGTCGCTGAACTCTTTATTTCTCTTGTACCTGCACCACTTGATGCTTTTACGACTCGTCCCTCTCGCATTAGTTAATTTGTTTACTGCGTAGTGTTTCAATCAGCTAATAAATCACAGTAGCAGTTCATTTTTTAATTGTGTGTGAGCCAGAATATTAAGAATTTTTAACTCTCTGAGCCTCCGTCAGGGAAATATCATTTTAATTGGTAATTTCTTTAAGCCAATCATATTTCCTTTCAACCTTTAAGTCCCCTGTAGTGATAATTCATGCATGCAAATCAAATAATTTATTTCCTCGAATGGTCGAAAATGTTTCCATTAATTCCATCCAAACACTAGTTTGTTCCCTCAAACTAGAAACGCTTTTATATAAACTCAACTCTACGTTGGTGCGTCTGTAATTAACTTTGCCTTTTTATTAACTATAACCATGATCTTCTCCAGCTGTTACATTTCTCTTCATAAAATGAACATAATAAAAGATAACACACAGTTTGCAGAATCTCAAAATACTGATGATCTTTTCTCAATAGTTGCGTCTTTGTATCACGATATAACCATAAAAATACTGATACACATATGATAATCAATAATTAGCACATACAGTGTACATTACTACATTTGTGGCTCCCACTCTGTGAATTATTTTCTGTACATTAATGTCACTCTTATTTTGATAGTAATTAAAAGCAAAACACACAATAAAAAAATATTTTTGTTCTTGAAATTTTTTACAGTAATATTGTTCCTGTAATTTCTTTTGGACATGATAATTGTGTTGTGATAATCTAATATTGTAGCAAAACATTTAACTCATGTAATTCATTAAGAGAACAAAAAAGAACTGACTGCATATTAAAATGTAAATTAAATTAAATTAAAGGCTAAGACACTGATTTAAGGCTCGTCCACGTAAATAACAGAGCTCTGAGTTGCATGTATGGATATTTTTTAGTTCATTTGAATTTTCATAATTCAATATATTTTGTTCTTTAATTAATTTTACAAACAAACCTTCCATAAGATCAGAAAACATTTTGCCAATGTATTTCGATCTTCTCTTCTCCGCTCAGACCTCAGATCTGTGGCTTTAATTCTTTTTTTTTTTTTTTTGGAAGAGCCTGCTCAGCATGCGGATGCCTTCTGGTCCATAAAACCTGAGCTCCATCGGTCAGAGGCTCGTGGCGGCTGCAGATGGATGCACAGTAAGTGCATTAAACAGACACGGGGGGATGGATGGCGCTGCATTCTGAGATTCAAATGGGCGGAAAGTAATTTGAGGGTGTAAGTTAATGATTCCAGGGAATGATTTAGAGTTTTAGTGATTGGACTCGGAGGTTTATTAAAAAATGTTGTTGACACTGGAGGCTCGGCCATAAACGCTTCCTCCTCACGAGGACGGAGGGAAAGTGCTGCAGGTCGTCGGCATGTGGGACTCCTACAGCGTCTGCAGGTTCATACTTGTGGTTTAATATCCTGACATAAGGCCGTTGGACTGTTAAATGCTACCCTGAAATTACCATCCGCCATCGCCGCGCTGCTATGAAACCATTAGCAGAGGAAAATGCTGTACTTACACAATACCAAACTCATTTCAGCATGTATTAAATTCAGGCAGTAAACCACGCATGAGAGACTGCAATCTTCCTCCTCCTCCTCTTCTCCTTCCCCTTCCTGCTTCCAACAACAACAACAACAACAAAAATCTACAGAAACAGCAGCGGCCATATTCTAATTCCACGCCTGTCATGACATCCTGCCGGTTCCTGGATGCTGCTCAGGTAGGAAGAGCAGGTAGGAGGTTACGGAGGCTCACACATTATGGCAGCACATCTGCTCAGCTCAGATGACGTCACCCTGAGAGAAAGATGCTGTTTCCAATATCTGGCCTCCAGAAGAAGCAGCAGCAGCAGCAGCAGCAGCAGCAGCAGCAGCAGCAGCAGCAGCAGCAGCAGCAGCAGCAGCAGCAGCAGCAGCAGCAACAGCAGGACTGTGCGATGTCAAATCAATTTTCAACAGCGAACATCTCCCTGGATTTTAAGATGATTTTTAAAAAAAGACCGTTCAACACCGATGACGCACTTAAACGCGGTTTGTTGGTAATTTAAGAACATGAAGTGGAAAATCATGGTTTTAGGGACGTCTGGGAAAAAAAAGCAAATCTAAAATGAAAACAAATGTAACACGTTGCAGCAATTATACACTCAAAATGTGTTTTCATAGACAATATTCAAACCTCAGTTTGGGTTAAAAGAAGTTCTGGAATATTAGTTGTCACATGGGAAATTAACCCTGTGTTTGAAAATGTCCATCCACCCCAAAATTAGATTTGTTTCTGTCTTTATTGCCCCGTGCTGATATGTTACCTTCATACTTTACTTAAAAAACCTGAGGCTGAACATGACCCGGTTCCGTAAAGTGGATTGGCAGCTGTATTACGCACTGTATCCAACTAATGACCAATACGGTCTGGGACGTTGCTCAACACGAAACCAAACGAAACAACCAAGTGTCACGTGAGTCATTAAAGTGATCTACGCTTCACGTTTGGTTCAGTCTAGGCAAATAAAAGCTCAAGGAAAAGTAATGGCAGCAGTTACATGAGCTAAGTTGGCTGAACCACAACAAAGTCACTTTAAACCATCGCCCCAAACGTTTGCAGGTAGAACAGTATCACCCTCAGACTCCTCAGAGATACAGACTTTTCCTTTAGGGGCCGTTTGAAATGGATTACTGCTTTAAGGACGACTACAGCTGTGATAGTGCTGAGCAGAGGACGAGCGATGGAGAGAGGGATAAAGCTGGAAATACTGACTTACAGCGTAAAGCCTGTTCATAGAGTTTCATAAGGAGGGCGAGAGACTGAATGAATGAGTGGTGAGATAACTGTGTGTGTGTGTGGGAGGGAGAGAGAGAGAGAGGGAGGGATGACAAAGGGAAATAAAGTGATTGAGGTTTCCGTGTGTGAAGGATAAAGAGTCGAGAGCTCTACGCTGAGAGATTCACACATAGTAAAATCTGCTGTGACTCTGCCAAGTCTGATTCATTATATCAGACCTGAGAGACACGATGAAGATGAAGAATCAGAAGCACACAGGAAGAGAGAGTTTCTGCAAAATACAAACACAAATATATATATATGCATGTATGTATATATGTATGTATATGTTTATGATGAGCAGGCTGTCATCCACCATGTGTCTACAGCAGCCCAGAGTGGACAAACTAAACGCTGCCTCTCGTGGCCACAGTACTTTCTTCTTTCTACGAGGAAGCAGAGGCCGTCCACGGTCAGTGTCACGTTTGGCCTCAACTACACATTAAAAATACAGTTTTAATCCAGTCAGCAAGTATGAATGTACAGTGTCTGGTTAGACTTTCAAAATAAAGCTCACCGGGAGCCAGTTTACGTGATTGTAGTTTTGTTAGGTTCAGGAAAAGATCACAGTTTTGGTTCCACATGGAAATTAACCCATCCTCCAGATAGACATTCATCCACCCTAAACTATTCATGTTTTGCTCCCATCACATACAATGAGAAAGAGACAAATTAATAATAAGTAATATTCACATTTTATCCTTTTCTTTCTTTTTATTGATACTTCATTTTGTTTTTATTACTTTATAAATAATAGTCCGGTGGATTTGGATGTCTTGGTGCCATCACCATGCTCCATCTGTGGTACATGAGTGTGTGTGTCTGTGTGTGTGTGTGTGTGTGTGTATAGGATGATTAAAGTGTGTGTTTTCCAGAGAGGCAGACATAAAGCGAGCGAGGACGGTGTTAGTGTGTGTTCTCAGAAGAAGAGGAAATAAAGGAGGGAGGGAACGAGTGAAGGAGTGAGAGAGGGGGTGACGTATGTGTGTGTGTGTGTGTGTGTGTGTGTGTGTGTGTGTGTGTGTGTGTGTGTGTGTGTGTGTGTGTGAAGGAGAGAGAGAGAAAGCGTGAGCAAGCAAGCAAGCAAGCGGGGCGAGCGCTGAAACAGGAATAAAGCCGTGTACCGCCGGGACTTCAACACGCACTGCGCCATTCTACCGACTCCATCTATCACTGTGTGTGTGTGTGTGTGTGTGTGTGTGTGTGTGTGTGTGTGTGTGTGTGTGTGTGTGTGTGTGTGTGTGTGTGTGTGTGTGTGTGTGTGTGTGTGTGTGTTGAAGATGGAGGGATACTGTACTCCGAGCTTAAAGCGAGAGCTGCACACTACAACTAACACCGTCACCACATCCAGAACCCGTCCTCAGCTTCCTTTATTTTCTGCTTTGATAAAAGCTGATAAATCCAATTAATAATTATTTCACTACTACACTGCTTCAGAGCAACAACACTGACTGTGGTCCACAGTGGGTGACTCACCCTAACCCTAACCTGCGATCAAAGATTTATGCATCATACAACATCTGTATTTATCAATATACAGCCTTCTGCAATAAAACCTGTGGTGTCAGTTAATAAAGTGAGCAAGAATTCATGAAACTGAACCTCGGCCCTTAACAGGGAAATTAAATATAGTTGTGGAAAATATATTTTAGCATCATTTCGACTAAAACAAGATTTCCCGCAGGTCCACTTGAATATCTGCTCTTCCTCAGTCACATGCACACAGCTTAAAATAATGAAAGCTTGATAAAAAATCTCTTTTTTGTATTATTTTGCATGGCTGACAAAACAAAATGTTTGTATTTATGTTTGAATATGATACAATTTGTTTAAATTGCCACCAATTTCCAGTTAATTCCCATAAATTCCCATATATTTCTCATAATTCCCCCAGCCTATCTTCTCATGGAAAGTTTTCTATAAAATTACCAGGAATGTTCCACCCCTTTGCAACCCTACTAATAAATAATAACGATGAAACAACATGGGCTTGAAAATGAGATGAAATCAGCTTAAAGCTGGTGGAGGCAGGACCGTTAGCTGCTGGCTATCACTTTCTCTCTTTTTTTAAACAGTTATCCCACCCATCTGGTCATTCATCCCCCGTCATCCCTCCTTCATCCCTCCTTCTTCAGGGGGTGCCTCCTCCATCCCTCTTCATCTGCTCTTCCCCTCCTCGGCCTCCATCCATCCCTCCTGCATCCCCTCCTTCATCTGCTCCCTCCTCCTCCTCTCTTATCTCCTCTTATCTCCTTCTTCCCTCTCATCCTCCTTCTTCTGCCTCCTCATCCCTTTCTTCTGCCTCCTTCCTCGCCTCCTCCCCTCCATCCCTCCTTCTTCTGCCTCCTTCATCCCTCCTTCATCCCTCCTCCATCCCTCCTTCATCCCTCCTTCATCCCTCCTCCATCCCTCCTTCATCTGCCTCCCTCATCCCTCCTTCTTCTGCCTCCTTCATCCCTCCTTCATCCCTCCTTCTTCTGCCTCCTCCATCCCTCCTTCATCTGCCTCCCTCAATCCCTCCTTCTTCTGCCTCCTCCATCCCTCCTTCCCTCCTCGGTTTTAACGAGGGTCGATTCGGCAGGAGGGAAAACCTGGAATTTGTTCTGCATGACGAGGATCTGCAGCAGGCAGCAGTTTCAATGCAGCGATGCGTGTGTGTGTGTGTGTGTGTGTGTGTGCGTGCGTGCGTGCGTGCGTGCGTGCGTGCGTGCGTGTGTGTGTGTGTGTGTGTGTGTGCGTGTGTGTGTGTGCGTGTGTGAGATCTGGGGCGGTTCAGCTCGGGATATCCTCCCTTCCTCTTCAGGAGCCTTTAATACTGCCCCATTTTGCCTCCCTGTTTTTCTTTCTTTTGTTCTATCGGCTTTAAACACACACACCACATACGATCAGCTCATAGAGAAACATCAGCAGCTCCATCCCTTCGCCTTTAAAGGCCCGGAAACTAAATTTATTAATCAGCTTTTCAGCACAGGGTCCTATGAACATGCTGTAATCTGTCAAATTTAAAAAGGTTTTATGAGACATTTCTATATTTGTGTTTTGTTTCTGTGCACCAGTTACAGTTTAACAGCTGAATCTTTTTCATTTTGGGTTGTCATGAATTAAATCTGATCCAGCCACATTCAGTTCCTATAAATTTGGTTTAATTATATCAGGGCAGATTTGAAACACAGCAGAATCCTTAAAAACCGTTGATATTCTGTGTATTTGTAGGGAAAACTGTTAAAACCAGCACCGAGGAGACGACCTCCGCTCCGGCCCTGCAGATGCTTCACACAGCTGACGGTCTGGATGCATTTTTTGGATGAAAACATGGTTCATGTGTTTTATGGAGCTCAGAGTGATGACGGGAGCGCTGGGTTTTTTTTAGCCACGTTCATGAATGACGTGGGTGCTGCTGTCGCACTCTGCAGTCCAGTGTTACCGAAGCTGCCTTGTTGCTCTGTGAAGGCTGATGGTTCCGTTATATTAACACTAATGGATTTTCAGTGTAATGAATAAGTGCAAATTCCCCACCCTGTCCTCCTCTGCCATCGGTCCCAAGCAGGCGTGACAGCAGCGCCGCCACCGCGTTGTTATGCAAATGTGGCGGCGGCGGTGATGCGCTCTTTCAAATGAAGTGTTTGAAATGGGAGACAGGCTCAATGAGGCGGAGACTTTTCTAAACACTCAGAGGGCAGACGGCTTTGTATTTTTGAAAAAAAGAAAGAAATAAAAATGAAACTTGAACATCAGCCACTGTCATTTCAATTAATCGCATTTTTCAGGACGAAATTACCCAAGTCGGAATGGAGCCACGATGAGATGTGACATTTTCCATTAACTGCCAAATCATCCACACACACACACACACACACACACACACACACACACACACACACACACACACACACACACACAAATAAATAACATCAGAATCTACACGCCGTGCTGTATCACAGAGTGATAGAGGAATAATTGCGCTTACCATTGTTGTTTCAGCGATGGACCCAAAACTGTTGATAAAAATGTTGCAGGTTACGTTTACAGGCGGACCTGCAGAGAGGGGAAGAGACAGGGAGAGAGACGTGAAGAAGTTAGAGTCACTTCATCAGAGAAACACCTCAAGAGAAGAAACAGGTTCAGATCAGACACCAACGAACAACTGGAGTAAGAAATACTGTCTCAGGTTAAACACTCAGATCCATCACAGAATTGCTCCTGAACTTTTACGTCCAACCCTGATAACGAGGCTAAACTAATGTTTTGTTCTGACGTTGTGTTTGCTTCACTTGTCACTCACGTCAAACACAACACGACACGTTATCACCTCATGTAGTCGTTCCTAACTAGACATCCACTTACACAGAGCAACATCATCATCTCATCGCTCTCCTTTGAGCTCCAGGTTTGGCACCCACCATCTCTCTAGAAAAACATATCTAGCTTCTTCTTCAGACTTTCTGTCTGTTGTCTGGTGCTGAGAAGGTGAAACAGCTGAAAGATGCAGAGGAGGTGATAACTCCCTGTTGGTTTGACCCCGTTCAGAACCGCACAGTCATCGTAGAAGTTGAAACCTGCATTAATTCAGCTCTGAAATGTATTTCTGTTAGTCGACTTACAAGAAGCTGAGTATCTCCATCACTGTCATCCCTTGTTGTCGCCTTTTCGTGAACGTATTCTAACTTTTTAAATGTTTTTTTCGATGATAGAACAGCTGAAGATAGACAGGAAGCAGAGAGAGGGGGAGTGACACGCAGTAAATTAACTGGCCCCGATGCGGGATTCGAACCGGGGCCAGCTGCAGCGAGGACTACAGTCTCCACACATGGGGCGGCTGCTTAACCCACTACGCTACCACGTTTTCTAACTTGTAATTTCTAACATGTAAATTGAATTCTCCTCTGGATATGGTTTCAAAAATCCAAACATCTGTCGGACAAACTACTTCTCTGCATTTTTAGTTGCATTCTTGATCAGTTTCACCTCCTGTGGGACCATGAAGACACGAGCTAACCTCGGTTGTGGATCAGTTTCAGTTTGTGTGTGTGTGTGTGTGTGTGTGTGTGTGTGTGTGTGGCCGGATATCAGAGCAGCCGAGCGGACTGAAGCTAAAGTGAGCAGACTGCAGGAAGTAAACACAGTGAAAGAAAGTGTGTGGTGAGGTGGGTTCGAACTCAGGCTGAGCTGAATGAATAAGTCTCCGCTCTGCGTTCGCGTTCCCGACAGCGGCAGCAGCTTTTTGTTCCAGAGTCGCTGAGAAGGAAAAACGTGTAAACATCTCATTACAACTTTAGAAAACTAGAAATGAGAAAATCAATGTCGGACTTTAAAAAAGCTGTCGCTCAAAGTCGGCCGATATCAATATGAGTGTGTCATTTCCAAAGAATTCATAATGACAAAGAAACAGTCCCCCTCGCTCTCTCCTCAGAGATAAGACGCCGCGTTCAAGGTTGTTTTCAACTCAGAGACTCGGAGAGAAAGTAAATAGCATTCGAGCCTTTTGCGGCCGCTCCATCGATTCACTGTATTACCAGGTTGTACAAACACAAATGAGATTACTCGGTGGCAGGAGTGGAGTTGCGATGAGGGACAGTCGGGCCCTCGTCTCTGTCAGGCGGTGGACGTGATATCGGCTTTAAGAGCTCAGTGACAGGGGGTAACCTCTAAACCTCAGCTCGGAGACGGGTGGTCGCCGGTTTGATGATGACAGAGAATCAATGCAGTCGGTAAACTGCAGAATATATTCAATTACAAGACAGAGCAGCGTTCAAATAAACCAGTAACAAGAAAGCCAGTTGTGTCTGGGTGAAGAGTAACCGTGAAGCAAACAGAAAGAAGCTCTCAGCCCGGTTCTGAACGTTAAATGGGTCAGATGGAAAACACTAAAACACGCAGTGTTTCCTCATCTGTCTCTGCAGACTAATACCCACTTAATCTACTGTTTGATCCAGCCAACGCTCTGTGCATGAAAACAGCATTATTGTACACAGTCTGTACTTTTCAGTTCATCATAAAAGAGGCTGATGCTTCACCGTAACAGCGGGTCAGTCCCAAAGTGCCACTCTGCACTTTTAATGCACAGGAATGTTTTTAAAATCTGCAGAGCAGCAGATTCATAACTAAACGTTCTTGATCTAATTTTCTATAATCCACCTTGTGTGTGTGTGAGAATCAAGAGTCCACATCATATTTTTATGGATGTAACTTAAGGTCAAACACACACACACACACACACACACACACACACACACACACACACACACACACACTGTGTTTAATGTCCTTGCCTAAACTCGGCGTCTAATTCCTCTCGCCGGAGGCTCGCTGCGGATGAGGGAAGGGTCTGGATTATTTCGATGGCCAATTACTCTCCCTGTCACAGTCTGAGGACCGCTGGAGGCCACAGGGGACAAATATCATTCACATACATATACACACTGACACACAACAAGGACACAAACACAGACACACACACACACACAAGCACGCAGCTGTGGTTAAGCCATAGAATAAGATCATGAGGTTGTGGAGTTAGCCGGAGGCGGTGGTTCCCTGTACGTGACTGTACAGCGTCTAATTAGAACAAATGATAGATTACTCACAGCACCGCGTGAAGAAAAGAGGGTGAAGGAATAAAGAAAAAAAAGGAAAAGGATATTTAAATCATCAGATTTGCTTCCAGAGCAGCAAATGAAACTGGCTGCAGATGAAATGAGTTTGTTTGATGCAGCTCAGGAGGAATCGCTGCTGCAGCTGAACGAGGTGAACGAGACACTTGAAGAGTCAGAGGTTCAGTTACCTCAAAGAGAACTGATGCTCGAACTGCAGGAAGAATGGATCAGCTGTTTGTGAAGTCTGACACCGATCTGAATCTGAGGGATGAAACACGATCACACGCATCGCGTACGGAGGTTTTTGTTTTATTAGAATCGGTTACCTCCTGACGAACACGCAGATGTTTTTCCAAGTGTCGGTCTTTAGCTGAAATCCCTGAATATATTTGTTCCCTTTAGTTTATTAGATTACCGTTGTACTCCTAACAAAGCACTCTGCCACACACGAGTCTCTGCTCGGAGAGCTCAGACATCCATTTTCAGGTGCGCTGCTGCTTGTACGGTTCATTATTTTTCAGGTTCTGCAGATTTTCAACAAGATTCTTTTAAAAGAGGCAGATGAATGTGTGTGTGCAACCCGCAGCCACGCTCACTGTGTTCCCTGCCACAACAAATACCATGAATCTCATTAGAGGAAACTGTGCAGAGGCACAAATTATTCTTCATTAAAGTCCATCAGAGATTTGGAATAACAAACGGTGCCAGTACTCTAAACCAGGAACCTTCATAACATGCAAACTGGGAGCTAAACTGAGCACACACATGATTAATTTGTGGGAACAAATGTTTGTGATCAAAAATGCATTCATGTGCACCAAGGATCAAAATATCAAACTGATATCAGACTGAACTACACTGTAAAATGTCTTTTTTCATAGAAACTGTCAAACCATGACAGGAAAACACACAAATATTTCATGGCAAAACCATTAGTTTTTACGCTGTATTTTCATGTCAATTATATGGAATTATATCTAAGTTATACTGTATTTATTAAGGTAAATTTCCTGTGAATACAACAGCTTCCTTTGTCTTTCTCTTGAGTCTTGATTAAGCAATAAATTAAACTTAAATACTGCACCATGTGCACTGAGGCACAACAGGTAAAACATGTTCTTCAATGCACTTGGCGATTCTGAGTTTAGGCCTGAAACTTTTCATTTAGTTGAATCTACTATCGCGTTAATTACTGATTTTAATTCTATATTGTCTAACTCCAAACAGCACATCTTTATGTTGAAACACACAAACTGCGTGTAAATGCGCCGCTGAACGAACAAACTCGAAGCTTCTTCGTAAATAATCGCTGAACCGACAAACCCAGTGAGAACGAGCTCTGATGTGTCATCACAGGGTTTATTCATAAAGCAGCTGCTTTTACATTATCACTGTGTTTGGATTTTATTCAGGAATAACTCAAGTCCTCCTCTGTGTCCTGGCTCCGTGGCATGGAGGGGATATCATAATTTATCTTTTCATGACGTCTACTTGCAGAGACCAAAAAAACCTGGAGGAGGAAGAGGAGGAGAAGCCACTCTGAAAAACCTCCTCCTCCTCCTCCTCCTCATTCTGCTTCTCCTCTCCTCTCCCCCTGCACAGCAGTTCATTTAAAAACCATCCAGAGGAGGAAAGAGAGAGACAGTTTCCAATAAAGGCAGAAGACGGGGGTGCAGCAGAAAACGACAGAGAGGAGAAAGAAGCAACAGCTCATTAGCTGTCATGGAGGACAGGCTGGCAGTGTGAGTCACAGGCTACTGTAGCTGCACACACACACACACACACACACACACACACACACACACACACACACACACACACACACACACACACACACACACACACACACACACACACACACACACACACACACACACACACACGTCTCTTTATAAAATTCTCAATCAAACCTTTTAATAACGAACGACAGCTTCAGTTTATGAAGCAGTCATGAGTCCGTTTGTTTCTTTTCGCTGAAGAAATGACAAAGTGTCACTGGCAGATTTCTAAATATTAACTTTAATTTGTAACACACTGTTTGATCCATTTTGGAAAGACTACGAGCTCATTGGACAGAGGCCACTTCCTGTTCCACAATCAGGATTCACGTGAACACGAAGGAACTCCGGTCAGCAGAGATCGTGAGACGGAGGGATTTCTTTTTGGATTAGCTAAACTATCGTTTGTTTTTTAACAATTATATTAATACGCACGATGAGAATGACTGATGGACACTGTAATTAAATAATTTGTGGACCGAGCTTCTGGGTCTGTGTCTTAAATCTGCATTGTTCCTAATGGCCAGCAGGGGGCAGCTCCACTGGTGTCTAAAAAATCTGATTATATTGAGTCTTATGGAGAAATGAGCCTATTTCTCATCTGATCTATGATCTCAGTAAACAGTTTCAACATGAGTTCATGGTCTCAGTCTCTACAGCGTGATGTTCATTCTGTAAACTGTACAAGGACGTCTGTGATTAAACAAAGTCAGAAACTCACATCGAGTCACCAGCTCCACGCTCTCTCTCACTTCTGGCTCCAGAAAAGGAAAATAACAACATCATCACATCATAATGTCAGACTTAAGGCTTCGATGGGTCTGACTGTAGACAGAGAATCATTGAATTGATCCCAGTGCACACCTGTGCCTCGTTATGGTCGCTAAGTTATGATTGGACAATGACTGTTTGGGGGAGGGGTTTAAGTATGTCTTCATTGACGAACACCTGAATCTTTTTCATTTCTCTGTACAAACGTTTGAGCTGTTTTTGAGATATGAACTGTGAGCACCACACACACACACACACACACACACACACACACACACACACACACACACTAACATACTGTCTGCACGCCTCATTTGTTTTTAACCTTTAAACGTGTCTTTGTCCTCTGTATGTGTTCAGAGTTTGTCCCTGCTGGCCACCGTACATCAAACACACAGCTGCATGATTCAAACGGAGATCAGACTCATTTAAAAGTTAATCATAGGATAAACTTTTTATTCTGCCACTGTAAACATGAATTATATTCTGTGAATGTGTGAGATCAGTTTTAACCAGCCAATGGTACGAGGAGTTCATTTCACTGAATACACACACACTCACACTGAGGGGACCAATCAAGTCCAAGTGTTGGAGCTTGAGTCTTGCCGAGGTGTGTCGGCACAAATAAATCCCCTCCACCACACACACACACACACACACACACACACACACACACACACACTCCACTTTCATTAAAAACAAGTGACAACAGCAATAAAGCAGGATGAAACAAACGGCTCAGCTCGGCCTCTCAGCATTTCAGCTAACTGCAGCCTCTGCTCTGCTGCCTCTGCAGCCTCTGCGGCCTCTGCAGCTAACTGCAGCCTCTGCGGCCTCTGCGGCCTCTGCAGCTAACTGCGGCCTCTGCAGCTAACTGCGGCCTCTACAGCCTCTGCAGCTAACTGCAGCCTCTGCTGCTTCTGCTGCCTCTGCAGCTAACTGCAGCCTCTGCTGCCTCTGCAGCCTCTGCTGCCTCTGCAGCTAACTGCAGCCTCTGCAGCCTCTGCTGCCTCTGCAGCTAACTGCTGCCTCTGCTGCCTCTGCAGCTAACTGCAGCCTCTGCTGCCTCTGCTGCCTCTGCAGCTAACTGCGGCCTCTGCGGTCTCTGCAGCTAACTGCGGCCTCTGCGGTCTCTGCAGCCTCTGCGGCCTCTGCAGCTAACTGCAGCCTCTGCAGCTAACTGCAGCCTCTGCAGCTAACTGCAGCCTCTGCTGCCTCTGCTGCCTCTGCAGCCTCTGCTGCCTCTGCAGCCTCTGCAGCTAACTGCAGCCTCTGCAGCCTCTGCGGCCTCTGCAGCCTCTGCGGCCTCTGCTGCCTCTGCAGCCTCTGCTGCCTCTGCAGCCTCTGCAGCTAACTGCAGCCTCTGCAGCCTCTGTGGCCTCTGCGGCCTCTGCAGCCTCTGCAGCTAACTGCGGCCTCTGCTGCCTCTGCGGCCTCTGCGGCCTCTGCTGCCTCCCACTAAAGGAACCTTACTGTAAACTGTCCCTGAGCTCTCGCTCTCAGGCTTCGTGTATGTGATGGTGCCATTAAAACACACTGTCAAGAAGTCTTGATCTGGATCAGCGTGTAATCGCTCCAGAAATCCGTAATATTCTTTGTGTAAGTGGCCTCAAACTGAAGCTACGCCATCTCTTCATCGTGCTGTAAAGCTTTCCCTTGAGACTCCTCATGATATCCTGATAATTCTTCCTTAATATCAGGCTTTGCTGAAGTTAAATAAAATAAGTTTTACCAAAAGAGTTTCAACTGTTGATATATTGCATTCATCTGTAATACACTGTTCCAAGATAAAGCTTTGAAAGACTGAACATTGTGCTTTGACAGGAAGAACTTTAAACCGACATGTAATCAGTCCTTCAAAATAAAGCTATAGCATCTCTTTATTGTGCCAGATTTACTTTAAGGCTTTTAAAATGTATCCTTTTAGTTCTTGATAAGTATGAGGGTTTATTTAAATAAAATAACCAAAAGAATGTTCAAACTGTTTGTACTGATTTGTGTTTTAAAGGGGACAGCTACCATAACTGCTGTGGTCACCAAAATACTTCACGGAGAGCGGAATAACAAAGAGGTGGGTGCCTGTGATGCACATATTAAACTATTGTTTTTTAGCTTTCAGTGTTCGCAGGTCATCTTCATCATCTCCTCAGTCAGAGAACAGAGTTGTTTGGTGTTGAAGTAGCTGGGTCTGAGTAGAGATGGTGTCAGGATGCACCTGCCATGGAAGTGCCTGTAATTGCTTTTTTAATGATTAATAGTTGGGCAGGTTTTGTACCTTCAGACTTTTTTATTTTTCAGTGTCAACTTAACATCTCAGCCTGGAACCAGCAAGTTCGGGTTTGAGCTTCCGATCGAGTAGTAACTGCAGAAAATATTAAGAACGTGGCACATTTTTTGATTCTGTATCTCATCAACGTTCCAACATAACTGGAGCTACTCTTACTACAAATGTGTCACGGAGCGAAGCATCTACCAAACAGCAGGTTATGCCACAAACGCCATATGTTAGGATGATATAGCAGATGCATAAAGACTGCAGGGAGCATCGCCGCTGACAGTATAATGGTGAATCTCAATTGTCCGGTTCATTCTCAGAGCCTTTAGTAATATTTTGTGTTGCCTTTTCATAAAGGAACGAGCAGAGAAGCATATTCACAGTTTGAGGCGCCTGCATCTGCTCATTTCTCCGTCTATTCAGCTCAGCTCGCTAAGCGACGAGCTTGTTACACTGTTTGCACATTTATGAGGACGAACACCAACAAACAGCCAATATCTGAGCCAGCAAAGCCCTCTGCTTCCATTAGAGCCCGTATAATAATGCATCATCGTTGCAGGGGATTTGGCTCCAGGGCAAAAAAATCCAAAAACGACAGCACATTTAGCAGGAAGCATTGCAAAGTTTAAGAGAGGCCGAACAAAGCTTCAGAGAGCAGAGATCACTCTGACTAGAAGTCACTGAGGAATTTTAAACTTCGATACACTAATAAAAAAAACCCGACACCTGCTGCTACAGAAAAAGTCTGAGCATGTGACGATCAGTTGATTTTCTTCTGCTTTGTTTCATTTGTGCAGCTTTGGATTAAAAATCAGATTGTGTAGAGCAGTTACACAGTTAAACATTTGGTATCGAAAAAGCATCAGTATGTTTGTGCATGTCAGTCTCTCGGGAGAAAAAACAAAACAGCTGCTACATTTGTGAATTCAGAATTCATTTCCAACAAACTGGAGCTGTCGAGTGTCGGAGATCAGTCGAACGATGTGAGAAATAAACACTGATAAAATATCTTAAAGCAGATGGTAGACAGTGAACGAGGTGGAAATATTTCTGCTGTTATACTTCCAACAGATTAGACGCGATGTACAAGTCCGAGAGGTTACATTGTAATTAAAGACTTCATTCTCTGATACTAACTTGATTAACATGAAACTGCAGCTCCTGATGTACCACAATAAGCAGAGAATAATATTTAAGCTCAGCTTGAATCAGCTCCATGTTTTTACTCCTTCATGGCTCATATGGACGATCACTCCCAGCATTGTTTCTTGGTTTGACAAACAGCTGAGCAAAGCATGAAGCAAACGGAGCGCACATGAAGATGCGAGATGGCGGATCGTTTCTAATACGAGATCCCCGACACCTCGTGCTTTCACGAGTCGGAGAGTGTACAGTATAGTATAGTATATACAGTACAGGTGGAACAGTCAGAGGGTACGCTCCATGATCAGGCCTGAGGAGGGCTGTAAAACACAGGTATCTGGAGGATTCTCCTATCCCTGCTCTCCAATGATTTATTTAACTCTCTCCTTTCCCCGTGCCCAATTTGCACTCCTGTAAGTGACACCTCGGTGCTGCAGCGGCGAGGCCGGATTTATTCCCAGCAACAAATGGCACGCAGCTAAACAAAGCGAAGGGAGGCGAGGGCAGAAGAAAAGTTGCAGGCTACAAATTATATGGAAAACACTCAATTACACAGCAGCGCCTCTTTCGCAATTGAGCTGCCTTCAGCAGAAAATACTACAATGGCTGCGAGGCATTAAATATTTATAGGGCGTCGTCTGTAGGCCGCTATACGGTCCGGGGGAGGCAGTTTCACTTTTTATTGAACTAATATATATTACCCACACATGCTCGCGGTAGCTGAAGAACATGGATCATTTTACAAGCAGGACTGAGAGAGAGAGAGGAAAGAAAGAAAGAAAGAAAGAAAGAAAGAAAGAAAGAAGAAAGAAAGAAAGAAAGAAAGAAAAGGGTTGTTTTTCTTTTCCTATTGCTGTTTGTTTTCCACCATTGTGTCCGGACACGACAGCGGAGGAGGTGATCATCGTGTTCTTATCCGCGATGCATAAACATCAGAGCTGAAATGCCGGCGAGAGAAAAGAAGTAAGGAAAAAAAAAAAACAAGTTTCCCGAGGAACTTTAAAGAATCATAAATCTCCTGACTCCGTCGTGAAACAGTGAAATAATGAACATTTTATCAAACGCTGAGAGCTTTATGTTCCTGAAAGTTTCTCTGCTCAACGGATAAAAAAAAGTTTGCTAAAAGCCGTAAAACTGAAAAAAAAAAAAGTCTTCAAAGGAGCTTCGGCCACGAACGCTGCAGGTATATCCTGACAGGTTTTTGTATTTTTATGGCGTTTAGAACTTTACTTATTTACTGGAACATTTAAATATCCAGTTCTGATATGGAGCCAAAAGTTTGAATATGACACCAGGATGTTGGTGATAGTTGAACATCTTAATCCAAAAAATCTGGATCTGCATCTGTAAACACATTTCCAACAGATGAAGA